>CM028348.1:34858961-35326284 GCA_016618105.1 Dendrobium huoshanense | reverse complement strand
AATGGAAATATATTATAGATCGTCTTAAGGAGACCAATATGCTTGGATGATACTCCTATTTGTGCAAGTTGAGAGCCGGTCAAGAAAGACATCAAGGCATCTCATCTCCCTAACATTGGCAGTGGATGCCCGTCAACATTATCATCAACTCTCTCCTGTCTTATTCCTAAGTTGGACCTAGTACAACTGAGATTTTTGTCTGGCTTTCTCCATCAAGTTCCTGTCATTTTATTTGTGTCAAGTGTGAACTGAACCTATTAATATAAGTAGGCACTTCAAAACATGCTAGTGCTTTCAACATTATCGTACCTAGATGTTAATTTGTATAATCTTTGGTACTAGTTCTTCAAAATATCACTTTATGGACCCTTTAATTTTATCTTGCAAATATTGCCTGTATAATAAGTATGCTTTTTTTTTTTTAATTATTTTTTTACTCGTGGAAGACTTGGTTATTCTTTATTAGATTTAAACAAGAAATTGACCTTTAATAGGACACAATGGAGAAACATGATTCGTGTAGCCGACCCCACGTAGTGGGATAAAGGCTTGATATTGTTGTTGTATTTTTTGCTCGTGGATCTAGTCCTTGGCCTGCAGGTTGCGAACATTTTAATAGCTTTGTAATTCATGTCTAATTGATTTCAAACTTGGACGGTGGGGTAACCTTTGGCACCAGTAACTGGCTCTCATTTTTAGCCAGATGTTTATTAGTAAATGCACTTATTGTAAATTTGGTGATTGCAGGATCTGACCTTGCTTCATCTTGTTTATGCTTATATAGATATATTGCACTGGAGGACTACGACAATGGGATAAGGTGTTTTCATAGTGCGCTCCAAGTAAATGAGAGACATTATAACTCATGGTATGGCCTGGGGGTCGTATTCCTGCGCCAAGAGAAATTTGAGTTTGCTGCACATAATTTTCATAGAGCTTATCACATAAACCCACGCTCTTCCATCATCATGTCATATTTGGGAATGGCTTTGCATTCTTTGAAGGTTGATACTATTTTACTTTGTTGTTTACAAAATAATTGTGACGGGCTGTCTTCTTTTCCTTTGAAAATTCATATATGTTATAAATCATTTTGCTTGTACTTCTTGCTCTTGGGTAATAATATTCATTGCTCAACCTGACAGAGAAATGATGAGGCATTGGTGTTGATTGACAAGGCTATTATAGCTGATAAGAAGAATCCACTTCCAATGTATGAGAAAGCCAGCATTCTCGTAAATCTAGAGAGATATGATGAGGCTCTAAAGGTTTTAAAGCAGCTAATAGAGTTTTCTCCACGGGAGAGTAGTGTTTATGCACTGATGGGAAAGATCTACAAAATACTTAACAAGCATGACAAGGCAATGTTTTATTTTGGAAATGCCCTGGATCTAAGGCCTCCTGCAGCTGATGTTGCAATCATAAAGGTGCCTGCTCCAAAATTCTTTGTTTGCTTTTGCACCTTACGAAATTAGAATGCCATAATCATTTAAGGCTACATAGATTTTGAAATTTCATATTGTTTATGTTCTTTCATGCATATTGCATTCTTTGACAGATTTGTTCTGATAGATACAATGCTGCCATGTTTTGAAGATCAAATGCATTGCTGTCAATTTTATTAGTGGAAAGAATATCCTCATTAGTAGTGCTTACACTTTAGGGCTGGGTTGAATGCGCGCTCAGTGCAGCCATTTGGTTGTCTTCATTATTTTGCCCCCCATTGTGATATTTTGTTAGAAAATTTTTATAAAGGGTAATTTACTACATATTAGTTAGGTTTATTAGGTTATTATGAGGTATTTTAACGGATCATTGGAGTCTTGGTAGTCTCCTCTGAAGAACAAGGGCGATAAAATATAGAAGAAAATGAGCTTTTCTCTCACCCCCCCCCCCCCCCTCCAAAGGATATTTATGTTTTTAAGGCAAAGCTTTAAGTTGCCTAGTTATTATGTGTTTTCACTAATTTTTTAATATTTTATGCATTTAACTGTTTTGGTTTATGTCATATCAAATTCAAAAATTAAATTCTACTAGCACTACTTCTAATGTAATTGTTAAAGTGCGTATACCCTTTCTATTAGTGGAACTTACTCTGAATGATTATGTTACAGTCTGAAGGTTAATATATTCTTTATGTTTTATACTGTTAATTTATAATTCATTTTACAGTCGGCGATGGAGAAACTGAACTTACCAGATGAATTGGAGGATTCATTGTAAACTAAGTGTTTGGAGGATGGTCTTGCGGTGAACATCTAAAGCCGGCCTGCCTGGGCTTTCGGGTGATTTGTTCTCAAAAACCCCAATGGAAAAGAAGTTCCCAGAAGCTGGTGCGGGTTAAAGAGTGTATAATAAACTAGTTTCATTTTTGTAGCATTAGGATGTAATTAGGAGATTCAATTTATTACTCTTTTGAACTGTGTTATGATAAATTCTCATTTTTAAGTGCAAGAGCAAGAGGAGCGAAAAGGAAAAAGTAGTTGTTATTTCATATTTTATATGGCATTTAATTTTAATCTACAAGTGGCCAGCCCATTTACCTTCTAATAATAGCTCCTATTAAAGTTACACTAGATAGATTGAGCTGATTTCTGAATGTTTTCTTATGAATGGAGCAGTGTTATATTCTTACTCTTACACAATCAGCAGTTCTCTATAGGCAACTGATATTTGCATGACCTGAAGCTATTGTAAGTCCATTTCTTGAAAGTTTTTTATGGTTCTAAACATTCGGTTATTGTCACTTCTCTGGATGTAAGAGAGTTCGTTTTTGTTTTTATATGAAGAAATTTTAAACTTATATTATTCTTCTGACTTGCATCGGTCGTTGATTCTCAGTTTATCCGTTTCTAAGAACACCTGTTGGCGGTTACCGTCTTCAATTTCGTCTCCCTCTCTCTGATACCAAATGTGTTCTTTATTTTGAGTTTATGAATTGTTAATTGGTAGTTGATTTTCAGATTATATGTGTTGTAGTTTTTGTCTGATATTCTGGTAGAACGGTCCAGTTTGTCCACACGGAACCGGCCCAGACAGAACAAAGGCGTAATTTCCGCCTCTCCTGTACGCGCCAAATGAGCCACCGATTCCAGAAAAGTTGTTTAGGAAAGATTTTTGAGGGAGTTTGGAGGGAAATTTGAATGTAAGGACTGTTTAGAGATTTCCTTTGAAATTGTATTCAATTAAATAGTTTATTTTCCTAGGGTTATGGCATCTTGAATTTGGGCTGAAATTTGAGATCTCTTAGATCTAGGTTTTTGGGGTCTACGGGGTCTAGAGATTTGGGAGAGATAGATCTTCCTCTCGAATAGAGGATCAATTGTATTTTGTTATTTTTCTTCCGTTAGTTTGATTATGACAATAAAACTTCTATTTTTCTGGTTTTTCCTTCGGATTTGTTGATCGTTCTCGCTGTTTTTATCGAGATAATTAGGTTTTACTTGAGAATTCCAAGTATTTCCAATCATATTCCTACTTCCCTGCCTATTTTCAAGTGTTAAATCACAAGTTGAACTGTTAATTACAAGTTCCTACTTCCCTGTCTGCTAGGCTGGCCTTATTTGTTTGCATTGCTCTGTTTTCTCTTGTTCTCTCGTGCATTTTCCCTAAAGCAACTTATTATTTCTGTCAATAAGATTATTTTTTTTCATTCCCCTGCTCTGCTCATCTCCTGATTACTGGATGTTTCTGCTGCTTGACTTTCTTTAAACTGATAGGTTCTTAATTTCCAGCTTTTAAAGCTGAAGCCTTAGATGGTAGCTCTTTCTTTTAAATTCTTATCTGGTAGAAAATAATTGCAATTTAATAAATTGAAAAATAGATGTTGTGTGTTCTTGCATGTTCTTTGTTTCTTCGTTTGTTGGCAACTGATATTTTGATTGTTCTTCAATTTTCTTGTTCTTCTGGTTGGGTAAGTTGCAATTGGTTATATTGGAAGTCAAATATGATTTTTTTTTTAGTACTATTATGAATTTTACTGAAAGGAAATGAAAAAAAATCTGAGTTCCAAATTATCAAACACTTTCATATTCAGATTATCTGACATTTCCAGAGTGTTGAGAGATCAGTTTGTTGTAATTGTCGATTTTTTCCTTAAGTTTGCTCGCTTCTCACTTGTGATGTTTTCATAGAAGGCTTTTTTGATTGCAAGCTGTTGGTCCCTCATTTTATAGAGTGATTATTGCGTCCGGACACCGAACGTGTCTAGAGACCAATAAAAAAGCGCCACATCACTGCATGCTCAGGACTGTGCTCAGTATTGTGCTCGGTACCAACCGTGGTACCACTCAGTACCCTCGTTACGCAGTCTGGACATAATAATTTTTCCATTTTACATATATATTTGGAATGGGGGTATTTACCTATTGCCACTCCAAAAGAAGCACTTGGTAGCTTAACTAATCCCTCGGTGGAATCTAGCGAGGCCTTCCACTAGCATCGGGCCCACACTTATTTTGCCCTACTAAAGAGGCTAGGCTGTAGTAGAGAGGTGATTCGAACTCGGGATGGAGGGTTCCTAACCGAACTCGCCCAACAATCACCCTAAGCCTAGGTGGGTGTTGGTCCCTCATTTTCAATCAAGGCTTCATTTGGAATAGTTTTTTTATTGTGTTTAAAAGTTATTTTAAAAAGTAGTTAGAAAGTCATCCCAAATGAAATCCAATTCTTATCGAATTGATTAGATTCTTCTCTTCTAACCATATAAATATGGTCAAAGATGGAATGACTTTGCATTAGCCTATCATCAAATCTCACTCAGTGCACAGATTTAATGGACAAAATTATTGCAAGTGGGCTCAATCAGTTCATTTTCACAAGTGGATTAGGAAAATATGATTATCTATTGTGTGCAATCTTTTCTTTTCAAAAATATCTAAAATTCAAATCATGGGGATCTGAAAATAACATGGAATATTAGAAGCTACATGCCTCTACACTCATCATTCTATTAAGAGCAAATTAAAAATGCTAAAAAGGGTGTTCAGCCAACTACTAACTAGCTAATTTCAGCAACATTTAACATCAGCATCAGATCACTCACTCAAAAATTTAAGGCTGTAAATACCTTTAGATTGTGGATTCAGGAGTATCAGATCACATTGTTGGACATATATATTTATTTCATAAAATATTCTCTTATTTTATGGAGTATTATGGAGAATCAACATCTTATAGTTAATATTCCCAAATTTGCCATGATTATGCATTATGTTACTAATTTTTTTTCCTACTCATTGAGTTTTAGGATGTGATATTAGGTAGGATGATTTTGAAATGCTAAAGGAAATGCTTTGACTCTATTTCTTGATAACTAAAAAAATTTTATGTTACAAATAAAACATGTTCAGTATATATTTTGTTCTAAAATAAGTGTAGCAATATTATGATGTATTTATCTTTGTTATCCAATATTCTTATATTTTTCAATAATTAAAAACTTGAATTATTTCAATATAAAATTTATCAACCATCAAAATATATCAAGAACATCTAGCCTACACACCCTACAAAATCACTCAACCTTTCTTTATCATTCATAGTGGCATATAGGGACCACCATTGTGTGACCAATATCTTTGTGGTTGGGTGGTTCATTCATTTATAAATGATCATAGTAGAGTTATTTGGATTTTTTTTTAATGAATGAGAATTATAGAATTTGTCAAATTACTCAAAAGTTTATCTTTATAAGCATTTACATCAGTGTGATGTCATGATGGAACAACTTAATCTAAAACATGACCAATACACAACAATCTCCAAACCTATTGAGTCGAGCTCAATCAAGCTTGCTCTCAACCTCCACTATGCATGCCAATTAACGGCTCCAGCTCATTCTCCTTCTCATTCTAAACCACGCACACCTGCTACCCTTGATGTTCCTCCTATGATACGCATGATCATGCCTTGTGCATCACCAATCTTCTCCAGACACCCGTATGCGCTTCAATATGCGACTTCGCATGACACGAGTCTGAGACCAACTTGTCTTCTCGAAGTTCTTGATCTTGCCAGTTTTGATCAACTGCTCTGATACACAACGACCAAATTACCCTGAGGCTTCACCTCAAGGATCTAAACAGATCTTTAATCAACTCCCCGATCCCACTCCTTGCATGCCTACCTTCCTTCTGCACAATCGTCCAAACCTGAATTCACTTATAGTCGAATCGAGTGGCTTGACTAGATGAATCCAACGAGCCCAAGATTGTTGAATTCCAATATCATTAAGACTTTCAAATGTCTAACAAACGGTCCACGATCAAGGGATTCAATATCGGCCGTCCATCTGAACCTCTCCACATTTTTCATTGTTCTCTTCCTATTTACGGATCATGCCATCCTAAAAAAACTAAAAAATAGCCCCTCATTTCTCTTGAGAGAGGATGGAAGCAAGAGAAGTAGTAAGAGGAGAAGAGAAGAATATGAGGGAAGAAACTCCCCCTCGACCACCGCAGCAATTCCGCCCGACTTTCAAGTAACGCCGGAATTCCTCCCGACCTCTAAGTGAGGATGGAATTCAGTCCGACCTCCAAGTGACGTCAGAGTTTTACCCGTACTCCAAGTGACGCCGAAGTTCTATCCAACCTTCAAGTGATGATGAAGTTCTACCCGAACTCCAAATGATGTCGGAATTTCGCCCGACCACCAAGTGACACCGAAATTATGCCGAACTCCAAGTGACGGTGGAGTTCTACCTGAATACCATCTAACGTCGGAGTTCTCCTCGGCCGCCAATTGACATCAGAATTTTACCCGACGCCGGATCTCTGCTCGTCGCCAAGTTTCTACTCGATGCTGGACTCTGCCTATTGTCAGACTTTCGCCACTGGATTTTTGTGCAATGTTGGATTTTTACCTGACGCCATCCTTCATTCTGACCTTCGTTGTCATACAGTAGTCTTTCTGACCTCTGTCGCCCGCCAATTACGGTCTTTCTGAATTACGTTTCCCATCGACTACAATCCTTCCGACCTCCGTCGCCCGCCGACTATGGTCCTTTGGACTTATGTCGCCCACCGACTACAGTCCTTCCGACCTCCGTTGCCCACTGACTACGATCCTTCCAACTTACGTCGCCCACTGACTACAATCCTTCCGACCTCCGTCACCCGCTAACTACGGTCCTTCTGACTTATGTCGCCTACTGACTACAGTCCTTCTAACCTCTGTTGCCTACCGACTACAGTCCTTCTGACTTACGTCGTCCACCGACTGCAGTCCTTCCGACCCCCGTCACCCGCAGATTACGATCCTTCTAACTTACATCGTCCACCGGCTACAGTCCTTCAGACCAAACAAACACATCAACAGTGATTCTTTATATTCTCATCATGTAATGTTCTTTATAAGATGTACATCAAGTTAAGGCCTTCTCTCAAGGATGGGTCTCATTTGTAATCAATTGTAATACTAGTGGATTCATTCAAACTGTGCTAGGCCCCGTGGTTTTTCCCCCTTTTCAAGAATTTTTCAGGTAAAAATCTTGGTGTCTCTAGTGAATGACGTACCCTCTCTTTTTATCGGTGTGTGTGCTGGATCTTTGTACAACACTAAGACATTAAACTTTATATTTCTCTACCGCCGTGAATACTCCAAGACGCAACAATCCTAAAAAGAATAACTTATACACTTTATGAATGTAATGATTTTTAAAAGCTAGACCTTTCTCAAACCTCACATTCAATGAGAGAATTTCAACACCCGTCATGAATATGAATTTTTTATCCATACCATACCTCCAACTCCCACCGACCTCCCTAAAGCTAAAAATATTGATGACATTGAGAATTTCTTTGGATCACATTCAATAAATAGGATATAAAGGTATGGTTTATGCCATACATTAGAAAAAAATTAACTAGTATTTGTGAATCAAGCATTTATGCACAACAAATCTAACTAGGCTTCGATCATTCTTTTCAATGTAACACTACTTTTGACCTTGATATCTCAAATGCTTACATAAAAGTTACAAGGAAGATAAATTTTAAATAATGTATCCGATCAGTAATAGCTATCTTACAATAATTTATCTCCTCAATTGCATGCTTTTACAACTAATCTTTTATAACTAGAAAGTTGTTTATAAAGAAATAAAAGCTCTAAAAAAGAATGGCTTGCGACAACTCTTGATCTTATCCAAAGAAACAAATTATTAGATGCAAATGGATCTTCAATACTAAAGACAGATGATGGGAGCATTGAAAGATACAAAGCTAGAAATATTATCAAGATTGATTGCAAAAGTTTTTTACTCAAATTTATGACAAAGATAAAGTTTGTTAACTTGATGATGGCACTCACCATGTTCTGATAAAGAAAGGTGCTAAGATTTAGCCAAAAAAGTTATCTTTCATTCTAATAATCCTTTTGACATATATTACTCTATTTACATGATTAGTCAATTTAAGAATATTCCCACAAAGGAACACCTTGATGCAATTTATAGGATATTATTATACCTAAACTCTTATGAAAGGTCTATTTTTCAACCCAAAAAAAAAAAAAAAGATGAGAGGAAAGCTCTACTATCGAGGTATTGCGCGTTGCGAGGGGGCAAGCACGATGAGTGGACGGGGACAAGTGGGCGAACGCGATGGATAGCAAAACATATCAATTTCAAGTTATTATTGGGTTTTTTGTTTAACCCAAATCTGACTCGAAATTGCAATCAAGTTAGAACATGGAACCCGAACCTGTCAAGTTTTCCAGATGGGTTACTCGGATTCAAAATTTTTGGGTTTGGTCAAATATTGACACCCCTAGCTAAAAATGGTCAACATATATTCCCAACTACAGAAGAATGCAAAACTTCTATTAAATCATAATCGAGGCCCGCATTACTTGAATCTAAGAGTTAATTTGAAGTTCAATCATTACTCAACTCTCTTTGAAATTAGGGTTTGATCATAAACTAATTTTTTTCCTTGAACAAATTTTCAAATTGATTTTGAATGCTCTTGAATATGTTTAAAGAGGCCAACTTTCATTGATTTGAATTTTTTAAAAATAATTATGCTGAGTTTGTATTATTATTAAGCCTCATTACTAACAACCAAAATTTTACTTTTATCAATAATCAAAATTTATTTTTAAGAAAATCAAATTAGATCATCAAATGTTCTTATTTTGTTGATAAACATTAATAATCTTGATCTTTCATTTTATTAAGACTTCTTTGGAAATCTTAGTTCAAAGTTCAAACTTTGTTGATAGCGGTGGTCGGCGACAGCTTCGCCTCTTGCTCGCGGAGAGGAGCATGAATAAGCTTCCATTTTTAACCAATTCTAGGGTTTCCATTCTTTCCTTCTTACAAAGAATTTTATCCACTGACCAACTTGCATCATCATTCTCCTGTGATTTAACTCTTCAAATTGAAAAAAAATGGATTTTCACCACCTCCAAGCTCTACTTACAGCCTCCACAGTTTCCAACTCTTTGTCAAAGGGAAAGCTCCTTCACGCCAAGGCAATCTCTCTCGGACTGCAACAAAGTCTCAATCTTTGCAAATCTCTCATCAACTTCTACGTCTTCTTCCGTCTCTTTGATTCTGCTCGATTTGTTCTCGAAACAATCAACAACCCATTGGATATTTCCTTGTGGAATAGCCTCATTGCAGCATATTCCAAGAATCAAATGCACAGAGAAGCCCTTTGGTTATACGATAAGTGTTTTCTCTTTCCATATGTTAAACCTGATTCTTACACTTATCCAAGTGCTCTGAAGGCTTGTAGTGGATTGGGCAATGGAAGGAAGGGGAGGATGATTCATACCCGTCTGTTGAAATCAGGTTTCAGTTATGATATAGTCATCTCGAGTTCTCTTGTTGGTATGTATGCGAAATGTGGGTTTTTTGACTCTGCTATTAAGTTGTTTGATGAAATGCCTGAGAGGGATGTTGCTTGTTGGAACACAGTTATATCTTGCTATTATCAAGATGGGCATGCTTTAGAAGCTCTTAAGATGTTTGAGAAAATGACAAGGTGTGGCTTTAAGCCTGATTCTGTGACCTTCTCCACAGTTTTCTCGGCTTGTGCAAGGCTTTTGGATGTGGAAACAGGGAAGAGGATACATGAAGAGATGGTGAAGAGTGGGTATGAGATGGATGGCTTTGTTAGGGCTGCTATTGTTGACATGTATGGAAAATGTGGCCATTTGGCAAGTGCAAGAGAAATCTTTGATCAGATACCTATGAAGAGTGTTGTTGCCTGGAACTCAATGATATATGGATATTGTTTGCAAGGGGATAGGAATTCATGTTTGGAGCTTTTCTCAAGGATGAAGTGTGAAGGAATCAGGCCTACTTCGAGTACTATAAGCAGCTTGTTGATAGCTTGCTCTAGAACTTCTGCTGTATGGCATGGAAAATACATTCACGGATATGTAATACGGAACCAGATTGAGGTAGACATTTTTGTTGCAACTTCACTCATTGATTTTTACTTTAAATGTGGCAAATTCAGGTGTTCTGAGTTTATCTTCCAAAAAACTCTTAAAAATAATGTAGTTTTGTGGAATGTTATGATTTCAGGTTATGTAACATTAGGCTATTACTTTGAAGCTCTTGATGTTTTTCATGATATGAAACTCTTTGATGTAAAGCCAGATGCCATTACTTTCACTAGCTGTTTATCTGCTTGTGCTCAATTAACTGCTGTACAGCAAGGGAGAGAGATCCATGAGCAAATCTGTAGTAATAATTTTGAGTCTAATGAAATTGTCATGTGTGCACTTGTTGAATTGTATGCTAAATGTGGCACAGTCAGAGAAGCACGAGCAGTTTTTGACAAGTTGCCAATCAGGGACACTGTGTCATGGACATCAATGATTATGGCTTATGGCTCTAATGGCCAGGCTATTGAAGCTTTGGAGCTTTTCAGAGAAATGCAGAGGGTGAAGGTAAGACCAGACCGTGTTACATTTCTCGCTCTAATGTCCGCCTGTAGTCATGGAGGAATGGTTGATAAGGGTATCTATTATTTCTATCTCATGACGTCTGAATATCATATTAAACCGGGCTTGGAACATTACTCGTGCCTAATTGATCTTCTTGGACGCTTGGGGAGGTTGCATGAAGCTTACAAGTTTATTCAGAGCTTACCAGTTTTAAAAGAAGATGTTGGTTTGTTAGGATCTTTTTTCTCTGCTTGTATTGTACATGGAAACTTGGAATTAGGAGTGGAAGCTGCCAGGCTTCTTCTACAGATTGAGCCAAATGATCATTCTACCTATATTGCTCTGTCCAATATGTATGCTTCTGCTGGAAGATGGGATGAGGTGCGCAAAGTGAGAGCAAAAATAAAGGAGATGGGGCTAAGGAAGAATCCTGGATGTAGCTGGATTGAAATAGACAAGAAAATTCACCAATTCTTTGTGGAAGATTACTCTCATCAACAAATAGAGTTGATATGCGGATGTCTAGAGAATCTTTTAATTCACATGGAGGATAAATTTAATATACAAGAGGAGGGTTCAAGCATTAAAAAATGTATGAGAAGTTAATATTTCAGCCTGGCCACAAAGAAGAACCAGTTATCCTAGTTATTGTCGTTAATTGTTTTTCTAAGCCTATTTGATTGATGGAGATCAAGATAACATCAATTACTGAAAGATGCACAAAGCAGTTGTTCGATTTGAAATTTTTATTGAAGGGTGATTTTCTTTGATATCAGAAACCAGCAATCTATTTTGGTAAGGTATGTGTTTGTTATCATTTTAAGACTTTGTTTGGGTTAACTTTCTTACTGTTTCTTAAACAACTTTTTAGTATAAAAATTAAAAATTTTGTACTAGAAAACTGCTTTAAAAACAGTAAGAAAGTCGTCCCAAATGTCCTCTTCAGAAACTTTATTCAAAACTGAAGCGGTCGACAAAATTGTTTGTTTGTCTCCTTGTATTCTAATGATTCTTAATTTACATATGTTGTTTTTAAATTTTCCTTCTATCTATCTAATTAATAAAAGAATATGTTGGAAAGCATCTAATTTCCTGTTGAAATTTAATTTAGTTTTGATTATTTGGTGATTTTCTTTTTGTAGTCTTGAAATCACCATCATAGTGCAGTAAACTTGTGCCTAACAGGTTCCTCCCTGTCCAGAAACCGGTTGAAGACACCTTGTCTTCAGAAAACAAAGGAACAGAATCACAATTTTTGTAGATCTCTAATGGTAAATTATTTATTTTTTGTTGTCCTTATACTTTTTTTCTGTTCATGAAGAACTCAGCCCTCATTACTTTGCATTCATTTTCACCTATATTCATCTTCTTTTGTATTTCTGTATGTTATCTATCTTAATTTGGTCAAACAGGTCTGCAGATTCTTGCACTAATACAATGCTAAGATATGCCAATAGCTCTACAAAGTAGATGAGAGTACTATATAGATTGTGTGGAGGTTTCCATGACAAGGAACATCTACAAACTGGGAAAAAACTCCAAATTTGTCAAGGTGAAGCCTAAACAATATAGTAAGACATGTTTTTTGTTAAGCATAATTTGTAATTTTCCTCTTTAAATGCATAAGAAGTGTTGAAATTATTTTAAATTCATGGCCAATATTTTTTATTTTTTTTGGAACGGGGGTATCTACCCGCTGCTACTCCCTTAGGAGGCGCATGGCGGTGTAACTTATCCCTCGGCAAGCCTACTAGCAACCAACTTCACAGGTGCAAGACCCACAATTATTTTCTCCCTACTTAAGGGGCCGCACCAGATGAGAGGGGAATCGAACATCGGTTGGTGGGTTCCCAACCATGCTCGCCCACCAACTCAGCTAAGCTCGGTGGGGTCGGCCAATGCCTTTTCATCTACAATAATTTCATAATGTACGGACTGCAACTTTTCATCTATAATAATCTAATGATTCGTGGACAATAAATTTTCATTCTATAACACTAGTTTTCAGGAAGAGTGTTTTGAGTAATTTTGAATATGTGACCAAAATATTTCATCTATAGGAAATAGTGGACATCAGCTTCTCATATATAGTAATATAATACTGTATTGACAGCATCTTTCCATATAAAATAATACAACAAGTCATGGATAGCAACATTCCATTTATATTGTGTAGTTAATTATAGATTTTAAAATTTAAGATTAATTCTCATATTTATTTCGTTCCTATAGTTAAGATAACAAACCAGTGTCAAATCATCTTATAGTTCATAGGTAGTAGTTATGACTATCAAAGAGCTCCAAGACATGCATGATTATCAATTACCTGAGTTTTAATTAGTTTAGGTGAGTCGGAGGTTTCGTTTGGGATAACTTTTTTACTGTTTTTTAAAGCAAATTTAGCACACAAACTTTTAAATTGTACTAAAAAGCTGCTTTACAAACAATAAGAAAGTTATCACAAACGAAGTCTGAGTCATGTTAGGTTGGTTCCTAGTAAGCGCATTTGCTTAATATATAATATTATAACTTTTATTAGTACAAATAATTATTATCATAAAATATATACAATATGCTCATAAATACATCAACCAATAATGTTAGCCAGATATTTACATTTCTTTTCTGTCATTTAAATTTATTTGGAAACTTAAATCAATTTTAAAATAGATTTTGTTGGAGATTAATCATATGAATAAAATGTTTAAAATATAGAATTTTAGTATGAAAGAGTGGTTATCACATCATTTTCCTCTACTAAATATGAAATTATGGCAATGCTAACCTTTAATTAATTACTGAAACTTACTACCAACATAATATAAGTTAGCAAACTTATCAGATTTTCTAAGAATATCTATAGATGAAAAAAAATTTAGCAAAATTGCATCTTTAAATAGGCTTTTTTTCTATTCTTATAATAAATAAATTACTGAAATTCAAATTAAAACTAAACACCAAAATTTGAATTTAATAATGAGATGAAATTAAAAGTATATGTGAAAACCTTGATCATGACCAATAATGTGAAATGTAAAATCTCTTTACATTCATTAAGTAACATATATGAAACATCATTAAATTAAATCATTATAATAATGAAGATCATTATATTAATAGAAAATTAATCTCTTATTGTAATAAGAATATAGAAACTATCAAAAATACTCTTTAATATCTAAAAGAATGGTATATAACTTTTGGAAATCAATACGGATCGTTTGATGGAGCATTCTTATTTTTACTTAGAAGTATATCACTTTTAAAATTTATAAATAGACCTTTACTTTCTATGTGAACTGTGAACTGGACCGCCATCTTATCTGACCACCACCATCTAATTATTGCCACTTGCAATCTAATCATTTTCATTAGATCATTGCAGTTGGACCATCACTCTCATTATAGGGCTAAAGTTTGCTACATGAAGGTGCACCGAGTGGCTAATCATTTACTTGGAATCGCAATTGATTATAAGTCAAATAAATGTTAAGTATGAAGTGAATGAAACACGATAGAAATAACTTTTTAAGTTTAAAGCAAAGATCAATCGAATTAAACACTTCAAAATAATACAAATCTCAAGGGAGTAGGAATAAGAGTCATGCCATAGATAGAAATCCATTTTTACAAATCAAGCTAGAGCCAAGCTTGAACATGATTATGATAAAAAAAAAAAAAAAACCTTGTTCTCAAACAAACTTTTACTCCTCAACTCAGCTTGAATCATTCATTTGCAATCCTATATCCAACTCAAAATACAATTAACCAACTAAAAACCAGAACTTGTAGCAAATGGACTAAATAGGTAGATTTCAATATTTTTTATTATTATTTAAACTTAATAAAATAATTTAAATATCACTAAATAAAATTTTCTAATTTTTATCAGTGGGCTATATGTTTTAATTTATCATCATTAAATGTATGATTGATTAGATTTAATTAAAACTAAATCAACTGAAACTCAACAAGATAATTTATAAGTAAACATCACCAAAAATTCTTATAACACTTGCAGAAGCTATTATGCTACTATTCTTATAACACTTTACAAAATAGCAAAAGACATTAAGACTTCATTTGGGACAACTTTGTTGTTGCTTTCTAAAATTGCTTTCTAGTACAAAAATTTTATACTAAAAAACTGTTTTAAAAAACAGTATGAAAGTTGTATCAAACAAAATCTAAAAGACTAATTCAGCAGCGATTAAAATCATGCGCGAGAAACTGATGATTAATTTGACAACAAAATCTTAAAAAATAAGTCTATTGGTCCTTCTCATCATCAAAATTCAGAACATGATGAGAGTGAATCAGAGAACAATAGCAAAATAACCAATAAAAAAAAAAAAAAAAACTAATAGAAGACTTTGGATAGGCACATATTTTCAAACTAGAACCAGATTTCTACTACCTAAACTTGCATTACAAGACCTAGTAGGCTAGATGCAAGATGCCCTTACTATTCTTTAAGACAATTTTCACTTCTGCAACCTTCCTCTCAGTAGCCCAAACCACAGGAACACCAAAGCCAGCCCTGAAAATAAACTAAAGAAACCACAAAATAATGGTCAATAGGGTAACCCTGTATGATTTTTTTGATTTGTACACTTTTTTAGTAGTTCCAAATTCTGGGTGGGTCAGAAAGCTGAATCTGAAAAGCTTTTGCCATTAGAAGCATCAGTAAAAACTATCAAAATCTATTCTCAATTCTGCTCCGAAAAGAACTGTATATACTGGTAAGAAAACTACAAATCAGACTGTTCAAAAGGAGCGCGAACAAATAACTGGCCATGCAATGTAACAACAGCAGATGTTTGATGAGGGTCAATCCTTGAGGGTAACGTGATCACCTGGTTACAGGCAGCTATTTTTTGTTAATAACTGAACGAGGAGAAGTTGTTCTTGAACCAAATGAAAAATCAACGCGCAGGCTTACCTTTTTAAAAGGAGTAACACCCCAAGGATTATCAGGCTGTTCTGGTTCACCTGATATGATCAATCGTCCTGCTGGATCTGACTGAACATGTACCTGAAATAATCCAAGATTTGGGTATTTAACTTCTCTTAATGATGAAAGTAATAACTTATTGGGCAAAAGGGAAAATTCAAAATAATATATTATGGCACTGTCATGAACGTTTCTTATAGTTTGTGCAGTGACAAAACTGATTTCCTTGGAAGTTGCCAAACAAATGATTCAGGTTCTGTTTGGGACGGCTTTGTTATTGCTTCTTAGAACTGTTTTAAGAAGCAACAAGAAAGCTGTTCCAAACAAAACTTCAGCTTC
Source organism: Dendrobium huoshanense (assembly GCA_016618105.1). Lineage (NCBI taxonomy): Eukaryota > Viridiplantae > Streptophyta > Magnoliopsida > Asparagales > Orchidaceae > Dendrobium > Dendrobium huoshanense. The sequence goes on along the minus strand of CM028348.1, from coordinate 35,310,089 downwards.
ATCAGGTTTGTCTTTGAATGAATTCTCGAACTTAGAGTAAACAAGTAAGATTACAGATCTAATTCCATTCAAACTTTAGCAGTCAACAGTAGAAAGCATGAATCCCATTAACTTGTCCAATAAGCCTTACCTCTTCACGCAGGAGTCCCGGAACTAAAGCATAGACTTCGTAGCAATCTTTCTGCACAATAAAACACAATACAATATTAAAGAGGAGAAAATTCATACGAAAATTTATAAAAAAAATTATAATCACGCATATAAAATATTTCACTTCATAGACACATAAACTGTAATAAATAACATTGTAGACGCGCCTGACAAACGTTACAGGAATTAAAATAATGCAAATTTGTTTCTCATATACTGACCGTTCTTCGCACATTTATCTTCACCCAATCAGCAGGTGCCCCAACATCAACCACCATGGAGTCCACTCTGTCAGGAAAAGATTCAATATAATCTCTTATTTGTAAGAATCACTAGGATTTTATTATATATATATGAGCGTGTGTCTAGAGAGAGAGAGAGAGAATATAACACAACATAACATACTTAAAGTATGTATCATAAATAGTTTATTATGCATTATATATCCTATGCTAAATATATATATATATATATATATATATATATATATATATATATATATATATATATATATATATATATATATATATATATATATATATATATATATATATATATATATATATTACCTACTGTGTATTAGTATAGCAATAATGTAATTTAATCTACTATTTACTATTAATAAAGTGTCAGATCTTATTGATCATTTGATTTTATTAGTGCTAAAGGGTTATTTTATCATGAGTTTTATATACCGATACAAGTTATACAACAAAACAATTCAACTAAAAGAAGGCACCTCAGAAGTGGATTGCAGTTTTAACTTCCAAAAATTATAAGCGCCACTTCAACGTTATTTTATTCTCTAAAAATTATAACAGGGATTTCCAGAAGAACAAAAAAAAAACTGAAATTCTGCTGTGAAAAAACTACAGCAAGATGTCATGCAACTTGCTATTTAGCTCTCAATCAATTAAAGCAAATTTCAATATTAAAAATCATAATTAACAAAGTACTAACTATATCGCCAACCACAGTTAACTCAGATAATTTAATTCACAATAAATATTGGTTAATAAGTATATTTTAATTTCCTAAACACTATTATAACCTATTATACATACCGTAGCAATTAATTAAGCAATCGTATAAACTATTTTGTATACAGGAAAGATCTTAACTGAGGTTTGAGACTTTTTGTGCGTGCTACTTTAACTGCACGTTCGAGACTAGATGGCTTCTTCCTCTTTAGTTGTTGACCTTAATCAAACATACAGGAGATCAGAAGAAATTAGACAATAATCTAATGTCAAAAGGAAAAAAAAAACAGCCAAATAAGAAATACCAAAGGACTTGAGATGTTTATCCTTCTTGAAAAGAGAAACTGAACCCTTCTCCTGCAAAAGGAGAAGACAAATAATATATTGCAGCAAACCTAACACCATTCATACCAAATGGAACCTTATTGCAAAAGTGAAATCCATGAAAAACTTTAAAACCTTTATAATTGGATCCCCGACTTCACCATTACCAAGCATTCTCTGAGAATGCCAGCCCTGCATAGCACGCGCAGCAGCATCTCTTCTAGCTCGGCCTGATCCCGATGCCTGATTGCTCACAACAACCTAAACAAAAGAATAACAAAAAAAAGGAAATAAATAAAGAGGACTCATTAAAATATATAAAAAGGTGACGTTCAACCAACTAATAAATAAAGCCATGGAAAGGGACACTTGCCAGAATAGGATTTTCATTGTGTTTTCTGACAAATCAAAATTAGTATGTGCAGGATTTTGTAAAGTAAAACATCAGGCTTTACTATTGAAGTATTAGTTTCATTGTCACATGTAATGTTAACACAGCTTTTAGTTAATAAATCTTTCAATATCATTGTACCTGCAAAATTTGTTTCAATAAAAGTTGCACTTGCAGGCTTGCAGCCAGCTTTAGGAATAATAATAATAATAATAATAATAATAATAATAATAATAAGATTTACATTTCTACATTTTATTGAGAATTATTAAATATAACATGGTCTTGAAAAGAAAAATCTCTATGGATAACTAAATGATAATATATGCAAAGAATGAAATGCTGGAGAGGAAATATTGCAAGAACAATTACATTCAACCAAACAACATCAGTATTTGCACTCTCAGTGGCAACACAGAATTTCAAATGCCATCTAGCAACACAAAATTCAACTTAAGATAAGCTAATTTCAGTTGTGCAATTAGTCAAATTACAATGAAACCATTTGGTGATCATTGGAGTTCTGTATTGTGCTGCGAATCTCCGGGACTACATGAACAGAGAAACAAATGCAACTAATTACTATCTCACAAATTTAAATTTATAAATCCGCTTTAAGCATGTGATAAGAAATACTTGAGTTCGCAAGTAACCCTAGAGTAATACTTGAGTTCGCAAGCAAACCTAATCGAAATCGGTGGGAAAAACAGAAAGAAAACTGCTGTTTTCAGCAGTGGACAGCAACCAACACAGGATAACAGAGAGAAATTTGAAGGAAAAATCAGGAAACAACTTGTATTCCACTAGTAGATGATTGAAAACAACAAACGATACAATATTCTTCAATTTGAGAGGAAGAACAACTCTCCAAAACTCTCTAGTAAAGCCTAGAGCCCAAAGCCTAGGTTTGGCTTTTGGAATTTCTAATTTATGGTGACTATTGGGATTCCTAATTTATGATGACTTTTGGGATTCCTAATTTATGGTGACTTTTGGAATTCCTAATTTATGGTGACTTTTGAGATTCCTCTTCTCCAATTTATGAGGGTTGTTTTGTGGGCTTTTGGGCAACTTCTTCCCTCCTATATATAGGATTGTTTTAGGCTGTTTTAGAAGTATGTTTTGGTGAGAAAATATTTGGAATATGAAACCTGCGGGTTGTGTTCTAGCTTGCAAGCTAGTTCCCTTTCTCTTCTCCTCTCTTTCATTTCGTCTTGAGTTTCTTATCTACTTCTTCTCTCCATGATTACCACTCCATTGTATCTTTCTTCTCAACTTATCTTATTATCAATGTATTAGGTGTTTAAGTATCTTTTAACGTGTCTTTGTTATCATATCATCTATAATTTGTAGTGTTGTCATTAAGTCGTCCTATTAGTCATTTTTTTTGTATATTTGGTATGAAATAGGTCAATTTTGGAAGACTTGCAAATTTTGTATTTGTAGGCAAATTTTCTTGTCTACATCAAAAATGGTATCAGAGCGGGTTGTCGAGTGAGTCTTGGTGTCATGAGAGTTTGAGTTATGTGGGCTGATTTTTGGAACTAAATATGAGGGTTTTTTCTTCCTTTGGAAAAACTTGCTAGCTTGTTTCGTGCTTCTTCCCTTCTAGGAAAGCTTGCGAGCTTGTCCTCTCTTCGTCTTGGGCTTCTTACCTCTTTCTTCTCACCGCAAATGACCACCCCATCTGTATCTTTCGTCTCAAATCAAGAAAAACAAGTTTAGGTGTTTGTTTTTACATAAGTTTGTACGAGTCATTTTTTAATTTTTATAATATAAAAGTTGTATTTTGTTATTTCAAGTTATATGTCTTTGTTTCTTATTTTGTCTATTTTTGAGAATTTGGTAAATTTTCTATTATCCTAGGAAGTGTTACTTTTTGCTTGCAAAAATTGAGGTTGTCCTAATTTTTGCTTGCATCAAATTGGTATCCCCAAGTCTTTTTGTGTGTCTTTAGAAAATATATATTTATAATAATGAGCAGTCCAAACCATCATCCTTTGGGAATCTCAAGTCAAGAGCCGATAAAATTTCAAGATGAATATGATCCTGCCAATGTTGAAAGTTAAACACCATTGCCCAGTACTTATGAAGTAGGCATTCCAATAGACATCATCTCTCTCCCAAAGGAGATTCAACAGACCCAATTCAAAATGAACTGTACAAGATATAAAGATTGATGTACTTATGTGACGAGAATTTTAAGAAAAGAACTCAGGTACTTCTCGTTTAATTTAATCAAGAAAAGGAATTGATTGCACGGAAGTATGTTGCTATGATTGAAGAATTGGAGCAGTCAAAAAAAGAAAATTCTGAATTGAACTCATGAGGAGATAAGGTTCTTCCACCAAGGGAGAATTGATGCAAGCAAAATTGGAAGAGCCGGCTAGTTCTTGGTTACTTGGTTTGGTAATTTAGTTGTTTGGTTCCCTGCCCGTTTGTCTATTCGGATGACTGTCTGTTAGCCTTTTGCCTCCTCTTTTCTAATTGGTTGAGTGGGCGGCTGATTTGACTTTTGGGATTCCTAATTTATGGTGACTTTTGGGATTCCTAATTTATGGTGACTTTTGGGATTCCTCTTCTCCAATTTATGAGGTCTGTTTTGTGGGCTTTTGGGCTACTTCTTCCCTCCTATATATAGGATTGTTTTGGGTTGTTTTAGAAGTATGTTTTGATAAGAAAATATTTGGAATGTGAAACCTGCGGGTTGTGTTCTAGCTTGCGAGCTAGTTCCCTTTCTCTTCTCCTCTCTTTGATTTCGTCTCGAGTTTCTTATCTACTTCTTCTTTTCATGGTTACCACTCTATTGTATCTTTCTTCTCAACTTATCTTATTATCAATTTATTAGGTGTTTAAGTGTCTTTTAACGTGTCTTTGTTATCATATCATCTATAATTTGTAGTTTTATCCAAGGTTTAAAATTGCGTAAATAAGCCTCGAGGCGTTTTTCGTCCGTGAGGCGAGGCGTAAGCCTCAAGGCGGTGTGAGGCGTAAGCCTCACCGACGAAGAATTGCGTAAATGAGAATTTAAGGGTTTTAGCAAGTAAAAAATAGTAAGATTCTATCATACAATAAAAACATCTAAATGACAATTAAAATTAGGGGAAAGTAAGAAAATAAATGCAATAAAATCATGTCTCAAAGTACAAAACCACAAAATATTAGTCTATCAAAACTCCCAAAGTACAATTAAGAAAGAACATATATAATACAATCATGTCCCATCACTAAATGGGTCTTCAAGGGAACCTTCTCACCCCTTCCTCCTCTCCTATAGAGTCCAATGTCTTCCAATCAAAGCATGCACTCATGAACAAGTAGACTAACACTAACAACTATTACTAAAGATGATGAATAGAACAATATGCCGGACTACCGGGGGTCCAAGGGGGCGCTGCCCCCTGGCGGAGTTTGTTTTTGAAGTTCGTAAGTTGTTTTTATGGGAAGATACCGAGTGGTACCGAGCATGTTCCTTAGCAGTACCGAGCATGTACCTAGCGGTACTGAGCAGTACCGAGCATATACCTAGCAGTACCGAGCAAATACCTAGCTGTACCGGGCATATACTGAGCAGTACCGAGCATGTACCTAGCAGTACCGAGCAAATACCTAGCTATACCGAGCATATACTGAGCGGTACCGAGCATATACTGAGCGATACTAAGCATATATTTGAGGCGTACGCCTCAGCCAGAATTGTGCAATTGCGCCTCTGAGGCCTCAGTTCAAGTGAGGCGTACGCCTCTGCCAGGAGAGGAATTGTGTAAGCCTCGAGGCGGTTTTGGGTCAAATTGCGCAGAGGCCCGCCTTGACGCGCCTCTTATTGCACAATTTTAAACATAGGTTTTATCGTTAAGTCATCCTATTAGTCATTTTTTCGGTATATTTGGTTTGAAATAGGTCAATTTTGGAAGACTTGCAAATTTTGTATTTGTAGGCAAATTTTCTTGCCTACATCATCATCGTTCCTTCTTCATCACTTCTTTCAAAAGCTTATTTGGAACTATAGTTAAAGGTTTATAGCATAATAAATATGATGAGGGCATCAGAGTTCGCCATGTGTACCATCGCCGGGGACGACGATCGACGGCCCTGATTCAGAGCCTTTACCTATGATGCTTTAGTTCTTTTCTTTTATTAGTTATTTCATGTTTCCGTTTGTACCCCTATGAGGGATGTTTCACTTATTGTAGCCCAAGGGCCCGGATCGTACCCACCTTGATAGAGACCGTTGACGATCATTTTTCAGTGTACACTTGGATCGTCAAAGGACGTCGCTTTGCAACACCTCCACAAATCGCGCCGACCTCTCCCTCCCTACGGATCTACGGCGTCGTCGCTCTAGGAGTGATCTCGTCCATCGTGTGGCTCTTCTTCTCCCAACAAGCCTAGTAGTAGGTAAATGAGAGTGGCCTCAAGGTGAGACAATCACTTTGTTAACCTTGGGATTTTTGTTGATCATTTCATTTGCTTTATGTTTATGAAAGTCGTTGTTTTTCTCGGCCTTGCTAATTTATGTGTAAGTGCTTGCCTAGCCGTAGTTAACAATTGAGATTTCCGAAAAGCTTGAATTGGGAACGAGATTTAATTTGCAATTATCATACTTGGATAATCTTTTGTTAAACTTCTAAATACAAATCCTGGATTTACATCATGTTACATCATATTTGGTATCAGAGCATGGCTAGCATGCTTTGCTCATGTTAGATGCATCCTAGGAAGTCCGTTTTAGATTGCCATTATTCGTTTACATGCATAACATTGCCAAAACATTTTATTTACTGCTTTCCTTTGCTGTCCAGTAAATTCCAGCATCATATTTTCATAGTTAACTTGCATGCTTAAGTTACCCAAGTGTTAGTTTGGTCACTTACCACCCACCGCCTCACCTAAGTCACTTGCTACACTTAAAATCCCTGCTGTCCAGAGTTTTCCTGCACTGTTTAGTGGCTGTTTAGGTGACCCTAAACCTTTAACCTGCTGCTGTCCACTCACCCAACACCACCCAAACACTTAGACAACTTAGGCTTGTGTTGTAGGTTGCTGCCATTGACGTTCCAGCGGCTGTTTGGTGGCTGTAAGAGCTATTTCCAGCAGCTATACATTGCTGTCCCCCATCACAAACCTACCCAATTCAACCCTCTGTCAATCTCATGGATCTGCAGCACCTCCAGGCCACCCTATACCTCATTTTGGGCCAATTAGGAACTGTTACACAGCAAATTCGTAACACTCAGACGGACTTAGCAGATTTTAGGAGGTTAACCAGTGATCGGTTAGATAACATAGAGCGTATTGGGAACCCTGCGATTTACACCCCGTCACGACCTCACTCGCCTTACAACGAGGAAAACCAAGCCGATCATGGCCACACTAGAGACCCATACCGTCATAACCCGAGACCCCATCAAGATCCTGTTGGAGATGAGAACCCTTGGCGCGATAACGATGCCCAATTGTTGAAAAACATTAGAATTGATGCGCCAACTTACGATGGGACCCTCGATCCCCAAGTCTTCTTGGATTGGCTCAAATCCATGGATAGTTATTTCAAGTGGTATAACATCTCGGAGGCTAGGAAGGTTAGATTTGCCGAAATGAAACTCACGGGCCGAGCTAACTTGTATTGGACCAATTTAGAGAATATGCGCGAGGCTCGAGGTGAACATCCTATCACGGACTGGAGAACGATGAAACAGGAACTCAAGAGAAAATATCTCCCTCCTTCGTACTACCCGAAGCTCCTCGATAAGTGGAATAGATTAACCCAGGGGAGCAAGCCCGTCAAAGACTACATCTCGGCCTTTGACGACTTCCTGATCCGTTGCAATGGCGAAGAGTTCGCCACCCCAACCCAAATCCTTTCTATGTTTAGAGCTGGCCTTAGGGAAGACCTGCGTACGGAACTCTTTGCTCGAGGTATAGACTCTTTAGAGGCAGCCTGTAGCCTAGTTCTCGACCTCGAAGATTCTAGAACCCACTCCCAAACTAGGCACTTTGACTCCCGTTCGAATTCGTATAGAACCTCGTCTGGACAACCTCAAACCCGACCCTCAGGATCGACTGCAAACCGAACCCCTGCTAGTTCGGCCCCACCTCGTACGGACCTCAAAGGTAAAACTCCCGAGCGTGACGCTCCCAAACCCAATTCAGGAACCAAATGCTATAGGTGTCATGGGTACGGACACATTGCTTCGCAATGTTCTAGTCCTTACAAAGTCACCATAATTGAAGAAGTGGACGAAGAGGAGGAAGAACCTGAGACTGATTTGGTTCACCAAGTGGATGAGGAAGAAGACTCTTTTACTGAAGAAAAACCTGTGACCTTACAAGTTGTTAGGTGCGCTTTGGCCCAACCTAAGTTAAGCGACGATTGGCGTAGAACCTCCATTTTTCATACCTTCATTAAGATCGGAGAAAAGAGCTGCAAGGTTATCATAGATAGTGGAAGTTGTATCAACGCAGTCTCTTCAGCCATGGTCTCCAAGCTCAATCTGAAGGTGACCCCGCACCCAAATCCGTATAAGGTTTCTTGGATCAACTCGACTACCATAGAAATTAAGGATCGAAGCCTTATTCCAATAGAATTTGTGGGATATCAAGACAAGATTTGGTGCGATGTTCTAACCATGGATGTGGGTCAAATTATCCTTGGTCGCCCTTGGTTATTTGACAACGACGTCCATATTTATGGGAGGACGAACACCTGTGTGTTCGAACATAATGGAAAGAAAAAAAAGTTAAATGCCCGTCATGGTCGTTGGGTCGAGTTCTTACAGGAGTATTCGTACACTATTAGACATAAGGCAGGAACTGAGAATAAAGCGGCCGATGCTTTAAGCCATAGGATAATGGTCACAAGGGAAATGAGAACAGAAGTTGTCGGATTCGAACGCATCAATGATGACTACCCCGAGTGTACTGATTTTCAGAAAATATATGTGTTACTAATGGCGGGGGACAAACCATCTGTAGATGATTTCTTGTTGGAGGATGGTTATTTGTTCAAATCTCAGAAGTTGTGTATTCCCAACACTTCTCTTCGTGAGTTTCTTGTGTGGGAGCTACACGCAGGAGGATTAGCCGGACATTTTGGGCAGACTAAGACCATTGTAGCCGTCGAGTATAGGTTTTTCTGGCCCAGCCTTAAGCGTGATGTCACTAGATTGATCAAACGTTGCCATACCTGTCAGCTAGCAAAACAGAGGAAACAGAACACAGGCCTATACACCCCACTTCCCGTCCCAAACCGTCCTTGGGAAGATATCAGCATGGATTTTGTTTTAGGGCTCCCTAAGACCATTATGAAGCATGACTCCATCTTTGTCGTAGTAGATCGTTTCTTTAAGATGGCCCATTTCCTCCCGTGTGCTAAAACCTTCGACGCCTCTAGAATTGCCAAGATATATTTTAGCGAGATTGTCCGACTCCATGGACTCCCAAAAACAATCGTGTCAGATAGGGACGTGAAATTTACGAGCTATTTCTGGAAAACCTTATGGGTTAGGATGGGTACTAAGCTGCAGTTCTCCACCGCCTTCCACCCTCAAACGGATGGCCAAACCGAAGTTGTTAATAGGAGCCTTGGTAACCTCCTTAGGGCCTTAGTAGGTGATAACATTAGGGATTGGGATTCCAAACTACCCATTGCCGAGTTTGCCTACAATAACTCGGTCAACCGAACCACCGGCATGAGCCCAGCTGAGATTGTTTATGGATATCAACCTAAGCAGCCTATAGACTTAGTCCCTATGAGTCCTAAGATTAGAGTGTCTGAGTCTGCATCTGCATTTGCATCCCATATCCAGGAATTGCATCGAGAAATTAACAAAAGAATTATACAAAGTAATGAAAATTACAAATTAAATGCTGATCTCAAACGACGCTTCAAGGAGTTCAAAGTTGGAGACTATGTCATGGTTCGGATTCTTCGTCCGGAGCGGTTCCCACCTGGGGCCGTTAAGAAACTGCATGCTAAAAGTGCGGGTCCTTTTAAAATAACTTCTAAAGTAAACAGTAATGCTTATGTTTTGGACCTTCCTGAAGGTTTCAACATGAATCCCACGTTTAACATTGAGGATCTAGTAGCCTTTGATGGACCTGACTTTAACCCAAACAATCCTTTGAATATTGAGCCTTGTGAGTCCATACCTAGTGAGATCCCAGCCTTACCTCCACTCCCCAAAATTCCCACACTACCTAATAGGGAGAAGATTGAAACTATACTAAGTGATGAGATCATTTCCACCAGGGACGGCGGACGCCACAGATACTTAGTGCGTTGGAGAGGAAAGCCAGAGACGGAGGACACGTGGCTAGAGCGGGATGAGATACAAAGACTGGACCCCGACATTCTGGAGCTGTACGAGAGTTCTCAGGACCCTTACTCGACAGGGTCGAGTTTTCTCCCACCCGGGGAGAATGATGAGGGCATCAGAGTTCGCCATGTGTACCATCGCCGGGGACGACGATCGACGGCCCTGATTCAGAGCCTTTACCTATGATGCTTTAGTTCTTTTCTTTTATTAGTTATTTCATGTTTCCGTTTGTACCCCTATGAGGGATGTTTCACTTATTGTAGCCCAAGGGCATTTGTGACTTTATGCTTTTATTTTCTCCTGTAAGCCTATATATAAAGGCTTGTATCATTGTATTGGAGTATTGATGAATGAATGAAATTATTCCCTCTAGTTCTCTTTGTGAGTGCACAAAAGATCTCTTAGTGAGTTCTTTGGTGGAGATCTCTTGGTGAGTTCTCCAAGTTTATTTTGAATTTATTTCCAGTAAATTTTCTCCTTAGAAGCTCCTCACCTTTCCCTTTCCCCAAAGCCTAGCCGCCGGCCCTAAGATCTTCCCCAATCGCCGGCCATCCCAACCAACCCACCCGACCACCTCCCGCCGCCCCTCCCTTCTTCCGGCCAACTCCACTCCATCATCGCATGAGAATTTGAAGTTGAAGATTCAAATTTTGAATTCTTTCCAAATTTGGAATTCCAAATTAGGAAAGTTTGCATGATTGGATCAATTTCAATTTATTTTAATTTTGGAATTTTCAAATACTTATCCATGTCATCCTCCTAATTTTAGAAACCCCTCACCCTCTCTCCCCAACTCCCCCTTCCTCATACATGCCGCCGGCCTCAACCCCCAATCAAGCCCCCAATTGATTTTGCATTAACTCCCTTTTGTGATTTGAAATCATAACATAAATGCAAATAATCCTCCCTCCTATTTTCACCAAAACTGAAACTAATTTCAGTTTTCAACTTTCTCCCTCCTCTCCTTACCGCCGGCTCATCTAAGGGCTTAATTGCAATTGATCTCCAATTAATGCATTAATTGCATTCATTAGGAGATTCAAATTTGAATATTATTTCCCTCATAAACTCTTAAAACTGAAACTAATTTCAGTTTTGTCAAAACCTCTCTCTTCCCCTCATCCTAATCCCACCGCCGGCCTCCTCTTGCTCCCAACCCGCCGGCCCCTTGCCTTCCCTTGAAGATTCTGTGGTAGTGCCGCTCAATCCCACGTCAAGGATGCATGGACGTACCCGAATGGAATTTCGGATTTGAATACGACGACCACGGGCGAGTGGATATCCTCCGATCTCCTTTCTTTGACGTCGGATTCGACTTCAACGACACCGTTGAGGAGTATTTGGCCCGGATCGTACCCACCTTGATAGAGACCGTTGACGATCATTTTTCAGTGTACACTTGGATCGTCAAAGGACGCCGCTTTGCAACACCTCCACAAATCGCGCCGACCTCTCCCTCCCTACGGATCTACGGCGCCGTCGCTCTAGGAGTGATCTCGTCCATCGTGTGGCTCTTCTTCTCCCAACAAGCCTAGTAGTAGGTAAATGAGAGTGGCCTCAAGGTGAGACAATCACTTTGTTAACCTTGGGATTTTTGTTGATCATTTCATTTGCTTTATGTTTATGAAAGTCGTTATTTTTCTCGGCCTTGCTAATTTATGTGTAAGTGCTTGCCTAGCTGTAGTTAACAATTGAGATTTCTGAAAAGCTTGAATTGGGAACGAGATTTAATTTGCAATTATCATACTTGGATAATCTTTTGTTAAACTTCTAAATACAAATCCTGGATTTACATCATGTTACATCAAAATAGCTATTCATAAAATCAACAAGACAAGATTTTGGGCTTACCAAGATTTCAATAATGATTTATAGCGCATGTGCATAACATTATTTTGAACATGGAACCTTTAATATTGACTCCAACAATTACTACAAAAAGGAACCTGAATTATGCACATACTAGATAAGTTATCCGACTAAAAATTGTACGACTGAAAGATGCCAAAAGCCCAAACAGAAACTGATAGTCCTTCATGTTGAAGACCATGGGTGTAGGACCCACTCAATCAGCACCTTCCCGCATCCGTCCCGCATCCGTCCCGCATCCGCCCACTACAAGTTTACAATCTAGGTAGAAAAGCTATGGTTCCCACTATGTAGACAATCATAATATGATCTATTGAGCACACAAGTTGAGGATATTAGCCATTAGATCTTCTCTCTCTCAAACTATGGATTGCAATTAATGTGCTCCTCTCCCTTCAACAAGCCGGCCCCCTCCAACGTTTTTAGACTTCTGTATTTATTGTGTAAATAGCATTTACCTTTTTTCATATGTAATATCCTTGGAGGAGCAAATAAATGCCATCAATCTATGTACATCAATGGAAAAATTAAATTCACAGTAATTTTTCATATTTCAATATTTCTACACTTCATAGATTTTTTAAGACAAATAAGCCTGGTATATACAATTTACAACTAATAAGTAAATTCAAGCAACTTCATAGCCACAAGAAGCTACCACAAGTACCATTTTTGGTTGTAGTATCCAAAGGGAAGACATGTAAGTTTTGTAATTTATGTTACTAAAATCCATGAAAATTTTTCACAAGAAAAACAGAAAATGATTGTCAATTTGAAAGCAATATAAATACTTGAAAAGGTAGGGAAAAAAGCCTAAATTGCAGGAAAATAACAAAACGTAACAATAAACAGAAAAACTTTTAAACAACAAAATCAAAGAAGCCCACCTGACTGTCCACAGATACAGGCTCAGGAATAGAGGCCACAGGTACTTGGAGCTCACCAGTACGAACCTTATGTTTCTCATACTCAAGAAGAGCCTAACAAAATAAAATGATCAGCTGGATGAAAAATGTTGGCAGAAAAAATCCCACCAATCATATAAATTTACTGTTCTTTCAACATGCAACCAATCCTTTTAAGCATATAAAACTAAAGATCAGATTGATCTAATCATATAAATATAATAAAAGTAAAATAGCTGGATCATGGGGCATTCTGAACTTGACTCAATATAAGCTCAAAAGCCATTCAATTTTTAATCTTTAACGGAGCAACGTTGACCATAAGCTGATTCAAATTGAACTCAATTCAAGCCAAGCTTGCCTTATTTATTCCACTTCAAACTCAATCAAAGGCAAAGATTGATTCTATTTTCATCACAATTTTCAATCTTCTAAACAAAATTTTAAGCCCAACCTACATTATTTTGCACAAATCTTTTAATCAACTCTATCCAAGCTTCCTTTGGCATACCCTTTTTTTTTAAGTTTTTTGTACTCCTACTTCAATTTTCTAAGCTTGTCTTATTGAAGCATCTTCCACTCGCTAGTGTGAATGCCCAAAACACTAAGCTCATTTTCTACTATCTTTTATTCAATAAATATTATTATCAATACCTCTCTAATATAATCATCTCTCAATCAATCCTTCCTAAATTACTGAAATCCATCTAAACATTTTCATTTCTACATACTCAATTTGTCTTATTCATTATCACCCAACATTTGAACACATATTATATACTTAGTCTAATTATACTTTTATAGATTTTCCTTTAAATATCAATGATATTCTTTTATTGCATGGTATTCCTGATTTCTAAGACCTATTCAACATTTACACAAGATGTTATCTCTAATTATTCGATATGATATATCAATACTTCAACCTATTATACATAAATATCACTTGATCTTCAACCAAAATTTGATTGAAGACTAACAATTTTACAAACATTAAAATTATACATCATATACTCAATCTTTACTAATCCCAATCCCCAATTCTTCTAAATGTCTCTTTCAACTATTTTAACTTTTTCACTTCACTTGGTCGAGGTATTGCCCATAATGCCACCTAGAAATATTTAACATAATACCTTTCTCTAAACAACCATTGGGGTCATCTACAGAACACATAAACACTACATAGATCTTTTATGCAATCCTATAGTGATCAAGAACTCTTCGACCTCATCACAACTATTTATAACGCTAGTCAATGTACATCTGTTTAATAACTTCAATATACCCTTAGAACATAACCCTTTTTTCTCGTAATATGCAGCAAATCAAATTTTGTTGTACTCAATCACATGCCTTATCAAAATCAATTAAAGTTATATGAAAATTTCTTCTCATGCATTTACACCTTTCCTTAAAATACCCATTTAATAATTCCTCAAATAACAATTTTTTTTCATCACTTTTAACTAAGACCCACTATCTTTACTTCTGATATATTAAACATGATCAAATTCTTTGAACCTGTAATCTCTTGCCCTAGTTATTTTCAACATCTCCTTTGGTCATATCTTAACATCTAATCTACCAAACAAATCAACAAAAACATGTAGCTTTTGGTGTGTTTGCCACCCTCTTTGTATAACTTCTTTATAACCATCACAATTTTTCACAATATTTATCATTTGTCAATTTCTTAAAGGATATTTTTTAAATTACTTTTTACACCCTCACTCAAAAAACAAGTCCCTTAGATACAACCTAAACACCCCTAAAACTTCTAAAAAAACTTTTTTAATGTAACCAACCACTCTATCAAACATCAAACTTGATTCAACTAAAGAGTTTCACTATTCTTTCTCTTAATGACCTAACACAACAGCCACCAACTTAGCCTTACAATTTCCACCATCTGATCCTAAAGAAATTATTTCTAGTGATTGCTTTCTTTTTATCTTTAAATTTTCGCAAAAAGAATTTTATTTCATTCTAAGTTAAAAAAAAAGATTATAATTTTGTATCTACACTTTTGACAATAATTAACCGTAATTCTCATGTATTTAAGCAAATATTCAATGTTAAATAAGTATAAGCTACTACAAAATCAAGTATAGCTTCAGCACATACATTATTATGTACCATATCATACACACCATCAATCCTCTCATAGATCATCGAAAAGCTACATGTTCATGTTGTCACTAACAATTCTTATACTCTCTACCTCAAATATAAATTGTAACTGTTCTTTCATCTCTCTAATCCTAACAATTCTTTCATCTCTCACCAAAAATGATTGCCCAAATATCTTATAACAAACTTGACAATTATAGGTATTAACAATATTTAAAATATCCATATCAAAAATTAATTAAATATCAATCACCCTACCAACAACCTTATTAACCTAAAAAAATTTATCTTTCAACTCTTAATCCACTATTATTAATCTTTTACAACATATAAAAGATTGCAACCTCCTAAAATATCTTTGGATATCTTCCATTTCCATTTAGTTTCCCGAAAATATGATATTTCCTTCTTCAAAAAAAAAATCCACCAAGTTTATATTCCTCCCACTCAATCTCAAAATTCACATATCAAATATAAACTTAATTTACACGTCATTAACCCATGCCCATTTTACACTACAATTAGGTTAAGTTGTTGTGTCTTACCTAAAAGTGAAGCCTGAATCAATACTCGGCAACTTTTCACCACTATAGAATTAAGTTGTAGTATGCTATTGATAATGAACGTCCAAGAAGACCCTTGCTAATTTCTCACCATAATTAACTTCGATCATGGTGCTTAGCTTCAATCAAATAATCCAGAACTAAAAATGAGAAATAAAATAAATTTGAATCGATTCATAGATTTGGTAAGCCTTAAGACTAATTGTGGGCTTAACCTCAAACTACAATCTTTCCTAGTCAACATTGCGACTGACAATGACTTTTTAACTAATTACAAAAAACAAATATTAAATTTCAAGCATAAGAAACGCATGTACTAGTCTTGGCAAGATAGAAGCAATGTTGAAATAACAGGGGTTCCAGGAATACCTCCCTCTTATTTTGTCTTTAAAAGCTCACCATAAGGTCTTCATAAAATATTAAAATCTAAACTTCAGTAAAATAGAGACAAATAAAATAGCGCAGTTTTATTAGTACAACGTCAAACTGGTAGCGCAAGGATTGAAAAAGCAGAACATTTAATCTGGATATAGTTGTCTGTTTGTAATCTATTTAGCTGTTGATTTTGTTATTTTGTTGTGAAACAGAGCACAGGAATGAGCTACCAAGTTTCAATAAAACAAAGTAAAATGCAAGAACTTCACCAAATTATCTTTTTTACTTCTAAAATGAGCTACCAAGTTTTGCAAACTAAAGGACACAGAAAACACGCTCATTGTCATGTAGTTGCACAAAGTATTCAAAATATTGTCCACGAAAAAGGCATATATATCTTTGAATAGCTCAAAAAAGTAAGTTTGCCGATCCACCCTGCAAGCAATTTCCAAAAATAATACCAAGCCTACCAAGAGAAAGCTCCATACCCTAACAAATTCCCTTCCTTTATTCTAAGATGTGTTTTAAAAAAACATGTTCACTTCTCAAAGAATGGATAATCACGTCTAGGCCAGTAAAGAACAATAGAATGTGAGCGCTCTCAATGCAAGTTGGAATTTAAATCAGGAACAAATAGAAGAAGAATAGAAATTAACAATGAATTCCCGGGAGAAAACAATGTATTTCATAGGTTGCTGGAGTCTAGTAATAAACCATCCAATTTAAATATAATTCTTTCATCATGACATTACAAGCAAGCTAAAAAAAATTTAAACTGTATTAAGGTGATGAGGTCATCGATCAACGGTTCAGAAACGTGTATCGCCGGAAGCATCGCCGATCGATGGCCACGATTCAGAGCTTATATTTTTAGTTATTCATGCATTTTTAGTTTTCAGTATTCCTGTTTTACCCTTGTGTGTGAGTGAGTCATGTTGGGGCCCCGAGGGCGATTTAGTCATTATTTATGCTTTTATTTTCTTGTATCTCATGACCTATATATAGGGGTCATGTATCATTGTATGAGGCTAATGAATATTTGAATAAAATTTGATGTTATCTTCTTCTTCTTCTTGCATGAGAGCTAGAGAAGGGTGAGAGAGCTCAAGGGGAGCAAATCGCAAGGCCCACCAGTCGTTGGAAGAGTCCTCGACTCGTGGTTTTCTTCTCTTATTTTATTTGTTTTCCTCATCTCCACACCCTCCCTCACCCACCCGACGGCATCCATAGCACCACCACCATCCAAGTTCAACTTCGCTTGTGGTTCAAAGCCTTCTTCCCAAACGTCCAAACCAGCCCCCTACTTCACCCACCCGTCCACAACACCCCCACCCGTCCAGCTTGCCCCTTGCCGCCGCCCACCCACTCCACCGTCCATTCATCTTGCTGTTGATCCACATCATCACAAAATTTCCCCAATGAGGTTGAGCATGACATGAAGATTTTGGCTCCATTTGAAATTCAAATTTTGAAATTCAAATCTTACCAAAATTGGAAAATCCCATTAAGGAAAGTTTTATTCATGATCCCAATTTGAAATTCTAATAAATTGGATCTCATGAAAACTTTCCTAATCCATCCTCCCACTTTGGAAACCCCCTAAATCCCTCCCCAAATCCCTCCCCAACCTCTTTATGCCGCCGGCCATCATGGAGAAGCCCCAATAATTACTCTTTAATTCCCCCATCAATTCCTTTGAAATTTGAAACTAATTTCAAATGGAATTTCCCTCCAAACATCATTAATTCTGAAATTTATTTCAGATTTGATTAGGGAACTAACTATGATTGCAATTTCAAACCCTAGCCTCTCCTTGTGGAACCCGCCGCCCCTTCCCCTGGAGATCCCGCCGGCCTCTCATCCCCATCCTCCCTTCTCTTGGGCGCAAGGCTCCTCCTTCACCATCACTCCAAGTTCGTTCTTTTGAAATATTGGCCAACATCAAGCATGAATGGCGGACCCGGAGTTTGAGTGGGGCCTTATATTCAACGCCGACGGAAGCATCAACATCCTACGATAACCTTGCTTCGACGTAGGATTTGAAGACGAAACGACCGTGGAAGAGTACTTGGAGAGAGTCGTTCCGATCCTTGCAAGCATATACGACCGACAATTCGCTAAGTACACGTGGAGTCTCGAAAGTCAAGCATTCACGCCCTCCTCGTCATCGTCAACCTCTCCGTGGCTCAAGACCCTTGGCATCGCGACCTTCCTCGTGGCATCGTTTGGTGTGCTGAAATTCTTCTCCCGCAAAGCCTAGTCTAGTTGAGTGATTATTTCCCCAAGGTGAACTTCTCGTTATTAAATGGCGGATTGTTGTAATAGCTTTTAGTGTCGCTATTATTTTTGGTTGTCTGAAAGTTTTGGCTAATCTACATATTTCTTCGCCTAAGCTAGTTGATAACTACGAAATTTTAATGACTTTCTTGCTATCGCCATAAGTTATTAGTTGTAATTTCTTTGCCAACTCAATTTTAATTTCTTACGAAGCTCCTTGCATTTGGTTTCACATCATAAGGATTACATTCCCCTTAAGGATCAACTAAAATAAATTTGAATCCCGCTCAAATTATCATCCAAATTCAACTATAAACTATAAACAATATGAGCATAGAAATACGCATAAAAGCTTTTGAAGGAAGCGGAAAAGGTCGTGAAAATAAATTGGAGGGACTAAAGAAAAGTGAGGGCTCATGAAAGTATCGATCAAAATGTATAAATGTCAAGTAAGAAGATCATAATATAGATATCATTTCTGAGGGCGAGAATATCAAAGAAATATAAACCAAATGGCAAAATGAGAGAGATTATGATATGATTGAAACACATAAAGGTGAGAAAACAAAGATCATTCACAATATAACAAAGAGATGGGTGAAAGGCTATTAAGAAGGTTTTGATCTTGATTGATGAGACAGTAAGAAGTGAAGATAATATCCACCAGATTTGCTAAATCATTGAAGTTTGGGCAACATCAAGCATATGATGATTTTTGTGTTCAACCACACCTAGTTGAGAAGCATCAGAGCAAGAGATTTGCTGAGAACAACCATTATTAAAACAAAAAGTTTGAACCTAAGATTAAATAAATTACATAGTACTCTTAGTGCATAAAGATTTGATTAAGGAGTTGTTTGGCTACAAATAGTTAAAATTCAAGTGTATTTACATAAAATGGAAAGCAAAATGCAATGTATTTGAAATTCTCATGGGTGTTTGATGATTGTAAAATTAATTAATTATATTACTCCTAGTGTTTGAATGGAAATAAAATAAATCAATTTTTTTATTAATATATAAATTTTAAATTCTTTTAATATTTTGTATAATTTATGGCACAGGTCATAGGTAATGGTGAAAAAGCTCAATAGTGCAAGAGGGGATGGCTTTGATGGTTGGTGGTGTCAAGGGGATGGCGACAACACAAGGTTGAGCGGAGTCAACGCAAACATGGATGCATGAATGCCGGTGTTGTAAGGTCACGAATGTCTAGAAGGTCATGCACGACATTGATGAGGATGCGAGGTCCAAGCATCGACGAGTCCAAGAATGCAAAATGGGACTATGAGATGGCGAGATCAAGTTGTTCTAAGGTCAAAAAAGTCGGTGAATTTGAAATTTGACCAAATCGAGCAAATTTCAAATTCATCAAAAAAAAAAGATTTGTTTAAGCCTTTAAATAAGTCAAACCTCCGTAAGAAAATACATTGGATTTATTTTATTATCAACCAAATACTAACAATTTTAAAACTTCCTCATTTCAAATGCAATACTCAAAATATTTGAAAACAAACAGTGCCTAAAAACTAAACCTTTGTTTTTTGGCAACAATATTGAAATAAAAATAGGAATTTTAATCAATATGTAAGCAATTTGCCAAAGAACCCATACAATAATAAATAATAAATATGAAAAAATCCTATTTTTAATCAATATGTAAGCAATTTGCCAAAGAACCCATACAATAATAAATAATAAATATGAAAAAATGTTGAAATCCTGGACTAAGAACAAGACTAGTGCCTCAAATGTCTGAGCGAATAAGATCAAAAAGAAATATTTTGAAAACTCAGCATAGCACCTATTATGGCATCCATAGAGAGGAATCTTTGATGCTTACTATTATGTTCTGAGAATAAGTACAGATAATTGGGATAAGGAAAATGCATTCAAGGATAATTATAAATGATCAGTGGGCATATAAGAGTGAATAAAATGAGCAACACAATGTTGCTTGCCTTTTGATAAGGCAATTGATAAGTGAAGATTAGAGAATTAATCGACAAGTTCATGAATAGTTGAATCTAGCAATGTGGATGGAGGTGTCATGGCGAAAGGAGGCGGAGGTTGTAAATGATAAGCTTATAATATGGTATACATAATAAAAGGAGCTTTTGGAAGAAGATGAATATGAACTGAAGATGTCTCGAAGGAGAGAGAAAAGAAATGTGTAGCTTCATAAAAAAAAAACATCGATAACTTTTCTAAGTTAAAGAATATTCAATAATATACATCGAATGATAGGTAGAGAGAGATTGTGATGCGATCAAAAAATATAAGGGACCCTATATTTTTTTATCACAAAGAAAAAAAATTACTACGACGACGACCACCCGCTAAAAGACTACTAAGAGAGAGAACAAAGAAGAACACAAAGAACAAACTCTTACATTTTAAATTTGACATAAATAAAAAATTACAAACTTGACTTAAAATAAAAGACGACACCCTAAAGTTGCTTCACTTAGAGAAGAAGGATACAGGTGGAGTGGCACTTGCGGAGAGACGAAAGAGGTTAGAAGCCCGAGAAGAAAGGTTGGAAAGAGCCCGCAGGATTTCCGGAGGGGATGAGAAAGAAGGGTGGAAAGAGCCCGTAGGATTTCCAAAGTAAACCCGCAGGTTATAACTTTTCCAAAAATCACATTTCATTCACTTCTTTAAAATAATACAATACCCCCATATCTATAGGTATGAAAGGGGAAGACCAAAAGACTCCTAATAAATTCCCATAGGAATTCCAAAAAACAAACATTAAAAAAAAACTAATTGCTTTTCATGGAAAAACATCCCAAACCCAAGAACCAAAGTGGTAACCGCGGGAGCCAAGGAGGCCGCACGGGAACCAAGGGGCCACGGTCACGGGAGGGAGCCCAGACACGGGAAACCAGCAGCCGGCCGAAATCCAAGGGGGCAAGGCACATAATACAAATTAAAAACCTTGGTGGAAACCAAGGAGTCATACATGGTAAGACTAAACAACTATCTTGGGATTCCAAAAGCCCTTTTGGAAACCCAATAGACAACTTAAATGAAACATTAAAAACTTATAATAAAAATGCATTAAATAAAAGATAAATATGAGCTAAAACTTTAACTAATAATGAACTATCTTTTAGTTCCATTTAATGAACTAAAATCCAGCTCATAAATGAGCTAAAATTTCAGCTCAATTTTGATTGAGCTAGTAGACTCAAGGGAAGCCAAAATTCATATTATTTTGGACATGAGGTGACCCCCCCCCCCCCTTTGTCTACATCAGACTCCCCTTCTTGCGAACTCAGCTCCTGATTAGTTGGTTGTTGTTGTCTTCCGAGGAGGAGAAGACGGAGCATCAAGTTTATTAATCAGGTCTTCATACTTCTGCATGATCTCATCTCGTTCTTTCAGGAATTTATCTTGTAAGCGTTGTTTTTTCTTGAAGTACCTTTCTGTACGTATGTGCATCCACGATTGAAGCTTGTACAGCTCATACTCCAAAGGATGTGTTGACTTTGTCGGAATCCACCTATCCATAGGATCTTCATTTTCTTCTGGTTTGCTTTCTTCTGTCTTTTTGTCTTATTTCATTTTTTTGACTGACTAAAAAAGACTAAAAAAAACTCGATCTAAACTTAGACTCACAATAAGACTCACGACAAGATTTTCAAAATTCACACTTGACTTGACTTGACAAAACAAAATAAAATTTGACAAACTACAAATTGACAAACACAACCTAGGACTTCCTAACTTGCTCTGATACCAAATGATGCGATCAAAAAATATAGGGGACCCTATATTTTTTTATCACAAAGAAAAAAAATTACTACGACGACGACCACCCGCTAAAAGACTAGTAAGAGAGAGAACAAAGAAGAACACAAATAACAAACTCTTACATTTCAAATTTGACATAAATAAAAACTTACAAACTTGACTTAAAATAAAAGATGACACCCTAAAGTTGCTTCACTTAGAGAAGAGGGATACAAGTTGAGTGGCACTTGCGGAGAGACGAAAGAGGTTAGAAGCTCGAGAAGAAGGATTGGAAAGAGCCCGTAGGATTTCCGTGGGGATGAGAAAGAAGGGTGGAAAGAGCCCGCAGGATTTTCAAAGTAAACCCGCAGGTTATAACTTTTCCAAAAATCACATTTCATTCACTTCTTTAAAATAATACAATACCCCCATATATATAGGTATGAAAGGGGAAGACCAAAAGACTCCTAATAAATTCCCATAGGAATTCTAAAAGACAAACATTAAAAAAAAAAAACTAATTGCTTTTCATGGAAAAACATCCCAAGCCCAAGAACTGAAGTGGTAGCCGCGGAAGCCAAGGAGGCCGCAAGGGAACCAAGGGACCACGGTCACGAGAGGGAGCCCAGGCACGGGAAACCAGCAGTCGGCCCGAATCCAAGGGGGCAAGGCACATAATAAAAATTAAAAACCTTGGTGTAAACTAAGGAGTCATACATGGGAAGACTAAACAACTATCTTGGGATTCCAAAAGCCCTTTTGGAAACCCAAGAGACAACTTAAATGAAACATTAAAAACTTATAATAAAAATGCATTAAATAAAAGATAAATATGAGCTAAAACTTAGCTAATAATGAACTATCTTTTAGTTCCATTTAATGAACTAAAATCCAACTCATAAATGAGCTAAAATTTCAGCTCAATTTTGATTGAGCTAGTAGACTCAAGGGAAGCCAAAATTCATATTATTTTGGACATGAGGTGACCCTCCCTTTGTCTACATCAGCTTGTCATAAAGTTGAAACACATGATAAAAGCAGGCACTAACACATAGCCATGTTGTATAAGAAATTGGAGATGCATCGGGTACAACAAAAACGGTGAAAGATTATCAAGAGGGGTTAGAACTCGAAAAATGAGATCAAGGGAAATCAAGAAGGCATTCCCCCACAACTATCAAGAAGCACTCAAATAGAACATTGAAGTCTAGGAAACATTTCCATTCAATTACACCATCCTATTGCGATACATAAAAGAAAGAGGCTTGATGAAATATACAATTATTAGAATTGAAAGTTTGAAGTTGAGATTTAAATAAATTGCGTAGCATTGTTGGTGCACAAAGATTTGATTAAAGTTGAGAATTTAACTTTTATTTCTTGATAAAAATTTAGAAATACATGTAGAACTTTCAACTAATCTTTGAGCAAGAAGACTAAGTAATCCTCAAATAATCATCAACAAATATGACAAAAAGCCAAAAATCTAAGGCCCTAATTGCCTAAGAAAATAAGATAAAAAGAAAGATTTAGGGCCTATTTAAAATTGCCGCATCGTTTTTGTTAAGATGGTTATGAAGTTGTTGTGTAGAAAGTAACTTTTTTTTTAAAGATGATGTGGATGTTATAAATGTTTTCTTTTTTAAAAAATCGAACGGCCGCTTTCTTAAATCTACCACACAAAAGCAACTTTGGTTGTAAAAAGCATCTTCCCACCACATAAATTTGTAGAAAGCAACAAGAACACAGTAGCCAAACAGAACTATAGTTGTGATCTAAAAAGCAAACCAATGAGAAAGTTGTCCCAAACAAACTCTTAGACAACAAATAATGGAGGAAGAAAAAGACACACAATGGTGATTACCCAACACATAGGCAGGATAGTCAAACTTGGGTAGCAACGAAGAGATAGAAAAATAATCATAAAGTAGGTTAAAAGGAGTATAGACCCATTTGGCAGCACCAATGATAAGAAAAAACGAAGGAAGAGTTATACTTATAATGTAGCATCAACGATCAAGTAGTAGACCCCATCGACTTCAACACCACCAACTATTATCATTGAACTGAGATATAATTAGAAGGATAAAATATTATTAACCAATTATGAGTCTTCATAAGACTATGAATAGAAAATAAGCTGATGGAAAATTATATGAGATATACGTAACTTTTGAAAGACAATTTTATAAGGACGTACATTGCCTTATCTAGAAACAAGAGAAAGAGAACCATCAGAAACAACAACAATGGAAGAAAGGACAGGTGAAGGAATAAGAGTGACTAGTTGTCAATTTAAAACCCAAGACAAACACAAAGAGACAAATATAGCAAATCAATAGAAAAAGAAATCATCAAAGATCAAGATAAATGATTGAGATTGTAGAAGTGATCAGTTGTAGAGTTCCTATAAATAGCAACATATTCAAAAGATCCAACAAGAGCAGTAAACAAAGTTGGGACAAAGTGAAAGAACACTGAGCAATCGAGTTGCAATCAAATTTCTCCGAGCTAAATTGAAGAGAATGATTAGTGTTATTGCAATTATGAGGACGAGCAGAAAAAATATTCATTACGAATAACTAGTCCCACCACCATGTCCACAACCTCACCTACCACCCCTAGAGATAGTATCTAAAGCTAATAATTTGCGTTGAGGGCATAATAAAACAATCAACGAAGATAAATCAATCGCATATCAGGCATGATGGAGTCTTTAACTAACTAAGATTGCACATCCTATAAAGAAGAATGCATAACAGAGATAAATTTAGCAACATAAAATATTTTTTTTATTTCTAGCAAATAGTTGGTCATTCATGAATTCATAGTCTTAAAGTAGAATAAGTTCTAGGTAGCTTCTTGGGTCCGTTATAGTACTCATGCATCTTCATATCATTTTATTAGAGAGAGAACTCAATGTTGCAATCCGGGATCCCGAGCTTGTGATTTTGATGATAACAAATATTCTTGATTGAATTTTCATTTCTCCTAGCATTTGCATTGTATATTTGTTTATGTGTGTACTAACATTGCAAATACATCATACACCGTCCAAGATCATTCTGGCTCAAGATTGGGTAGAATAGGATGTGTTAGAAGAGTATGTACTTTTAATTTATTTTCTAAGACATAAGAGTGTATGCTGATTTGGTGACCATGCATACACACTAGGAGTGAGAAAATGAATTTTAAAATTGTTTGAACTAATCGTACCGTATGATCCAAATCATATTGTACTATCATTTATTCATAAAATCAGTTAAAATAGCTAATCATGTAATTAATATTTTTAAAGAAATCGAACTGTATCGGGGTGTCAAAATCGAGTCACGGATCGGGTTTGGGTCGAACCCGGCATCAACCCGCTACTGTTTGAACCGACTTGAATTTATAAACGGGTCAAAAATTCAAACCCGCACATGTTACGAGTTGACCCAACCCGCAAATCCTGATTTCTTCCCAACGCAAGCAGTGCGGCGTAGGTAAGGTATGTGCAGGCAAACCTGCAATGGCGACCGCGGCCTGCTGGGGCAAGCAAGAGTTATGCATTACTTATGATTCCTTTTTCTCTCTTTTGTCGTCTTCTTCTTCTTCTTTACTTCTAAAGCATGTAGGGGTGTTGTTAGCTATAGAGGAGTGTCGGCAACAACTTGTGAGGGGCATATCTGATATTCTGATGGGTGTTGAAGGGTCCGATCAATTCACCTAAGGGAGAGATAGGCACGACCCGTCGAGTGACAGCCACACGAGAGTGACAACAGTGGTTTGCTAGGTTGTGTCTTCGATCTTCGAGCATGAAACGGTGAGAGCGAGGCATGTGTGATGTGTCTTACACCTGAGGGCTCACAGGCAAGGGATCGATTCGGTGAGATGGCGAGGGCAGCGAGGCCAGAGTTGAAATGACGCATGGTTTCGAAGTCAAAGCCGGGTTTCCAGGTTGAGTCGAACCCGACCTGGAATTTGAAACGGGTTGAAAATTGGGTCCCAAACCTGACTCGTTCTAAAAATGGGTTGACCTTAACCCAAAAAATTCATGTCGGGTCTTCAAGTATAGTCAATATTTGACATTCCTAGTATTGTACGAACAAGATCGTACTGTACAATCTGTTTAATCTGAAAACCATAACCGCTAATCAAATTTAAGTATTTTTAATTTTCGATGTTGTATTCGTACTGCACAAATACCTTCGTATTGTATGATATTTTAAAACTTACTTAAATTAATTAATGTGATTAGTCAATCAAATCAAGGTTTAATTAATATGGCAAATCGTATTGTACGATGTTAATCATATCGTACAAAATGCATAGACGAAATCCAACCATCCCAGAGATCGTCCTAGACAAAACTTTGTTTTGAACTAATCGTGCTGGACAACTGGCAGAGATGATTTCGACCATCCCAGAGATCATCTTGTACGGCCTTAAGATAATTAAACTAATCATACAGTACGATCTACGATCGGTATACAAAATTTGAAGAGTTCGTGTGATGCGACTCTTCCATCGTACTGGCTGAACTCTAGTTTTTGAACTATTAATATTGTACGATCCTCGATTGTATTGTATGAACATAAACGACATAATTGAAATTTTAGGGTTTTTTTTTTAGCCTTGTATAAAATCTCTCTTATTTGATTCTTAGTAATCTTTTTGCTATTGAAGAGAATCTGAGAGAGTGATGTAGAACGAAAACGCCGGCTTTGCTAGGGAGAGGATCTTCTCTCCAAAATCTGAAATAAGTTTCTTGTACAACCTTGGAGGGAAGAGAGCCCGTAACCCAAAACCTGAAGTGATTCTTCAGATTTTCCAAACAACAGTTGAAGGTCTTCCAAGGGTGGAGGAAGTAAAGCAACGGCTTAAATTTTCTAATTGCTGCCTTGGGAGGAAGAGGGATCCAGGTTGTCAAGAGTTTGAATAGGGTTTAGTGGAGGAAATGCCACGTGAGGGTCTTGGGAGGTTTTCGGCCAGCAGAGAACTAAAGGGAAGATTTAATTCCCAAAGTAAAAGAGTGAGTTTTGGAATTAATAGCTCTCACTTAGGATTGATTGGATTAAATCACTCTCAATTTGAATTTGAATTAACTAAAATATAGGGAGTGATGAAGGAGTCATTAATGGTAAAGAATAATGGGGAGGAGAGAGGGGTTTGATTTCAAATAAGTGGGCCCCCATTTACTTAAGTAAATTAATCATTAAATCTGAAATTAAATTTCATATTTAAAGCTATGATTAATTCCTTAATTAAAGGGAGGAAATTGAGGGGGCATTTAACTCCTAACTCAAATTTGAATTTTGAATTGGAGAGTTAAAACTTTCCAAATGTGGATCAAACCCAATTTGGAAAAATTTCAAATTTCAAATTTGAAATCCAAAATTTGTCATGGGTTTATGATTTCAATTGAGCCCTTTCCAAAAATAGGTGAGTTATATTAAGAAAGAAATTTGAATTTCAAATTTTGAACAATTTGAATTTCAAATTAATTCCTAATATCATGCACTCCTAATTAGGAAATCCAAGGAGAGAGGGGAAAGGATGAGGCCGGCGGTTTGTGGTGGATCTTGGGGTGAGGTGGCCGGCGGCTTTTGCTGGAAATGAGGACGACGAAGGTGGACGGAGGTAGAGGATGACGCAACAAGAAGGAACCAAAGAAAAACAAAGATAGAAACGAAAGATAGAAAAATTAAAACCGCGAGCCTCAGACTTTTCCGACGACTGACGGGTGATCCGTTGCCCTTCTCCAAGGGACTTCAAATCACGAGCCCGGACCCATCCTGCGGCTGGTGACAACTCTGATTCCTCTTCATAGGAATCTCACTAACGCTCTCTCACAAGAAGAACACAAATGTGGAAAAACCAAAAATTTTCATATCAAATTCACCATCCTATTACAATAGCTAAAGGCCATATATATAGGCCACAACATGAGAAAATAAAAAATTACAAAATTGCCCCTTGGGTTACAACGCTCAAATAAATTAACCTAGGGGTAAAACAGGAAATAACATAAAATAGAAACTAAAATGCAGAAAATAATTCATAAATGACAACTTAAATTAGAGCCGTCGATTTACGACGCCTCCTGTGATAGATGCGCCAGATCTTCTGGCCGATGTCCGCATCAGAGAGCTTTGTGAGAGGACTTAGAGCATTGGATAAGGAGAAGGCGAGATTGTGAGAGAGGGAGGAGTGTGAGGAGATTCCACACGATTGCTCCAAGCAAGTGGTTTTGTTGATTTCTAGGGGTTGCTTTGGGGAGAGAAAGACTTCAAGACTGAAGATCATTGGATTCTCTACCATCACCAGGAGGGGTGAAAAAGCTTCCATGTTCGTTGACTTCACCAGGAGGGTGAAAAGAGCTTCCAAGGTTCTCTACATCACCAAGAGGGTGAAAAGGCTTTCGGTATTCCGCCGCACCGAGTTGGTGGAAGTAATTCTAGTTAGGGGTGTCAATTTTGGGTCACGGGTCGGGTTCGGGTCGAACTCGAAACTGACCCGGATTCAAACGGGTCAAAAATTTGAACCCGGACCTGACCCGAGCAAGTAAAAGGGTCAGAAATTCGAACCCGTACCCGACCCGGCGGGTTGCCGGGTTGACCCGACCCGACTCGACCCGACCCGCGCGGTAGAGAGCGCGGCATGGCGGCAGCGCGGGTTCGGCAGCGGGCGACGGCGCGGGAGCGACAGCGAGTGCCGCGCGCGGGGCAGCGGGCACTGGGCAGCAGCGCGGGGCAACGGGGCACCGGGCAACGCAGGGCAGCAGCGGTCAGTGCAGGCGGGGGCAGCAGGCGGGAAATCCAATTTTTTTAAAAATAAATGGGTTTTCGGGTTAACCCGGCAACCCGCCAGGTCAACCCGAACCCGACCCATTTTCCAAACGGGTCGGGTCCAACTCGAATTTTCCGGGTCAGGTCGGGTCGGATTTTCGTGTCGTGTCAAATATTGACACCCTTAATTCTAGTAAGGGCTTCTCCACTTTGTTGTGAGGGCTAAAGGAATGTCACTAAGAGTTTAGTGCAATACCCGGAGAGGACTCCGCAGAGTGAAGGACTCCGCATAGTGAATGTAGGTCATTATTAGACCGAACCACTATAAAATCTGGTGTATCCGTTTTGTGTTTCTCTTTGTGCATTTTTAATTTCCGTAATGTATATTTCCTGCAATTTATTTTCTTACAAATCTCTTTTGTGAACATTGTGATTTGTTTGGACTCATTTCATGGAAAAAACAAAAAAAAATGTTTATTTTTCGTCATGTGGTTTCTACTATAAATCAAAACACAAAAAAAAATCATACATTGACTAGCCTTTGCATTGTTAAATATCTATTTCAATTTTAAGATTTGAATTTGGTAATTAAGTTTTAAAAAAATTTGAAAAAATCATTTTTTAAGCACCAATTCACTCCGCTCTTAGTGTGTCTTGGGCAGTTTAACGAGGTTTAACACCCTCCCTTGAACTTTCACTCAAAATAATAAGCATAAAGCCATAAACACAAGATATATTACTCTCCTAAGCAAGTGGAACGAAGGAAACCCCACATTTTTTAGTGGGAAATTGAAATATAATAATTTAGGCATTTAAAAACTCAATATTACCAAGTAATTAGGTAATGATGGCATAATCAAACACTTGCTATTTAGAAAAATTGACAATGAAATTCCTATCTACGGAAGATTTGACAAGATGTTAGAGTTTGTCGTGAAACCAACACAAAAGCAAAAGGCGATGGACTAGAGTATAAAACTGGTACCATTAAACATGATTTTGGTATTAATAGTGAAGTGGAGTTTGGAGATATTGAGAGAGAATTATGAGATCGTGATATGATCAAGAAAAATGAGTCAAAGAGGAAGTGAGTTAACTTAGTTCATATGAATGAGGGAGTTGGCACAAATAAGGTAAGGGGTATGGAAAAGGCAAGAGGCATAATGTTGTTAGCAAAAGTGGGGCGTCTGCAAAGAGTGGGAAAGAAATTAGAGATGTAAGGGTAAAGAACAAGAGGATAGTTACAGAGCCATGTAGGCATCCAATACAAGCATGTGACTGATGGGCGATGAGACATTTGTAAGAATATAGTAAAGCATCACGCAATCGACACACATGAGAGTGCAAGTGCACATGCGATAAATGTGTGAACGCAGAGCAACGCAAGCAAAGAGAAACAATGTGCAAATTGGCTTCATGAGAATATTAATGTCATAGGTGTCTAATGTAGGCATTAAAATTTCACCATAATACAACAATGAAAGAAGAGAATTTTCATGTATAGTTGTAGGAATGATACAGAAGAATAATTAGGAGAATATTCATATTTATGGGGATGTAAAAGCATATCACCTAAGATATTCTAAAATATAACATTTCCTAATATTACTTGCCATATATATAACATAGTTAAATACTTTTATATTTTTAATTAGTTTTAATCTTTAATATTATTAAATATAGTTTTTAAGATCTTGTAACACAATACAACATTTTATAGAGATTAATAATGCCAGTTTCCTTATTTAGAATTTGAATTTGAGATGACCTGATTTTTCACATCTTTAGGTCTGGTATGAAATAGTGTATCAAACTTCTTACTTTTATTAGTATGCAATTTAAGTAAATTTATATGCTCATAATTTTTACAACAAATGTGTTTCTAACTTTTGAATTCATTGTATTATTGCATAAGTTAAATAAATCAATTACATATCAACCTCTAATTAATACTCATTCCTGATTTTACTAGCTACACAAAAGGAAAATCAATCACATGCAATGAAAAATATGCTCCTACCAACCACAGGATTTATGGAAGGGTTTATATAGGCTTCTTACAGCTGCTTTTGTAAAGACGCCTCATTTTACATTCTAATGTATAACTTCACGAGCACATTAGGGGCAAACTAAGAAACACACCTTGTCCCCATCAAAAGCAAAGACCAATCAAATGTTAAATACACATAACACTGAGTAAAATATATCATTTTTACATTCATAAAGTTTATTTATATTTTATACCATTCAAAAAAGATCTCTCTAAGGAGCATCATCAGTAAACCTCAAACTATCAGCAATTAATCATCAGAACTGTCAAAACACTGAGAATAATCTTAATTTTACAGACCAGCTCATGAATAACTAAACTTCAAGCTTTCTCGTTTTTTTCTTTTAATTATTTCCAAAACTGCAAGAATCAGCTCTAGCAAAATTGCAAACATCATTGTTGTTCACCAATATGGTAGTGCTAAATGATCGATTTTCAGTGCAAGTAAAATACACAACTATTTGAAATTGGTCAAAAGTAAAAAAAAAATAACAAGGAAACTGTAGAATTAGGAATAAAAGCTACACATCAAAAAAGGCACACTAGCTTTCAGCTATAAAATTAAAAAACAAAATTACCTTTTCATAGAAACACCGAAAAGACCATGAGACAGTTGTACAAGTCCTACAAAAAAGCAAACCAATCGATTATTCGGGCGGTTGAGAATTAGATAATGATGCCTAGCTGCTTCAAATAAGACTGAGCCCAAATAGTTGGGATAAGGCTAATGATGATGATGACCAGCTGCTTCATTTAGATATAATGCAAAGTCATGTTTTTTTTATATTACAGAGATGAAAGTGGTACAGAATCACAAGCAGCACAAGAATAAATTCAGTTTTAACCAGATCACATAACCCAATGTCTCAAGAAACCAGATCCACACACACCAGTTTCTTCCAATAAGTTGTAATAACCCACATCAAGTCGTTAAATAAGTAAAATACCAACTTTGCTACCATTGTACTGCTAACAATAACAATCAAACAACAAAATATGCCTTGGCTGAAGTTCACACCACATATCATATAAATAAATATCATAGATGCTTCTAACATTGAGTTTGATATCCAACGAGAATGCCCATTTCTAACACTTTGAGCTCAATTGCTTTTTTTTTATTGCATGGTTATCAACCTGTGCCACTCTTTTAAACGTGGCTATATCAGTAGCCATATTACTTTTCAGCCAAGGTACTATAATTTACAAGTTATTGCATAAGCATTTTGGCAAACTTCATCATCAAGTATTTTCTTTCAAAAATGTAGAAATACATGTCAAGCACATAAAATTGTTGACCAAGTTATTTAAATATCTGTTGTATCACATTATCTAGGGTCAGCTTTATAAATCCTCATACAACAATCATTCACGTTAAGTTGCTTGAGGTGTTAACTCTATTTACTCAAATCATTTTTCACGTCTCTTAACTATGTTACCTTCAATAAACTCATTTTTTTACACTAATCATTCCAAATTAATCTTATTTACTCATCTTATTGGTATATTTATCGCACCTACATGACCAAATCACATAAGTCCATTTTCAACAAAATTCTACCAACAAAACCTCTTTAATATAGTTATTTATCAATCTATCATCCACAATTAATTATTTTTTATTTTAGAAAAACGCAAATGATTGTCTTCACAATTTCTAAATAGAAGAAAGCAAAGAAATATCTTCCAAGCAAGTAATTCAAGAGAAACAAAACATAAACGTTTTAACACATGCATATTCACATGCAGAAGTATTTAAATAGGCAGACAAGTGTTGGTGTGTATGGTAGCATGTAGATTCATGTTGGCATGTATCAGCATATGTCCATGCACACTTTCATGCTAAATATATGTTGCACAAGTTGGAAAAAATGACTTTTTTTATGTTACTCATTATTCAATTAATATGGTGAATGTACCAGAAATCCAAGCACAAAGCATTTGAATAATTGAAAACAAATAATACATATACTCACTTCGGCGGCTTGAAAGATTCTCCAACTTGACGCCATAGCTTGCATTGAGTAACCTACAAATATTATGCACATCAGCAATTAAGTACAACAACAACAACAATATCAAGCCTTTAACCCAATATGTGGGTCGGCTACATGAATCCTTTTCTCGATTGTGTGTTGATAAGAGTTAAATTCTCATTTGAATCTAATAAAGAAATGTCATTTCTAATATTTTCTAACCAATTCTTTTTAGTTCTACATCTACTTCGTTAACATAAGTCAAATCTAATACACCAACAATTGAGTAGATAAGAAAAAATATATCGCCAAAAAAATAGGCATATTAGTTGAGCCAAAGAAAATTTTCAATTGTGAGGATGATGACACATGCTGGAAGAATGCTATATAACAGAATAGGTTTGATATACTTTACCAGGAAGCTGTAAGCCAACTTCTTTTCATTAAAACCACAAAATGATGGCGTGCAGTTAATCAGAAGTTTCATGCTCAATAAATAGAAAAATCTTATGCCAAATGCCAAAGATATTTTCGATTTTCAAACTTAGTGAATCAAAAAGTAAAATGTCTTCCTAAAATCTATATAACAGACGACAGGCAACGTTAGTTTCAAATACCATGTAATTAAAGAACCAAAAGAACCTCTAATATACGTCAATAAAACAAGCATAGAAGTGAAATTATTGAAGTTATACAATAGAGTGAGTTCGGTATCATCTATTTAGAGAATCAATTACTCATATCCAAATTTATTCTTAATTTTTCAATAATTCAACATTCAAATGGAAAATGAAAGCCATTCAATCTATCGTTAAAAAGAAAAAGTTGAAAAAAATATCGAAACTTTCAAGATAATTTGGTCCTGCATTTTATAAACTTCTATACATTCTCCATTCATCAAGCAAGCAAATATTACACCCTAATAGGCATTCTAAATGGTGAGAATCAAATCATAAATGTTGGTCTGCACAAATACTCAAATCAAACGAAATGCTATGTACCTTAACAATGTCTAGAATGATTTCAATGGTTTAAATTCAAAAAAGATGGGTAAAAAAGTATTTTTAGAAAAAGGAATTATGTGCCTCGTGTTTGATGTTTGACATGTTACCATGAATAGATAGAAAGAGCTGAAATCTGGTCACATTCTTATTATCATAGGGTAGTTATTACCTTATAAGCAAAAAATACACTCTATAGGAATAACTAACTAAATAATGAACTTCTTTCGCATTAATGTATAAGATAGAATATCACTACATGCATGCAAAAGACATCTATGTCCAAGCAATAACCAACAAACAATAAACGAAAATCATCATATCAAAACTACAGAAATTTGAAACTATTATATCACTCTATTCAGATTATATGATCAAAAGAAAAACAGTAAATGCCCTAAATCCTAAACCCTGATTCTGAATGATTACATATTTCGAAAGAAGAAAGTAGATGGACATCAATGAAAAATAAATGGAATGCATGCCTGATCATAGCCACCCAGCCTTGTAACTGCTCTCCATAATCTGCTTATCAAAAGATAAAATTAGAACAGACCAGCAAAGAGAACAACTGTAATCAAATCAACTTAAGTATTAAACAATGAACTAAATCTTACTTCAAGCAATTCAAGCCTTCTCCATAAAACTTCGGTGGTTTGAACTCCAAGCTTTTCTCCTTAAAGAAATTTTCCAACTCCTTCATAAAAGCAGCTTGTGTTTCCTCTGTTCCAGAATCATCTCCTTCACGATAATTTGGATCAAAAGAACCCTCAGCTTGAAAACGGTAGCGCCCAACAAAACCTTCCTGCTTCAAGGTCAAGGGAGTCTCACTAAAGTGATCATCTTCTAACTGAGCATCCTTCATATCTGTCACTAATATTGTGCCACCATTCTCAAGTTGCTCATATCTTTCCTTCTCAAAATCATTATCTCTCACCTCTTTGTCATCAAAATTAGCATTTTGCACCGTATTGATCCCCAATTGATTTTCCGAAAAACTAAGTACATCATTTGACTTTGCCTCTGATGGCACATCTGTGTCCCCGGCCAACTTATCAGCTATCTCCTGCCCGAGAAAAGCAGTTTTCTCCAAATTGGCCTCTGCCTGCAACTGACTACTATGCTCATCTACAACTTTTATTACAGGATGCCGAAGGTCTCCATCCTTTACTTCAGCATCTATCCGTCCAGACTCAGATAACTCTTTCATTTTTTGCACAGACCCATTCTTCTCTATTTGCTCACTCATCCTGACTGTATCATAAAAACCAAACCATCCAAATATATAAATAAAACAATTAAAACTCAATTTCTGTGCCAGCGAAAATACAAATCCATCATCAAGCAATAATGCAACAACTCAACACTCTGAACACTCTTCTTCTTTACGCAACCACTCCCTACAACCCTGTTCCCTGCAAAGCCCTCACGCCATCAGAACAATTAAATATCGCAAAAAGTAGAGCAAAGTACCCAATTAAAACCCTAAAATCTCAGCCACGAAATAGCAATTTCCGAAGCCACTATCTCGTAGAAAGAGAACCTTGCAAAAGAAACCCTAGATAAAGCTAAGAAACGACGATAGCAGGTCAGAGAATCTAAAGCATCACGACGAACCGTACCTCACACCTTATCTTCCCAGCCCTCGTTCAAGTGGGGCTTAGCTAAAGACTTAGATGCTTCAAAGAGTCTCTTATGGCGGGATAACGTCTCGCTGTGAGCTCCTCAGAAAAAGCCCTAGTGAGTGGTGATCCAGAGAAAGAGCCTGGGAACCCAAAGGTGATGTCTGGTCACCTTCTTACATATAATTTGTGCTTCTTCTTCGCCGCAGGATAAAGGACGAAAATTTGGAAAATAATAGATAAATATTCATGGTAGAGGTGACTTTGGAGGTTATGTTACCGGAAGGCGGGCTTGCGTCCAACCGTCCGATCTGTCGCTCCATTAATAACAGCCGCAGGATATATATTGCTCAATGTGTAGGCATAGGATCAATGTTAGGAATAAATATAACAGGGCTGGAAAAAACATATTTAACTGAAAAAATCACTTAACTTTGATAAAATTTCAGTTTCTTATACTATTTGATATTAAGAAATTTGTATATGTTGCGGGCTAGAATATACGTGCGGTAGAGTTTGTAAATTTGTGTCTATTCAGCACACAAACATAAAAAAAATGAACACCTGAATTTTTACGTGGAAAACTCAAAAGAGGGAAAAAATCACGGGGCCTTGCCCAGTTGAAAAGTTCCACTTGTATTGCGTAAATTACAAGAAGCTGATTCGTCCCCCAAGTTAAGACGATCAGTTTACAATCAGTTTCTTATGAATTTAAACAAAGTTACAAGCTTCTGCCAAATTCCGGCGTTTCCCGAAAATCCGGCAAAGTTCCGGCTTATTCAGGCGGTGGAAGAAAATTTCGGCGGTAGTCGATGAGGAGATTATTCTCCTTTTTCCTTCTCTTCTTCTTCTCTTTCTTAGCTTTTTTTTGTCCCTCTCATGAGAAATAAGGGATCTATTTATAGTATTTCTGCAGTGGCATGGCTTGTAAATAGGTGTGAGATCAAGGGCAAATAGGGAGTGGTCAGATAGACGGCTGATATTGAATCCTTCGATCGTGCATAGTTGGACATTTGAAGGCCTTAGTGATGTCGGAATTAGGCAATCTTGAGCTCGTTGGATTCGTCTCGGCGAGCCGCTCGATTCGAGTATAAGCTCGTTAAAATCGGAGACCGTTTGGTAACTCAAATTGTGGTACGAGCTTTCCAACACACTTCGGGCGCTTGATTTGGGCTCACTTGGACTCGGATTGAGTTGAATTTGGTGTCATTAGGTTCGTATTTCCGAAACGCTTAGTTCGACTATAAGCTGGCTGAAATCGGAGTTCATGTGCTCCCAGATTAAATTTTTGAAGTTTCTAACTTGATTTTTGCGCCGAGATTCATGCCCGATCAAGATAATTTCATGATAACGTATTAGTATAATATTCCATTTTTTATGCAAATTGTCAAAAAAAAAAAAAAAACTTGAATATGATTAACAATGTTATTAAAATTTATTAAAGAATGGTTAAACATAGAGTTAATTGTCTATTCAAAAAAGATAGAGGTGCTTAAAATACATCATTAAAATAACACATTCAAACACTTAGGGTTCGTTTGGTACGGCTTTTTTATGTCTCTTAAATTGTTTTTTAAAATAAAAATTTGATTTAAAAAGCAATAAAAAAGCCTTAATCAAAACTATGTTCAGAGAAATATTTGACCTTATTTAGTCATATTTATATCAATTTCAATGCATTTTAGCTTTATTCAAACTCTTGATCGAAACTATATTGTGCCCTTGATTAATCCTTAGAAGAGGATCAAACATATAATATTGAGAAAAGGTTCAAATAAGTTCAAACAAAACAAAATTGTGTTGATCTTTATTTAAAATGTTTGAATAAATTTTGCACATGTTTCAAAGATTATTGAGATTGTTTTAGGGTGATTTAATCATGCTTCAAATGACTGTGAGAAATATTTTTAACTAACCTTTATTTTAAAATATATTTATAATCTAAAAAAAAATACTATTACTTCTCACATGATTCGCTTTATTCATATTTTAAATATTTTCTTCCAGTTAAATCTACATAATCGGACATTATACAGCCCCAAGGAGCAGTCTAATGTCCTTCTATTGATTTTAGAGAAAAAAAACCATAATTCATTCTTCTAATTAGGTGCAGCATATGGAATATACAAATCGTCTCGAAGAAACAACTCGTATATTATCCTATCAACCTGATTAGATTAATGAATTATAGATTTATTTCTATTATCAAATATATAAGATATTTGATCTGCCTGTAAGAGCAGGTCAATTATATATCTATCCTTTGATTATATAAAGAAATTTTAAAATATAGATAAAGTACTAATCTACGTTCACAAATCTTTCCCCCACCTTAGAAAGGAAACTAAGATGGGGTTTAGATTATTCTGGGATCTATACTCCCTTAGGGGCAAGCCCCTATAGTTAATTACGTCTCCTAAGAGAATACTCTCGATTTAAATGAAGACTAAATAATTTCAAAAATTATATATAAATTTAATTAAATAGTTGGGCTAATTTAAATTTCCACGATCATGCTTTAGATTATAGAATTTTTGACACTGAATTTGGGAGAATTATAGTTGATTAGAAAGAAGAATGTGCAGAGAAAAGTGTATACGATCTGGACTTACCACCTACCTAGAGTGGGCTGCCAGCTAACAATCATAATCACAACAATTCGTCGATGATGCAAGAGTTAAGATGGGTCTATCCTAGGAATCAAGGAATGACTAAAGAATCTAAAACAAATGCAGGATAATATGCTTAAAAAAACAAAAAATCTACACGAATGCTAATGATGCATGAAACAGATATATATATGAAAGAGCTGATTTTATTAATATTGAATTTATCGGTTACATCCCAGAGTCTGCAGGAAAGTAAAGGTGGCCAGACCCCGCCGACAACAAACCTGGGTTCTAAGCCTATAAGAAAGTAGAATTAAATATAACTGCTTATGGTCTTCAGGCTCCGAGTCTTCTATGGAATTCCAAAAAGGAACATCCTCCTGATAAAGGATATTACTTTTTTGGAGCCCCATTTGCATGTATAAGCAGCTATCTTTAATTCTTTTACATACTCCAGACACTTTACAGACTCAATCTATATACAACAAATCTAAGAAATAAAAAACTTTACATTTCTTTTCTCAGTACATCAGATCCTAAGAACATTCTACTGTTGCAGGTAAGTAAAGTACAGAAAAGTAAAAACAGTTGTATAATTATGCATGTTATGAGTGCGTTGTGTACAGTTATAAATGCATGAAAGTAAAGACATAAAAGTAAAGTACACGACCCTCATTTTATTCACTCCGCGCTCTGGTGTACAGATAGAAAAGCAGATATGCATGCTTATGCAGTACAGAAAAGTAAGCAATCACACATAGGTGCCCTTTAAGCAAGACACCCGCAAACAAACCACAACAAACCACCGGCCTAACCTAGGCTAAAGTTGGTAGTCCTAGCAAGCATCTAAGTGTGTGAAAGAGGTCGTGTGGCTTGGATAGGTCCTATAGGAATTATTGTTCAAATTACATGTATTATTAGAGTTTATTTATTAGAGGCCAAATGAGAATTTAATTAGGATTTAAGTAGAATGTATTTGAATTATTTACAAATTATTCCAATTTTCAAAGTTAAAGTTTGTTTTATTTAGTTATAAAGAACTTATATATTGATAATTTCATAAGTGCAGGGGAATTATCAATTTATAAATCCTAAGACTTTCAAAATGCACGCTCGTATTATAAAGAAGATAAGTGTTCATTTTGAGAGTCCCTGAAATTTTATTAGAGAGAGAGAGAAATGGACCTTATGAATGCAATACCACGCGCCCTCTCGAAGGAATCTAGCACATCGTATAAGGTCGGTAATTTATTATTTTTGTTTGAAGATCTCCAAATCCAAATGGATTAGTGCCTTCCTAAAAGGAGTCATGCACAATCCATAAAAGTTCTCTTTGTTATTTAAATGTTTTAAGGGTCTTTTGAAATCAAAATGTCCAAAGTCCTCCGAAAGGAATCAAACTTTAGGCATAGAAGACCCGAATTCGTTTAATCTAAATTAATTATCAAATCAGACTGATTAAGGTAGACCTTAACCAATCAAATTATTAAAATAATTTAGATTAAAGGAATTTAGAATTTAATTGAATAATTAATAGATTTTAATTAATAATATTCAAAAATCTTTGAGAATTAGGGATTTATTGAGTTATTATTGATTTGAGTTTGACTTATAGATGTGATTTTTAATGTTAGTTGGATACCACATTTATTTCACACCGAGGCTGTGAAGTTCATTTCATTTTCCTTAAGGCTAAGCTAATAGCCTCGTAGGCCTGGGTTACCCAGTGGTACCCGGTATAATTAAGTAGCTTAAGTATGATTAATGTTGAAAGTTAATGTATTTTATTCAAAAGAAGTTTGATTGCTGAATTTAAGAGTTGGTTAAGCATTTCTGAAGTTTTAAATCAATTTTGAATTTTTAGGAATTTTTGGAATATTTAAATCATTTAATTAAGGGGTCCAACATTGACTTTTTATTTAAGGTTAAATTCTGGAAAGTTAGCATTTTATTAAAATATTATACCTTAAGACGATCAATTAGAAGGTAAGTATGCTGAAATTGGATTTTTTTGGATTTAGTTATAAATGTTTGAAATTTTGAACTGATTTTGAACTAGAGTTGACCATTTTGTTGACTTTTTAGATTTAATGATTTTC
Source organism: Dendrobium huoshanense (assembly GCA_016618105.1). NCBI lineage: Eukaryota > Viridiplantae > Streptophyta > Magnoliopsida > Asparagales > Orchidaceae > Dendrobium > Dendrobium huoshanense. The sequence goes on along the minus strand of CM028348.1, from coordinate 35,269,939 downwards.
TGGAATTTTTATTGAATTTGGTTGATTTGGATTTTTATTGAATTAGTTATGAGTTTCTAAAGTTTGAGCTATTTATTGAATTTTTTAAATTGTTTAGTTAAAGGGCCCTTCTTATGGTTTTTCTCCAAATGAATTCCCAACTCTTTGAAATCAGCTCCAAAGGTTAGGGATGACCTAAAGAGGGATTTCCAAGTGTTTAGGAATTTATTGGAATTTTTAATAATTATTAATTAATTAAATGAATTAAATGAATTAAATATTGAATTTCACTTAAAATTAAATTAAGCTTTAATTTGCTGTCAAATTGATTTGATTTTAATTTTCATGGGTTAAGGGTTCAATTCTGGTCAATTAGAGGTTTTATTTGTATTTTTTGGATTTAATCTTGATTTATTACATTTTCTGGAAGGTTTAGGGTTAATTAAGGGTTTAATGGGATTTAGTGAAATTTGAAATTGTATATTTTAGTTTTAAAAGATTGAACTTGTAATATTGAATTGGTTACAGTGATTTGAGATTGATTTTAGACTTTGAGGGTTTTATTTGATTTTATTTGGTTTTATTGAAATTAAAGAAAGAAGAATCCCTAATCTATTAGTTGTTATAAGATTAATTAATGTCCAATCAGGGTGAATTTGATCAAAAAGGTGTGTGACACTAGTTTTCTAAATTTGAGTTTTATCCCAAAAGTGATGTGTGTAGTTCTTCCTAGATTGATCTAAGTTTGCTAAAACACAAATCCTTAATTATTGTTCCTAAGTGTCACTAGGTTATGGGATATAAATCAATGTTCACTAACCCTTTGAAACACTAAGTTACAATCACATCAATACAAAACATGAACAATAAAGGTGCTCCTAATGTTTTATGGAATGAGAATAGTGAATTATTGTAATTATAGGTCATTTGATGACTTATAACTTGAACAATTTACTATAAAGGAATAGAGACATCAAATTAAGGTGACATGATTTTGGGACATATACATGTATGGATATACACATCAATATCTCCAAATCAAGAATCAACCTAGTTTGATGTGATGATCAAGTATAGTTCCTTAGCATATTTAAACTAGATTAAGCATAATATTAAAGGTAATTTTTAATTAAACTATACATGATCAACATCTAGACCTATTGTTAGTGAAAGGGAGACTTCACACTAACTCCATAGAACTCTAATATGCTTGATATGAATTTAGTTTGAATGGTTTATAAATTTTCACAAATCTAAGTCAAATTTTGACTTGGATTTTTGTAAATTCATAAACCAATTATTCCTACATCAAATAAGTCTCGGAAAATTACATAAGGTCAACTTTAAGCCATATTCATCTCTATTAAATTTTAGATCAAAATAAATTATACTTGTAATTTTAAAATTAAAATAGAGTTTTCTGTATTATTGAAATTACTAATTAGATATTACTCAAAGTAATTTTTAAATATTTTTAAAATAAATTACTTGAAATGCGAACAAAACAAGCCCAAGAACTCCAAAATTGGATCAGAAATGAAATTCCTATCAATTTTTGAAGTTTTGACAATTTTTTTATTAAAATATAAGTTTAATAGCCCAGGTCAAATGGCGGCGCTGACCCGGGACACGCGACGTGCAAAGGGCCGTCCACGCGGACGGCGGCGGTCAGGCGGGACCCGCCACTTATACAGCGCGACAAGGCCTGTGACCATCAGATCGATCACAAGGGAGATCGGATGGTCGAGATCTCACCCGTGATACCGAACTTGATCCATAATGATCGGACGGTTGATCAAAGCCCCGCGGTTTAAATCCACTGAGGAGATCTGGTCGGATGAAGCTTCGACTAACCACCGCTTTAAAGGATGAAAATGGGGTTCGAAAACTACCCCATCACAACTGTTGATTCAAACAAAAAGGATCCAACGGCGGAGGTGTAATATCTCGTTTCCTTACTGTTCCTCTCTGATTTGGATTTTCCTCCCAGAATCGGCCAGGACGAAATTTGGATCGTCCAGGCCGATCAGTGCATTGAACAGCTGATTTCTGAAGTGCTTTCTGGAATGATTTCTGGACGAAATCGTCCAGGCCGATCGAGGTATCGTCCCGGGACGATTAGTGGATGGCACAAGTCAGTGAGTAGGGGTTTTTATCGCCTATGAACAGTAATAATCGTCCTGAAAAATCGTCCCAGGACGATGGGAATTTGGTCTGATCGTCCAGGACGATCGAGACGATCGGCCGGGCCGATATGAGCATTACTTAAGGAAATGAGCTCGTTTTGAGGAGAGAGAAAATCATTTGTTAAAAATCAGATATTTTGTAGAGAGAGAAAGAGAAAGGAAGAAAAGAGAAAAGTTGATTTTCGGAGACCGCGGAGCACTTTTCGTCCAACGCCGCTGTTGGGAAAAGTGTAGATCTCGTGGTAAGGACTCCGAACCCTGTTTCTGTTTTCAGAGATTTTGTGTTTTGACCGAGATGTGATCTGTTTTGTGTTTTCGTAGTCGACTTTTCGACATGGTTTTGATTTGACAAGACTTTCACCGCACAACTTTTAGTATGTTATAGATATGATTATTGTACACGATTTGACTGTATTCTACGAAGATTTTACCGGTCGGAATTGATTCTACGAGATTTTAATCGAATTCTACGTGCTTTTAATTGAATAGGAAATAATCGGGACCTGATTTGATTTGGATTCTATAGATCGATAGCCTTGTATTGATGTTATAGATATTCTATTGTAATTTGGAAAGATTTGGAAACTATGTCTTTTTGCAGGATTTTTGTGTAAATTTGACCGACTACCGTTATGCTGCCCGATTTTCGTACGATTCCTGAATTGTATGAGATTGATAGATTGAACTGATATGCATTGATTATGGATATGATTGCTTTAATATTGACTATTGAATTGCTTATTGATTGAATTGACTATTGATACTGATCGCAAGTGGAACCTGGTTGAACATTGGTGGAGATTGATATTGATACCTGTACAGGATGGTGGGCCGACGGGCTTTCCTTTAAACATTGATTATTGATTATTGAAGGGAGACATAAGGAGTTTATTGATATGCCGACGGGCGAAAAGAGTGACGACTCTTATTGATTGAACCAATGTATTATCTACAACAGCAATATGGATTCTACAACAGCAACATGACCAGTAGATTGTACTTGTTCAGTATATAGTATTGAATTGCATGTTTACTGTATTGCTTTTTAGATTCATTGTTTTATAGATTCCTGCTTTATCGACTTTGATTGGATTTACTAGATCGTACGATTTCATTGATTTCACTGATTGATTTCTGTGCATTGACATTGAGCATTGATATAGAAATGGATGGATATAGATATTGCATTGATAGCATGGACATCGTACTACTGCTTATAGATTCATTGATATTGCTGCCTATAGACTTGTAGATTTACTGTCGCTACTGTTCTTCACTGTATTGACTGTTTTATAGATTCATTGTTTCGTATCGCCTTTCTCGATTGATTTCAATTGAATAGATCGTATTGATTTGATAGCATCGATTTGATTGACGACGTTGATTGATTTAGTTGATTATCGAATTGCCTGCCGCTGCATTGACTGGTTTTATTGACTATTGATTTCCGCTGCATAGACTCATTGACCATTGACTGATTCGGATTGATAGATTGACATGCATATTGATCGCATTGCCGTGCTCTGATTTCAGTTATAGGTATTAGGTGACCTGCTGGGCTTTGTAAAGCTCATTATATGTGGTTGATATTTTCAGGTCAGGGCTCGGGAGCAGGAGATAGGCATTGATCCAGATCTGCAGGTTTTAGTGCTTTTGTTAGATTGATGATTCTTTTGTACTCAGGACAGGATAGTTTCCTTTCTTGTATTGATAGTGTAGTTCCTGAGTATTGTACATGATGTTTTGTGATATGAATCGACTGTTATATTGAAGTTTTAAAGATTATAGATGTTTGTTAGTTTGCTTACTGAAGGATTTATATATAACTCTGGTAAATTGTTGCGAATTGATCGACATTCTTTCCAAGTTAGATTCTGGGGCGTGACAGGAGGAGTCGTCTTCCTCCTCCAGTTAGAACCGAGAATCCTAAGCTCATTTTTAATCTCGTTTTCGCAAAATACCCAACCAAATGCTTTGAAAATTTAAACAGAGACTTAACAGGGCATGAAGATTAATGGGGAAGTATTCTTAAGTCATTTGATGCAATGTTTAAGGTGTTTTTTAAGAACCTATGAAAATGCCTAGGGTTTAGGATTTCTCACCGAAAGATGGATCGATTTGATTGATTCTATCACGGTTGAATTTATAGACTATCCACATGTTGATTTCCTTCAGGCTTCGAGCTTGGAGGAGCACTGGAGATGGAGTTGAGGGAGTTTATGTAATATCTCGTTCCCTTGCTGTTCCTTTCTGAACTGGGTTTTCCTCCCAGAATCGGCCAGGACGAAGTCGAGATCATCCAGGCCGATCAGTGCATTGAAAACAGCTGATTTCTGGTGTGTTTTCTGGAAGGATTTCTGTACAGATCGTCCGGGACGATGTTGATATCGTCCAGGCCGATCTGTACTGTAGAAATTATCGGCCAGACAACAGCCCTGGGAACTGTCCAGGACGATCAGGATTTGATCTGATCGTCCCGGGACGATGTGGATATCGGCCTGGCCGATCAGTTCACAGATATAAGAAAATCAGCTCGTTTTGAGGAGAGAGAAAACATTTTTATAAAACGAAAATATCTGAGGAGAGAGAAAGAGCGGAAAAGCAAAGGAAGAAGTTCGATTTCGGGGCCCGCGGAGCGATTTTCGTCGTTCGTTGCTGTTGGATATTATGTTTGTCTCGCTGTAAGGACTCCGAACCCTACTTCTGTTTTAAAAGATTTCAAGGTTTTGTAAAATGGTGCTCAGATTTGTATTTTTGTAAGTGATTTTCGTACCCGGTTTGGTACTGGCGAAGATTTCACCGCATAACTTTTGGTATGTTGTAGATGTGATTATTCTGCACGTTTTGATTATTTATTGGTAGATTTCGTCCGGTCCGTTTTGGTTTTGCGGGGTTTTATTTTGACTGCAATTTATTATGATGTCCGAATTGGTTTGAGCAGTAAAAGAATAGTCTTATAATGTTGCTGTGCACGTTCTGTATTAATTTGGTGAATTGTGATTTTTGGAGATTTCTGTGTAAATTCTGTAGACTGCCGTTGCTCTGCCCGATTTTCGTATGATTTCTGATTTTCCCGGAATTGATAGATTGAATTGATATGTATATGACTATTGATATGATGGTTCTAGATTTCTCTATTATTGCTTATTGCATCGATTATTGTATTGATTGATTGATTCTGAAAGACAAGTGGAAACCTGGTTGAACGTTGGTTATAGAAACCAACGTATGGATATCTACAACAGCAATATTGATAACTACAACAGCACTATTGATAATAGCCAGTTTAACCTGGTTGAACGATTGATAACTACAACAGCATTATTGAACGATTGATAACTACAACAGCATCATTGAACGATTGATAACTACAACAGCATCATTGAACGATTGATAACTACAACAGCATCATTGAACGATTGATAACTACAACAGCACTATTGATAATAGCTAGTGTTTGTGTTTGTCGAGTAAGATCATTGTATGAAATTGCATGTATATGATATTGCATCGCATAGATTTCCTGATCTGTATTGATTTATTGATTTCGGATTGATTTATTGATATTGATCGACTTATTGAATTGACTTATTATTGAACGGATTTATTGATTTATCGATTTCTGCTTTATTGGATTTGATCGGATTTACTGTATCGTACGACTTCACTGATTTCATCGATTGACTACCGAGCATTGATACTATTGAGCATTTAAATGGACATTGTATAGATTCATTATTTCGTATCGCTTTTCTCGATTGATTTCATTGATTAGATTGTATTGATTTGATAGCATCGATTTGATTGACGAATATTGATTGATTGATTTGATTTATCGAATTGTCTGCCGCTGCATTGATTGGTTTTTATTGACTATTGATTTCCGGATTGCATTGACTCATTGACCATGTTCGACTGATTGATTTGACTTGAGTTGATTAACCTGCATATTGTTTTCAGTGTCGTGCTTTGATTTCAGTTGTAGGCTTTGGTGACCTGCTGGGCTTTGTAAGCTCATTATATGTGGTTAATGATTTCAGGTGCAGGGCCTCCAGCTTGACGATCTTTCTGCCGAGTTCTGTAGCTTTTCTTTTGTAGTCTTGGTAGGCTTTCTTTTGTAGCCTGTACGGCTAGTGTAGTATTTTCTTTTGACTGTACTTTGACTCTTATATTATTTGTGTATTATAGTATCCGCTGTTGTTTCTTTTCTGTAATGTAATGATCTCTGGCTCTGGATATATGTTGGTATGGATTGATATGAACAACAGATGAGGAAACCGATAGAAAAAAAAGAAAAGAGGCAATAGAACAATCAGATGAATCCTTTCGCTACACGGATCTTGGGGTTGTTACAGTTTGAACGAATAAGTCTCTCGGTCCACTACTGATCTCATCGCCGACAGCTTCGAAACACAGGAAACTGATGAGGAAATGAATGTAGCACTCAGGGATTTCGAAACGAAATGCCAAAGGGCTCTGCGAATCTCTGGATTGCAAGATGGCTTAGAATGAGCTCTTCCCGCCTCTCTACCCTATTCCAGCTATGGGAGCTTGCTTGGACGGCTTGGATGAATCAGGGGCTTCACTGGGATGGTTGACACCTGGCCCAGGTTGTTAGAGCACAGAGAGAATGACTGTACGGACTGGAATGAGCTGTCCACTCACTTGGCTTGTCCTCACATGGGAGGGGACCATCTGAGGTGGCTGGACCGATTTGGCTGTTGGGTTTGGTCGAGCCAGCTCCAGAGAAGGTTCTGGAGTGATTTCTAGGGCTGGACTGGCTTGTTTTGGAATGGGAGAAGTGATTTGGTCGGGTTTGACCAAATAAGCTTATTTGAGCTCCCATTGACCCTTTGACCAGTCAAGGGAGTCAAGTGTTGAGTCCAGTAATTAGGTTGTTAAGCCTAAGTAAATGTCCCACGGCTACCAAGAGGGGGGTGAATTGGTAGTTTTAAAAAATTTAAACCCTCTTAATGATAAAGTTGAACCGAAATAAAATTTTCTTTTAAAGTTTGTAGAAAAATATTTTTCAACCACAGAGTTGTTAAAACTGAAATTTAAAGTGCGGAAACGTAAAAGCAATAAAGTAAATGACACCAGATTTATAGTGGTTCGGTCTATAACCAGACCTACATCCACTCCTCAGAGGCACCCTCTGAGTGTTGCACTAATACCACAAAGTGACTCTCCTTTAGCACCCACAGCAAGGCGGAGAAGCCTGTACAAAACACTCTTTTCACCACTACCCGGTGCGGCAGAGAACCGTCGTCCTTTTACACAATCCACAGTGCTGGCAGAGAACCGTCGTCCTTTTACACTCTCCTAGTGTGGGCAGAGAACCCTACGGCTATTCACTCTCCAAGTGTAGGCAGAGAACCTTCGTCCTTTTACACTCTCCTAGTGTGGGCAGAGAACCCTTCGTCTGTTCACACTCTCCAAGTGTCGGCAGAGAATCGGATCTCCTTGACTGATCTTCTCACAAGAATCTAGAAGGAAGAAAGAAAAGAGTGAAGAAATCCAATTTCACAAGTAGAGACTCTTACCTTAGTAATCCAAGTGAAGCCTTCTCGCTCCAATGGTAGGAATCCTCCTTTGAATGCTCTCTTCCACTCTCTCCTTGGCTATTCTCTCAAGAGGCACGAAGATCAAATGACAAAAAGATTGGGTGGCAGTCTAATTTGGACTATTTATACAAAAGACATGAAAAACCGCCCAAAAACTGCAAGTTTTAAATTCTGTACGCAGTGGATCGTCCTGTACGATCCTGGATCGTCCTGGACGATTTTACTTAAACGATCTGAAACGACCCAATTTGTATATGTGTACGAAATGACTTCGTACAGCTGATCGTCCTGTACGAACTAGGTTCGTCCAGTACGAACGGTTATTACAATGTCGGTTCTAGAAACTGCTGAAAACTGTTCTAAGTCCTTTAATCGTTTGGACGAAAATATGTTCGTCTGGACGAAAATATTTTCAGAGAGTCGATCGTCCTGGACGATTATTTATTTCGTCTGGACGAAAATTTTCCAGAGGACCAATCGCCGCGGACGATAATTCATTTTCGTCTGGACGAAAATTTTCCAGAGAGCTGATCGTCCGGTACGATATTTATTTTCGTCGGGACGAAAATTTTCCAGAGGACTGGTCGCCTCGTACGATGATAAAATTCGTCTGGACAAAAATTTTACAGAGAACCCATCGTCCGGGACGATAATAAAATTCGTCCTGGACGAATAGGACTTAAAAAAATTTTTCGAAGCAAGTTCCTATTCGTTCCAAGTGCTCTATAGGAGATAACTGACAGATCGTCCAGTACGATAAATATCGTCCTGTACGATCAGTATAGAATTTCAAGATCTCCTTATTTGTGTGTGTGAGATTTTATTCACTCAATTACAATCACTTCCTTTCAAAACTAATTCAAAGAAAATGCAAACTTCAAATAAACAAAATATCTCATGTTGAATTTGATTTGAAGTTATCGTAGTCTGGAGTCTGATTTTCCTGAAATGTTAGTACACACAAGAGTAAATGCAAATCTTCTAAAATTGTTAGGAGATAACTATACATCTGAACAATAATGTTTGTAATCATCAAAACTACATAAGTTGCACAAATATAAATCATTCAAATAGCAACTATTCAAACAATCTCCCACTTTTTGATGATGGCAAAACAATTATTATTAGTATGGTTTCAAGTTAAAACAAATCTCTTATCTCCTAAACTCCCCCTAAATTTATGAGTACATTAAAATAAGGAGACATTAAAGAACAATATTTTTGTTTTTCAAATTTTTTAACACAAAAAAAACTTGCAAACAGAACAATCAAAAATAAAAAACACAAACCACAAAAACACAAAACACAAACATAATAATTTCTCCCCCTTTTTGACAGCAACAAAAAGTGAAGAAGAAAAAGACAAGAAATGTAAATAATTATATGAAATTCATTTTTAAAATTTAATCTAAATTGTGATTTGACATAGGGTATGCAATTTTAAACTAAGGATATTAGATCAATCATATAAATTCATAAAATTTAAGAAGTGATATAACATTGTAAGTAAGAAGAATTTATCAAAGACATTATTCAATTTAGACATTTGACTATTGAAAATCATTATAAGAGAAATGTAAAAAAAATTCTATATTTCAAAGTTCAATAGAATATAAATGAACATAAGATCAATTTGAATTAAGAGATTGAACGAATTTGGAAAGAAGAGAATTACCTCATGTGGCGCTTTGCGCATCCTTTCAAAGTTTTGGAGCACATTTTTGTGCATTTTTCCTTGGTTGGGCTTATTTTGTGCCTCTTTTTCACTTTGCAAATTTTTGCGAATTCCTTTTGATTTTTGTACATTTGTACAATGTTCAAGAGTAATTTGACCAATTCTTTCCAAAATCTATAATCTAAAATTTCAAATATTTCTAGGTGCATAAATATCATTTGAGCATAGAAATACAAAATAAGAAAATATCAAAATTGTAATAATAATATTAACTTTTATGTAGTCTAAATGAATAGACATGAATTTAAAAGTTCTAATTACAACAAGTTATAAATAAATTATAAATTTAGAAAGTCTAGATTTTCTAATATAGATAATCTCAAATTACAATTGAATTTAAGCACTATGTAGATTAAATAATACTAATGAAATTCACAAATATTAACCACATTTCAAAACAAATCTAATAGAAACAAACTTTCATTGATATTAAAGAAACAGATTACAGAAAAAAAATACATTGAACTTAAAAATATAGAAACAAACACATTACAATAAAACAGATAAGATAAAAACAAAACAAACAAAAACAGCAAAAAAAAATACAACAGACACAGACATAAAAACAATTTCTACTGTTCTGGAGGAGGAGGAGGAATGCCGCCAAAGAAGTTGAAGTAGGAGGCCATCAACATTACATTGGTATTTATTTCATGAACTTCATCTTTAATATTACCAATGTCATGTTGCTGCTGTGTAAGTTGAGCATCAAATTGATCAAACCTTTGATCAATGTGAGTCTCTAGTCTATCAAATCTCTCAATCAGATTCTGGTAATCTGATTGAGAAGTAGAAGCTTGCACTCCTTCTTCTTCTTCTTCTTCTAAAGCACTGGCATGTGCTTTTTCTTTTTCTTTTTCCTCCTTGAAGAGCAATCTGAATGATGCATCGTTATAGTAAACTGGCTCTTCATATTGTTTATCAGGATGCACTATATTGTACTTCTTTTCCAAAATATAAGTAATTAAGTGCCCTAATGAAATGTTCTTCTTCCTCTTTTGATCAGCATGTCCTATTTCTGAAAGCCCATAGATATGATCTATGATGAGTTGAGCTTCATCAATAGGATGTCTTTGCATGATTAAAAAATTTAGACAAGATAGGAGAGGAGTAATGTTAATCCTATCACCAGCTTTATGAATGATTGAGGATCGAAGGATATGTTGGATGATTCGGGCATCTTGGGTCATACCGGAGACTCTAGCAACATGATTGTCAATCGCATTTTCTCTAATTACCCTATTGATTTGAAACCATTTGAAGGAGGTTTCTGATATTAGGGTGTGGGCTCTATATCCCTCAGTTCTTAAGTTTAAAAATGCACCAAGGTCGTGCTTGGTGATCTCAACTTTTTTCTTAAAAACAAAAGAACAAATGGTGGAATGGTCAGAATTGAAACTCATGTTTGCTAGAAAGTAATGGTAGGTTTGCTTATTGTAGAAGTGGGCGAGAGAAAGAATGAATTGAAATTGGGTTGAGGCGAAGAGGTGCAATACCCGAAATTTCAACTCAGTTTGAATGAGAATGCGAGACGGAGTGATTTTTGCGGAGGCAAAACGAGGAAAAGATTCCTCATTTGCCTTGAAAAGAAAGTTATCTGGGGCATTCCTATTTGGTTTCTTCACCAAAATCTTTTGTCTTTTACTAGAGGATGTCATTGTTGATTTGATGTAAAAAGGGATTGAAAAAGAAGTTTGAAAGTGTGTGTAATATCTCGTTTCCTTACTGTTCCTCTCTGATTTGGATTTTCCTCCCAGAATCGGCCAGGACGAAATTTGGATCGTCCAGGCCGATCAGTGCATTGAACAGCTGATTTCTGAAGTGCTTTCTGGAATGATTTCTGGACGAAATCGTCCAGGCCGATCGAGGTATCGTCCCGGGACGATTAGTGGATGGCACAAGTCAGTGAGTAGGGGTTTTTATCGCTTATGAACAGTATTAATCGTCCTGAAAAATCGTCCCAGGACGATAGGAATTTGGTCTGATCGTCCAGGACGATCGAGACGATCGGCCGGGCCGATATGAGCATTACTTAAGGAAATGAGCTCGTTTTGAGGAGAGAGAAAAATCATTTTAAAAATCAGATATTTTGTAGAGAGAGAAAGAGAAAGGAAAGAGAAGAGGAAGTTGATTTTCGGAGACCGCGGAGCGCTTTTCGTCCGACGCTGCTGTTGGGAAAAGTGAAGATCTTGTGGTAAGGACTCCGAACCCTGTTTCTGTTTTCAGAGATTTTGTGTTTTGACCGAGATATGATCTGTTTTGTGTTTTCGTAGTCGACTTTTCGACATGGTTTTGATTTGACAAGACTTTCACCGCACAACTTTTAGTATGTTATAGATATGATTATTGTACACGATTTGACTGTATTCTACGAAGATTTTACCGGACGGAATTGATTCTACGTGATTTTAATCGATTTTAATTGAATAGAATAATATCAGGACCTGATTTGATTTGGATTCTATAGATCGATAGTCTTGTATTGACGCTATTGATATTCTACTGTAATTTGGAAAGATTTGGAAACTGTGTCTTTTTGCAGGATTTTTGTGTAAATTCTGTATACTACCGTTATGCTGCCCGATTTTCGTACGATTCCTGAATTGTATGAGATTGATAGATTGAACTGACATGCATTGATTATTGATATGATTGCTTTAATATTGACTATTGAATTGCCTATTGATTGAATTGACTATTGATACTGATCGCAAGTGGAACCTGGTTGAACATTGATGGAGATTGATATTGATACCTGTACAGGATGGTGGGCCGACGGGCTTTCCTTTAAACATTGACTATTGATTATTGAAGGGAGATATAAGGAGTTTATTGATATGCCGACGGGCGAAAAGAGTGACGGCTCTTATTGATTGAACCAATGTATTATCTACAACAGCAATATGGATTCTACAACAGCAACATAGCCAGTAGATTGTACTTGTTCAGTATATAGTATTGAATTGCATGTTTACTGTATTGCTTTATAGATTCATTGTTTTATAGATTCTTGCTTTATCGACTTTGATTGGATTTACTAGATCGTACGATTTCATTGATTTCACTGATCGATTTCTGTGCATTGACATTGAGCATTGATATAGAAATGGATGAATATAGATACTGCATTGATAGCATGGACATCGACTACTGCTTATAGATTCATCGTATTGCTGCCTATAGACTTATAGATTCACTGTCGCTACTGTTCTTCACTGTATTGACTGTTTTATAGATTCATTGCTTCGTATCGCCTTTCTCGATTGATTTCAATTGAATAGATCGTATTGATTTGATAGCATCGATTTGATTGACGACGTTGATTGATTGAATTGATTTATCGTATTGCCTGCCGCTGCATTGACTGGTTTTATTGACTATTGATTTCCGCTGCATTGACTCATTGACCTTTGACTGATTCGGATTGATAGATTGACATGCATATTGATCGCATTGCCGTGCTCTGATTTCAGTTATAGGTATTAGGTGACCTGCTGGGCTTTGTAAAGCTCATTATATGTGGTTGATATTTTCAGGTCAGGGCTCGGGAGCAGGAGATAGGCATTGATCCAGATCTACAGGTTTTTAGTTCTTTTGATAGATAGATGATTCTTTTGTACTCAGGATAGGATAGTTTCCTTTCTTGTTTTGATAGTGTAGTTCCTGAGTATTGTATATGATGTTTTGTGATATGAATCGACAGTTATATTGAAGTTTTAAATGTTATAGATGTTTGTTAGTTTGCTTACTGAAGGATTTATAGATAACTCTGGTAAATTGTTGCGAATTGATCGACATTCTTTCCAAGTTAGATTCTGGGGCGTGACAAGTTGGTATCAGAGCAATCTTATTGGAAGAATGGATTGTTACCAGAGTTGTAGGATTGGATTGAGAGATTGGGTAGATTGGGTAGCTTAAGAGCTTCATTGGCATACATCATTGCATGTGTGTATCATTCGTTTTGAATTGTGCAGGTGAAAAGATATGGATCCTCCGGCAGAATCCAGTGTACCAAATGAGCAACACAGCGCATCTCCAGTACCGTCAGAGAGTATGATGCAGTTAGCTACTGCGATTGCACATGTTATGGGAGATGCCCAGAGCAAGATGAGTGGGAGCAAAGAGGAAGAAGTTGACAGACATTTGCAGATGTTTCATAAGCTGAAGCCTCCGTTGTTCAAAGGGGCTGTAGGACCACAGGCTGCTGAGGATTGGATAATGAGGATAGAAAAGATTTTTGATAGTATGCAGTGTCCGGGGAACAGAAAAGTACCATTGGCAGTATTCATGTTGGAGAGTGAGGCAGAGAGATGGTGGATTGGACAGCAGAGAGAGAAATTCCAGGGGAAGACCAATGCTGAGATCACCTGGGACGAGTTCACTGCAGTATTCAGGATGTGGTTTGTACCACCGTCAGCTCAGCGACAGATGCAGGAAGCTTTTATGAGATTAGAGCAAGGCCGCAAGTCAGTGATGCAGTACGAGTCCGAGTTTACTGCACTTGCGAGGTACGCTGCTCACTTGATTCCTACTTCTGAAGACAAATGTTATAGATTTCTGCACGGATTGAATAGAGAGCTGAGGCAACCACTTGTACCTTTTCGGATCCATGAGTTTTCTGAACTAGTGGAGCGAGCCCGATTGATAGAGATCGAGTTGACGACACCAGTATCGAGGTACGAGGATACCAGGAGGAGGAGAGATGACGTACGACGAGATGATTCTGGTAGAGACAGAGATAGAGAGAAGAGAAGCAGGTATGAGGGTTCGAAGGGATCTGCATCGCGATCTGCGTCACGATCTGCATCGATAGTATCGTCTGGTGGTTCTGGCACGTGCAGTCATTGTGGCAAACGACATGCAGGTCAGTGTTACCTATTGACGGGACAGTGTTTTCACTGTAGACAGCAAGGACACAGAGCAGCAAATTGTCCTCAGAAAGGACTGGATGGAAGGACTGATTCGGGCACGGGTACAGGACAGCAGAGGACTGTTGCCTCGAGAGCCTACAGTGAGAGATCAGCAAACAGGATTGATGATAGGACTGTCAGAGATCAGAGGGAGACAGTTGCGCCACGACCTCCAGTGGTGCCACGCATCTACAGTCTACAGAGTTTACATCATCAGGATCAGCAACGACCAGAAGATTCTACTGGTAAGATTGATTTGACTAACCGATTGATATTGACATATGAACATTGCATATTGACATTGGATTGATTGCATTGTGTGTTCTGTATGGATTTCGACGAGTTTTGTTTTGGATTTGGATTTTGATCGATTTGTTTTGCATCGTTGTTTCTGCTTCGCACCTGTAGGGAAATGTCGGGACGACATTTTTCTAAGGTGGGTTGATTGTAATATCTCGTTTCCTTACTGTTCCTCTCTGATTTGGATTTTCCTCCCAGAATCGGCCAGGACGAAATTTGGATCGTCCAGGCCGATCAGTGCATTGAACAGCTGATTTCTGAAGTGCTTTCTGGAATGATTTCTGGACGAAATCGTCCAGGCCGATCGAGGTATCGTCCCGGGACGATTAGTGGATGGCACAAGTCAGTGAGTAGGGGTTTTTATCGCCTATGAACAGTATTAATCGTCCTGAAAAATTGTCCCAGGACGATAGGAATTTGGTCTGATCGTCCAGGACGATCGAGACGATCGGCCGGGCCGATATGAGCATTACTTAAGGAAATGAGCTCGTTTTGAGGAGAGAGAAAAATCATTTTAAAAATCAGATATTTTGTAGAGAGAGAAAGAGAAAGGAAAGAGAAGAGGAAGTTGATTTTCGGAGACCGCGGAGAGCTTTTCGTCCGACGCTGCTGTTGGGAAAAGTGAAGATCTTGTGGTAAGGACTCCGAACCCTGTTTCTGTTTTCAGAGATTTTGTGTTTTGACCGAGATATGATCTGTTTTGTGTTTTCGTAGTCGACTTTTCGACATGGTTTTGATTTGACAAGACTTTCACCGCACAACTTTTAGTATGTTATAGATATGATTATTGTACACGATTTGACTGTATTCTACGAAGATTTTACCGGACGGAATTGATTCTACGTGATTTTAATCGATTTTAATTGAATATAATAATATCAGGACCTGATTTGATTTGGATTCTATAGATCGATAGTCTTGTATTGACGCTATTGATATTCTACTGTAATTTGGAAAGATTTGGAAACTGTGTCTTTTTGCAGGATTTTTGTGTAAATTCTGTATACTACCGTTATGCTGCCCGATTTTCGTACGATTCCTGAATTGTATGAGATTGATAGATTGAACTGACATGCATTGATTATTGATATGATTGCTTTAATATTGACTATTGAATTGCCTATTGATTGAATTGACTATTGATACTGATCGCAAGTGGAACCTGGTTGAACATTGGTGGAGATTGATATTGATACCTGTACAGGATGGTGGGCCGACGGGCTTTCCTTTAAACATTGACTATTGATTATTGAAGGGAGATATAAGGAGTTTATTGATATGCCGACGGGCGAAAAGAGTGACGGCTCTTATTGATTGAACCAATGTATTATCTACAACATCAATATGGATTCTACAACAGCAACATAGCCAGTAGATTGTACTTGTTCAGTATATAGTATTGAATTGCATGTTTACTGTATTGCTTTATAGATTCATTGTTTTATAGATTCCTGCTTTATCGACTTTGATTGGATTTACTAGATCGTACGATTTCATTGATTTCACTGATCGATTTCTGTGCATTGACATTGAGCATTGATATAGAAATGGATGAATATAGATACTGCATTGATAGCATGGACATCGACTACTGCTTATAGATTCATCGTATTGCTGCCTATAGACTTATAGATTCACTGTCGCTACTGTTCTTCACTGTATTGACTGTTTTATAGATTCATTGCTTCGTATCGCCTTTCTCGATTGATTTCAATTGAATAGATCGTATTGATTTGATAGCATCGATTTGATTGACGACGTTGATTGATTGAATTGATTTATCGTATTGCCTGCCGCTGCATTGACTGGTTTGATTGACTATTGATTTCCGCTGCATTGACTCATTGACCTTTGACTGATTCGGATTGATAGATTGACATGCATATTGATCGCATTGCCGTGCTCTGATTTCAGTTATAGGTATTAGGTGACCTGCTGGGCTTTGTAAAGCTCATTATATGTGGTTGATATTTTCAGGTCAGGGCTCGGGAGCAGGAGATAGGCATTGATCCAGATCTACAGGTTTTTAGTTCTTTTGATAGATAGATGATTCTTTTGTACTCATGATAGGATAGTTTCCTTTCTTGTTTTGATAGTGTAGTTCCTGAGTATTGTATATGATGTTTTGTGATATGAATCGACAGTTATATTGAAGTTTTAAATGTTATAGATGTTTGTTAGTTTGCTTACTGAAGGATTTATAGATAACTCTGGTAAATTGTTGCGAATTGATCGACATTCTTTCCAAGTTAGATTCTGGGGCGTGACAGTGTGATTGTCAAGTTTGAAAGCCTTCATATTTAAAGAAAAACGATACGTTCGTCCTGGACGAAAATATTCGTCCTGGATGAAACATTATCGTTCGTCTGGACGAAGTAATTTCGTACAGACGATCCAATTCGTCCAAAATGTAACTGCTTTTCGTATTCAACACAACTTACGATGCGTCCCTTCGTACAGGCTTTTTGACTTGACCGATCGTACAGACGAAAACATTTCGTACAGACGATCAAAAAGTGAATCGTTTTAATGACTCTTGAAAACCGTCCCTTACAATGAACCGACACATGTTCGTCTGGACGAACGAACATTTCGTACATACGAAGTTCGTATTAAAAACTGTCTTATCCACTCAACCGCTGCATTCAATCGTTTCGACGTTTGAGAGAGAAAAATTCGTCCTGGACGATCACATATCATACAGACGATCTAATTAAAAACTGCTCTCAAAACGGTTTAAATTCGCGCAAACTGTTCCTTCACACATCGTCCCGTACGAAAACAATTTCGTCCTGGACGATTTCCTCCAAAAAAAATTTAATTTTGATTTTTTTTAAATTAAAAAAATCAACAAAAACATTCAAAAACACAGAAAATATAAAACAAAATCATAAATCCAAAAACAATTCATTCAAAAACACACAAAATTCATAAAATCACAAAAACAAAACACAACAAGTATCAATGTTGCAAAGACATTTTGGTTAAGCATTCAAATCAATAACACCAAGCCTTGTTCTTAAAGTACTGAAGGTATCAAAGGCTAAAGGTTTTGTAAAAATGTCTGCAAGTTGATTTTCAGTTGAAACATGTATGAGTTCAATTTCTCCTTTGGATACATGATCCCTTATGAAATGATGCCTTATATCAATGTGTTTGGTTCTAGAATGTTGAATAAGATTTTTGGAAATGCAAATAGCACTAGTATTGTCACAATAAATTGGAATAGTGCCTATAGTTAATCCTAAATCAATCAACTGTTGTTTTAACCAAAGTACTTGTGCCACACAACTTCCTAATGCAATGTATTCTGCTTCTGCAGTAGATAGTGCCACTGAATTTTGTTTTCTACTAGACCATGAAACTAATGAATTTCCAAAGAATTGACATGTTCCAGAAGTGCTTTTTCTATCCACTCTACAGCCTGCAAAGTCAGAATCTGAGTAACCAATAATTTCAAATGAAGAGCTAAACTTAGGATACCAAATTCCTAAGTTTTGAGTTCCTAGTAGATATCTTAAAATACTTTTCACTGCTGTCAAATGTGATTCTTTTGGATCTGATTGAAATCTAACACATAAGCAAACACTAAACATAATATCTGGTCGGCTAGCAGTCAAGTAAAGTAAAGATCCAATTATCCCTCTAAATTTCTTTTGATCAACAGATTTTCCATTAAGGTCTTTATCCAACTGAATTGAAGAACTCATTGGTGTACTAACAGGTTTAGCATTGTCCATTTCATATTTTTTGAGGATGTCCTTAATATATTTGGTTTGACTAAGAAAAGTACCTTCCTCAAGTTGCTTAATGCTAAATCCTAGAAAGTAATTTAAATCTCCCATTAGACTCATTTCAAATTCACTACTCATTGTTTTAGAAAAATCATCCCAAAGATGTTTATTTGTAGATCCAAAGATGATGTCATCCACATAAATTTGAACAATAAGTATATCCTTTCCAATTTTCCTTAAAAAGAGAATTGTATCCACACTTCCTTTTTCAAAAGACCTTTCAAGTAGGAAGGTGCTTAACCTCTCATACCAAGCCCTAGGTGTCTGTTTCAATCCATATAATGCCTTTTTTAATTTGAAAACATGATTTGAAAATTTAGAATTTTCAAAACCTGGAGGTTGTTCTACAAAAACATCTTCTTCAATTACCCCATTTAAAAAGGCACTTTTGACATCCATTTGAAACAATTTAAAACCTTTAAAACAGGCAAAGGCTAGTAAAACCCTAATTGCTTCAAGTCTAGCTACAGGGGCAAAAGTTTCCTTAAAATCAATTCCTTCAATTTGATTATACCCCTTAGCTACTAATCTAGCCTTATTTCTAATGACTACTCCTGAGTCATTCATTTTATTTTTGACACCCACTTGGTTCCAACAATACTTTGATCTTTTGGCCTTGTAGTTCAGTTCCCAAACTTTATTTCTTACAAATTGATTCAACTCTTCTTGCATGGCCAATATCCAAAATTCATCTGAAAGTGCTTGATCAATGTTAGTGGGTTCAATAGTTGAAATAAAGGCTGAATGATTGACTTCCTTGTTTAATCCACGCCTAGTTCTAACACCCTCACTTGGTTCACCTATGATTAATTCCTTTGGGTGGTTTTTAGAAAATCTCAAATCTCTAGGCAAAGGGTCGTCTCTTTTTAAATTTTCTTCCAAATTTAATCTATCAATCTTTTGAGAGTTTTCTTCAATTTCTTCTTCAACAACTTTTGGCTCTTCCATGTTTCCATTTTCATCAAAAACAACATGTGTGGTTTCCTCAATGACTAAAGTTCTTTTGTTGAATACTCTATAAGATTTTACAACACTTGAATATCCAACAAAAATTCCTTCATCTGATTTTGGATCAAATTTTCCTAAGGCAGATTTTCCATTATTATGTATGAACACCTTGCAACCAAATACATGTAAATGAGACAAATTTGGTGTTCTACCTTTTAGCAACTCATAGGGTATTTTATTCAAATTTGATCTCACATTCACCCTATTCAGAACATAGCATGCAGTGCTAACCGCCTCAGCCCAAAAATATCTAGGAAGCGAGTATTCTGCTAACATTGCTCGGGCGGCTTCTATTAATGTTCTGTTCTTTCTTTCAACTACTCCATTTTGTTGAGGAGTTCTAGGTGCAGAAAAATTGTGATCAATCCCCTTTTCTTTACAGAAATCTTCAAATCTTTCATTTTCAAATTCTCCTCCATGATCACTTTGTATAGAAATTATTTCACATCCTAGTTTTCTTTGTATCCAAGTTGAAAAATTTCTGAATTCCTCAAATGATTCACTCTTATGAAAAAGAAATTTAACCCAGGTGAATCTTGAAAAATCATCTACTATAACAAATCCATATACCTTTCCTCCTAGACTAACAGTGCTTACAGGTCCAAAAAGATCCATGTGTAGAATTTCTAAAGGTTTACTGGTCCTAAGATCTTTATTGGACTTAAAAGAAGATTTCACTTGTTTTTCTAATTGACATGCATCACAAAGATGGTCCTTAGTAAAGTCTAGTTTAGGTATTCCTCTCACCAAATTCTTTTGGGTAATTCTTCTAAGATTTTTCATACTAGAATGACAAAGTCTCCTATGCCAAAGCCATGATTCATCAGAAACAGTTTTCAAACAAAAAGCAGTAGGAGATTGAATACAATTTAAATCTAGCATGTAGACATTGTTTACCCTATTTCCATTTAAAACAATTTTTCCATTTAGGCTAATTATGCAGCTAGTAGGTAAAAATTTTACATTATAGCCCTTATCACATAGCTGACTTATGCTAAGCAAATTATGTTTTAAGCCTTCAACTAATAAA
This sequence comes from Dendrobium huoshanense, assembly GCA_016618105.1. NCBI lineage: Eukaryota > Viridiplantae > Streptophyta > Magnoliopsida > Asparagales > Orchidaceae > Dendrobium > Dendrobium huoshanense. The sequence continues at coordinate 35,249,433 of CM028348.1, read as the reverse complement.
ACATTGTCTATGAAAAAGTTTTTCAAATTTCCAATCATACCTGATCCAACCACTTTTTTGTGGTATTATCTCCAAGTGTAACCTTGCCTCCACTCCTGGCTTCCAGCGTTATGAATTGAGCAGTATCTCCAGTCATGTGCTTTGAACATCCGCTGTCCAGGTACCATATACTCTCACGAGGTCTTGTGTGAGAGCATTCCTGCAAAATTTTCAAATGTTAGACCTGGGAACCCAAACTAGTTTGGGTTCACCTTTATGAAATTTATAATCCGATGCATGTATGATATGTCTAGGTTTATGCATCTTAGTTCTCCACACCAAATTAGGTTTCATCTTTAAAGTGCAGGTGTGAGATATATGTCCCAAAAATCCACAATTGTTACATTTAACATTAGGAAAAATATTCCTATGTTTTCTTTCATATGATTGTCTTCTAAGGGATTTCATGATTTAGGATAATATTTAGGATTTGTAAAATCTTCAAGTTTAGGGGGGTTCCTATTATCCTCGAGAGCTCTTATAGTGAGTTTGTAAAATGAATTCATATCCTCCAAGATTCGATTGGTATAATTGATTCTATATGTCTTGCTCTCAGATTCATCCATAAATTTCTTAAATTCTTTTTCAAGTTCAGCATAGGATGATTTTAAATTCTCAAAAATTTTTATTCAAGTCATCATATTCATCAAGTAGTTTCATGTGGTTGCTATCAATTAAAGCATGATCTTTCCTAAGGATTTCGTGTTCCTTATTAAGCTCTTCCAATTCTAAAACTACACTAGCATGCATCCTTTTCATTTTCCTATATGCATCATGCATGTGTTCAGAAACTTCAAACAATTCATTATAGGTTAAATCACATACCTCTTCTTGATCTGATTGTTCAGCTTTATCTGTCATCAAGCAAAGGTTGGTGACTTCTTCTTCTTTTTCAGTCTCAGATGAGTCTGAAGCTGAGTCCGCCCAAAAAGCCTTTTGAAACTTCTTCTTGCCCTTCTTTACCATTGGTTTCTCCTCTACCTTCTCCTTGCTAGGAGTGGTTTTGAGTTTTGGACAATCAGTCTTTATATGACCTGGTTTCCTGCATTCATAACAAATCACTTCATTAGAAACCTTGCCATTTCTGTTATACTTACCTCTATTCCATTGCTGGCGTCTCTTCTGCTTCCTCTTTAAAAAGCTTCTGAATTGTCTAGTCATCAGTGCTATATCGTCTTCATCCTCAGGTTGTGAGTGTTCACTTTCTGACTCTTCCACATTTAGTGCAATATTCTTGTCTTTTCTTGGTTCACCTGCATCAATCTTTCTTTGACTTACTCCTTGCTCGTAAGCAATGAGTGAACCAAGAAGATTGTCAATTGAATAAATGTTCAGATCTTTAGACTCTGTAATTGCAGTAATTTTAGCATCATATGCAGTAGGTAAACAACGAAGAATCTTATTAACCATTTCAGCATTTGTTAATTCCCTACCAAGTGCATGCAAAGAGGTGACAATTTGAGTGAATCTTGTGTACATGTCAGATATAGATTCATTAGGTTTCATGCGAAATAATTCGTAGTCATGTAACAAGATATTGAGTCTTGATTGCTTAACCTCATTTGTCCCTTCATAAGTAATACAAAGTCTATCCCATATGTCTTTTCCGCTTTTACAAGTGGAAACTCGCATTTAGTCTTCAGATTTTAAAGCACAAAAGAAACTATTTAAACATTTCGCATTTAATTGTGCTAAGTCACGTTCTTCTATAGTCCAATCTGCATAGAGTGTATCTACCCTAATTCCATCAACTAATCTAGTTGGTTTTGAGTAACCTTCTTGGACTAGTATCCACATGCGATAATCAAGTGACTGTAAGAAAGTAGACATGCGTGTTTTCCAAAAATCAAAAGGAATATTGTCAAACAGTGGAGGTCTAGTGATAGAGTAACCCTCAGGTGTGTTTCGGTTTCCAAATGTAGCCATCTACGTTAATCAAAAAGTAGTTCAAACTTATGATTTTGAAACTATGCTCTGATACCACTTGTTGAGTCCAGTAATTAGGTTGTTAAGCCTAAGTAAATGTCCCACGGCTATCAAGAGGGGGGTGAATTGGTAGTTTTAAAAAATTTAAACCCTCTTAATGATAAAGTTGAACCGAAATAAAATTTTCTTTTAAAGTTTGTAGAAAAATGTTTTTCAACCACAGAGTTGTTAAAACTGAAATTTAAAGTGCGGAAACGTAAAAGCAATAAAGTAAATGATACCAGATTTATAGTGGTTCGGTCTATAACCAGACCTACATCCACTCCTCAGAGGCACCCTCTGAGTGTTGCATTAATACCACAAAGTGACTCTCCTTTAGCACCCACAGCAAGGCGGAGAAGCCTGTACAAAACACTCTTTTCACCACTACCCGGTGCGGTAGAGAACCGTCGTCCTTTTACACAATCCACAGTGCTGGCAGAGAACCGTCGTCCTTTTACACTCTCCTAGTGTGGACAGAGAACCCTACGGCTATTCACACTCTCCAAGTGTAGGCAGAGAACCTTCGTCCTTTTACACTCTCCTAGTGTGGGCAGAGAACCCTTCGTCTGTTCACACTCTCCAAGTGTCGGCAGAGAACCGGATCTCCTTGACTGATCTTCTCACAAGAATCTAGAAGGAAGAAAAAAAAGAGTGAAGAAATCCAATTTCACAAGTAGAGACTCTTACCTTAGTAATCCAAGTGAAGCCTTCTCGCTCCAATGGTAGGAATTCTCCTTTGAATGCTCTCTTCCACTCTCTCCTTGGCTATTCTCTCAAGAGGCACGAAGATCAAATGACAAAAAGATTGGGTGGCAGTCTAATTTGGACTATTTATACAAAAGACATGAAAAACCGCCCAAAAACTGTAAGTTTTCAATTATGTACGCAGTGGATCGTCCTGTACGATACTGGATCGTCCTGGACGATTTTACTTAAACGATCTGAAACGACCCAATTTGTATATGTGTACGAAATGACTTCGTACAGCTGATCGTCCTGTACGAACTAGGTTCGTCCAGTACGAACGGTTATTACAAGGTCGGTTCTAGAAACTGCTGAAAACTGTTCTAAGTCGGTTAATCGTTTGGACGAAAATATGTTCGTCTGGACGAAAATTTTCCAGAGAGTCGATCGTCCTAGACGATTATTTATTTCGTCTGGACGAAAATTTTCCAGAGGACCAATCGCCGCGGACGATAATTCATTTTCGTCTGGACGAAAATTTTCCAGAGAGCTGATCGTCCGGTACGATATTTATTTTCGTCGGGACGAAAATTTTCCAGAGGACTGGTCGCCTCGTACGATGATAAAATTCGTCTGGACGAAAATTTTACAGAGAACCCATCGTCCGGGACGATAATAAAATTCGTCCTGGACGAATAGGACTTAGAAAAATTTTTCCAAGCAAGTTCCTATTCGTTCCAAGTGCTCTATAGAAGATAACTGACAGATCGTCCAGTACGATAAATATCGTCATGTACGATCAGTATAGAATTTCAAGATCTCCTTATTTGTGTGTGTGAGATTTTATTCACTCAATTACAATCACTCCCTTTCAAAACTAATTCAAAGAAAATGCAAACTTCAAATAAACAAAATATCTCATGTTGAATTTGATTTGAAGTTATCATAGTCTGGAGTCTGATTTTTCTGAAATGTTAGTACACACAAGAGCAAATGCAAATCTTCTAAAATTGTTAGGAGATAACTATACATCTGAACAATAATGTTTGAAATCATCAAAACTACATAAGTTGCACAAATATAAATCATTCAAATATCAATTATTCAAACATCAAGGATTGTTGAGTTGGCACTAAAGCAGGTTGTAGAGTGTCTCCCAATGGCTGGATGGATGGTGTTTGGGTTGGATTGATTGAATTGAAAAGTTTGACCATGAAAAGGATCTCTTAAGCTTATAGTTGGCTGGTTTGACCAGTCAACTTAGTCAATGGTTGGTGAGATAGTATCTAGGTAGCCCGGATAAACTAGTTAATTGGATTGGGGAAGGGTTGAATCTTGGGGGTTGGAGTTTGGGGTTGAACTTAAGGGTCTAAAGGATTTCAAATAGGTTTCATTGAGTTGAGTAAGTCAAACTCAATATGGTTTGACTCCAAACAAGTTTGAATAAACTTGACTCAAATTTAGATGCTGGTTTGAGGGCTTGAATGGATTAGGTAGCCCAAATGGGTTGAAATGACCCATTAAGAGCCTCAAGGGAGAATTGGGTCAATTTAGGTTGACTGGGTCAATCAGGTTGACTCAGGGTGTGGGTCTGAGCTGAACAGGTTTGAAATGATATTTAGAGACCATTGGAAGTGGTCCCAAGGTCTAGGGAGGTCATTTGGTTCAAAACACTTATTTGGACCCTTAAAGGGCCTCTTAGGTCAAACATGTTGACTTGGTCAACCAGGTTGACCCAGGGGTTGGGAATGGGTGCAACAGGTTTGATTTGATATTTGAAACTTGTTGCAAGTGATTGCATTCAATTTGGAGCTCATTTGGTTTGAAATCATTGTTTGAGCCCCTATTTGGGTATTTCGGTCATTTTGGCCTCATGACCACTGGGGGCTGAAATGAGTCTAGAAAAATGCAGTTTATTGATCAACATATCAGAATTGATGGTCTGAAAGTGATTGCAGGCTTTGATGAAGGCTACAGGGTCAGGATCCACTGGATGACAGGTCCAGTGGCATAGGCTGTAAATATTTGAAGGTTTTACAGCCTTTGGGTTTTGATTTATTTTCTAGGGTTGGAGACCTCAGAATGAGCTCAAATTTGGAGGGTTGACTCTAGAGACATATCCCATCAGTATGAAACTGACAGAGCCTAAATCAGAGTCCATTTGACTGGGTTTTGAAGTTATGAAAAATTCACTGAAAAAAGGTCTTTAGGACAGTGCCGTAGGACCTAAGATCTGGGTCTGGAATTGAGTTGGGATTGGATTGATTTGAGTTTGAGATAGTTTTAGGATCCCATTAAAGACCTAATACAAAAATGAGGTCAACAATTACAAATGTGGTTGGACGATAGCTCTAAAATGACAACTAGCAAGGATATTGAAGTAGGGCAACCAAAGGATTTATGGTTTAGATTATAAAGATTATTTTTTACTCTAAAAAAATAATAGCCTTCCGATCTGATTATTAAGGGAAAGATCGTCCCTACCAATTTATACTAAAAAACACGCACTCTAAATTTGCCAAAAATTAAGAAGAGACAGACGAATATTTTGCATGACTCTATACAATTAGAGTGACACTTATTTATTCAGAATAGGTGGCATATTTATCCAAAATAAACTTTCGGACAAATTTCTTACGAAAAAAATAGCAATCATATAAACTCAAATATCTTATTTGTTTAGCTAAAAAAATTGCAAAATCAATGTAATGCTGCGTATTAAAAGCATTTTTTAGTTATTATGTGGACTACACTGGAATAAAGAAATTTATTTTTATATTTGCTCCAATCCTTGGTTAACCTTTGACCAAATTGACTCAAATCTAATTTGAACTCGCCCACTCAATCAAAATCCATTAACTAGATGCATCAATCGACGTAGAGTTAATATTGACTTATATATGGCAAAAGTTTAAGTTAGGCCGGCTAAGCCCTATCCAACCTAGATCAAAACTTAGTCCGAAGAAACTTAATGAACCTTAAAACCATGAATTCACTTTAGGTCATCCAAATATACAAAATTTCACCTCATTGTCCCATTGAATCAACTCTAACCTAACCAAAGTCATAGCTTCTTTTCAAAGTCAACATAGGCCTTATCTAGCCCAATCTATGTATTAAATCCACAAGAAAAAAATTACAATAGCCAAGGCTTAGGCTTGACTCACCTAATTGTAGAATCACCCAAGTAAGCATATGTGAAACCCCTTAAGTAAAAAAGAAGCTAAACTCTTAAATTGAAATGCCTTTTTGTGTAATGGTTAGAATTTTATTAAAAAACTCAGCAATTAAGCGTGCTAACAAAAATTATGTAGTTTTGGTTGTGTAAATTAAAATATAAAATAATAATTATTTTAAATTATATTTTGTGGCATGATAAATGATATCAGAGCAATGCACTAGTTAAAAAGATTGGAACTAAGTGTCATATAAGACAAACTACTACGCCGTAGGTGTTACCTCTTGAATCCTATATGGGATAAAGTGCTATGCAGTGGGAGTCACCACTTGAAATTATGGGGGCCACTTCTAGAATCCTATATGCCTGGTAGATGATTATAGGATAAAGATATTGACGATGACATCACTTACTTAAGTAGCGAAGATTGTGAAAACCCTTAAGTAAAAAGAAATTAAACTCTTAAACATTGGGGTGCCTTTAGTTATAATGGTTAGAATTTTATTAAGTAATTATGTAGTAAAACATGGTCATCCTAAAGAAATATTGGGATGTGTGACCTCATGTAGGGGTGTCAATTCGGGTCAGCGGGTCGGGTTCGGGTCCAACCCGCAATGACCTGAGTGTAAACGGGTTGACTCGAACCCGACCCATTTGATTAAACGGGTCTAGTTGACCAACACAGACCCGACCCGAGCGGGTTAACGGTTTGACCCGACACGACCCGTTGACCCGAACATTTCCCATTTTTCTGCCTTCCGCGGGTTGCCGGGTTAACCCGACCCGGCAACCCGATAATTATTTTTAATTTTTTTTTGTTAAAAGAAAAATGCATATTTACAATTTACAAGAATCGAAGAAATCAACTTAAATGCTTAATATGATTATAATATATAAGTTACATGTTACAAAATGACATACATACATTATTACAACTAACAAGTATACACTATACAATAAAATACAAGTTACTGATTGTTACAACTTACAGGAATATAAGTTAGAGAAAAATATTATAAAAATAGAAATACAATTAACAAATTAACTAAAATTCTAAAAGTGTCAAGGCCTCATGCTGGCACCTGGCGAGCTCCTTTTTGTCTTTCACTCTTTACCTTTACATAATTTAACCTGCAAGGCTGTAAAAGAAAACAAATAAAAGCAACAATATGTTGACTACTAGCAGCCTAGCAGGCTAGCAACGAAAGGCGAAAGCCGTTGGGCCGTAGGCTCAGGATGAACCTAGCAAAGAAACATCATATGCAACAAGAACAGAAAATATGCCACATTTCTTTCATTTACAATGATGTTTGCCATCATCTGCAAGTGACAACATTTCAAAATGACCCAATACCGTAGAAGTCAACCTCCTCTTCTTTCTATGAACACTTCCCTCATCTATTGGAATAGGATTGTTCAACTCATCACTATCACATTCTACTTCATTATCAATAGGAGCATGCACGTGCTCATTGTGCTTAGAAGGATTACTCACAACAAATGTATTAGAATCCTGCATCTAAACATAAAAACACAAAATTGTACTCATAACATCAATAACATGCATCAACAATTCAAATATACATCATCACTTGATCCTTATGATAATATCAAATAAGCAAATAAATGTTGCAAAATTTCATCCTATTCTCCGTATTCCAATATTCCATAATAACATAAGCATCAACTTATTCAACAATAGTACAATACATGAATATAGCATTACAACAACAGCAAGCCGTCAACTCCAAGAGGCCCAAGCGACCAAGCCCTAATCTCAACAGCAAGAAGAAAAGTGGAAAACTGTAATAGTACAACACAAAACTACACTCTAATAGTGTAACAGAACAGCAAGCCAGCAACAATGTAAAAGTTGAATAATAGCAAGCCCTAATCCAATATTCCAACCTGTGCATGGCGTGCGACATAGCAGGTTAGCAACAAGAAGCTCGGTTTGTCGACCATGGCACTTATACTCATAAGGAAGAAGAAGAACTTATAAGAACAAATGTGAAGCATACTCCAAAAAACCCATTACATATTCACACGACTAACGACTCACACCGACCAAATCAAGGCAAGATGAAAGAACAAATCCTCCATAAAAATAAAGAATTCTAAAATAAAAAACAAAACAACCGACCACCATCACACCGACACTTCAAATAATTAAGAGCTATCCAAGATATTACCAACCGTTGCAAGTCGTAACCGAGAAATGGAGAAAGGAAGAGGATTCATGGAAGAATTCCGAAGCCAGATGTTTCATCAGAGTCGAGACTCGAGAGAAGATCAAAAGAAGATATCAAGAAGTGAAAAAACCTCCATCAGCTCCTCCACGATTCCACGGCTCCACCACAATGCCAGAGCGTGAGAGCGAAGAGAAATGAAACCCTAGAACCTTCTCGACTCTCGAACTCGCGGGCTTGGCAGCTCATTTTATTAAAAGTTAAAACCACGTTATAAGCTTCGCGGGTTATTCGGATCGACCCACGGGTTTATGGGTTGACCCTAACCTGACCCGAATGTATAAACGGGTATAATCCTTAAACTCGAACCCGACCCGTTTCTTTCACGGGTTGACCCAAACCCGGATTTTTCGGGTCGGGTTCGGGTCGGGTTTTTGGGTCGTGTCAAGAATTGACAACCCTAACCTCATGGGAAGTTACACCACAAATGGAACAATACATCGATAGTTAAGAGTTTGGATTGTTACAGCCTAAACCACTACCATAAACCCTTAAGCAATCACTAAAATAAGATTAAGTTAGCCTAATAAAATAAATCCCTAAAAGCCAAGGCATGAAGATGCCATGAAAAGACCTTGGTACATATAGCAAACTCCTTAAACTTTCATTTGATCATTCATTAAGCTAAAGAGTAATGCAGGCAACATCAATCATTGGAAATAAACTTTGAGAAAAATGGGTGTATAAAATTAGCATAAGTGACCAAATTGGTATGATTATTCACTAATAAACTCTCTTGTGACTTCCTCTAGAGCTTCATTATCCATTGCTTCCTTCTAAAACTCCTAAAATGACCAAAACTCGAAAGAAGTTATTTAAGCTTAATTGGTAGATCTAATCTTGCTATTTCTAACTCAAGCAAATATTTATGGATATTTATTGAAGTCCAGGGTAATGTTCCTGATAGAAATTGAGATTGTATATGCTTTAGGTGACGATGCTCTGCTTGTGAAAGATTGTTTGATACTCTTTGTGAAGATGTATTTGAGCATATGAGGGGGAGTTATGTTGTACCAATATACAACAATTTATAAACTCTTTTGATAGAAAAAAAAATTGGAGCATACAAGAGGGAATTAAGAGATATTTGTTTTCCTCTCATCTCCAAGGATACTTATAGGTGAAAGGAGAAAGAAAGAAAATAAAAATAATAATAAATAAAAAAAACTTTGAAATTGTATTAATTACTGCAAAAAATTACATTTATTTGATTTTTAAAATGTTTACATATTTTATGAGAAATTAGTAATAAAAAAAAAAGAGAAATGTCCCTTCATTTCTTAAGAAAAAAAAGTACTTTTACATATACTATAATTGTTCCTAGAATGGGAGGATCATATTTTCCAATGTAATATTTTCATGATCCCATACCTATTTGTCAACTTAAGCTAATGCAATGACTTTGCCTTCATTTCTAATGCAAGCAAACTTTGCATTAAACTAACAAGCAACTTAATTTATCATTATTGAAAGATGTATTTAATCTCATTATCATTTATTAAGATGAGATAAGTTAGTTGGAATTTTCCTTTTGTATTTGCAATTTTATTTCAAGATGCACATCTAATTGATAATTATCAATTGCTAATTAATTTTAGTATTCATTTATTAATTTTGTATAGTTTGTAGTATTTTTGTGTTTGGTCTCTACCAAATTTCTTGATAAAAGTGGAGTCAGAGTGGGGCCCTCGGGCCACGAGCCCCCACTGACTTATCATAAAATATTTGAAAGTTACTTATCAATTTGTTCTAAAAGCTAAAATCCACAAAGCACCTAAAATTCACATAATAGTTGATTTTAATTTTAAAAATAAACCAAATTTGCTACTGGGTTTCGAACCCAACACCTCTTGCTCTGCTAATCAGCCTCTCATTTAGTAGACTGCATAGCAAATTATTTTAAACTTTAACCTTTATTTAATTTTTAAATTATAAATATAATTTTTTACTTTCTATATTTATAAAAGAGATAAGAAATAACCTGAAAAAAATTGAAAGTATTTTTACTTATACAAGATCAAGCTTGGGTTCACTACTTAATAATCTCATATTTTTCTACTTTAGGGCAAGTGCAAACCTTTTTTGCTTTAAGTTATATAATGGATAATTTCATCTTGGATGGACCTTTCTTCTTGGCTTTTTCATGTTAAAAATTTGGTGTTTTATTGCTAGCTTTCTTTTATTTATGTTTCCGCAAGGAGAAAATTTTTTCCGTGTAGACACCAGTACACCACACGGTCCGGAGAGCAACCAGAATGCACCATGTTATCCGGTATACAACCGATACCGAGCAAAAAAATGACATGGCGCATTCTGGTTGATCTCTGGATGCCGTCTGGTGTCCGCAAAGAATAATTTTTCTCTGCAAGATCTTTGTGTTAATCTTGCACTTAAAATTATCTCTCCATCTCCTGAATTTATCTAGCACAAAACACTTTTGAAGCAAAAGATTTCTTAATGGAATTGAAGTCAAAGTCGAAACAAAGGCTTCATTTGTGACGACTTTCTTACTGCTTCTTAAAATATTTTTTCTAGTTTAAAAATGTTAATTTTTTGTCTAAAAAAACTTTTTAAGGAGCATTAATAAAACTGTCCCAAACGAAGACTAAGTTTTAAAACCTCTATTAACATATAAAAATTCTGGAAGAATCCAAAATCAAGAAAGGACAAGTGTAAATTCGTGTACACGTGTAAACCAGCTATTAGCTGAAGGCTTGTAACCATAGGTTATTTAAAGGTCTTGTGAGTGACTGTGTTCTGTAAAGGCAGTTTTTTGACTCAATGAATATTGTATTTTCCTTTCTCTGTTCTTGCACTTCTTACTGTATGCTTTACTGCACATCAGGTTAATATGGTATCTATGCTGGACATCCTGAGCATCTAATTTATTTTTCTCTTCGTTCCCCTGTTGCTTTCCTCTCGACGTCTTTCCTTCGTCTTTTTGCCATTATGAATGATCAATCTGCCTCTTCCCACCTGGGAATTCCTTCGTCTTCGCCAATCTCTGTCATCACTCCTCCTCTCAAGTTTTTGATCAGCAATATCAAGAACTTAGTTACCTCATCTCTCATGGCGGACAACTACCTGATCTAGAAATCTCAGGTAGAAAAAGTCTTTAGTGCAAATGGTTTCTCTGGATTCTTGGACGGCACGATCTCTGTCACCTATGATTCCAATTCGCCAGTGAATGGTTCTTCGATGTCTAATAATCGTCTCACAGATCAACATCTCGCAGCTGCATTGTGTTCGGTAATCACCCCTACAATTTTACCCTGCGTTTTATCTCTCACGAATTGTTTCGAAATTTGGAGTACCCTAGCTCTTCGTCTCCAATCTACTACACGATCCCGCTTAATTCAACTGAAAAATGAACTTCACAACATCACCAAAGGCGATCGGTATATGACCGCTTACCTGTTAGACATCAAAGCAAAGGTAGATGCCATGGCTGCTGCCGGTAGCCAAATTGATCCTGAGGATGTGGTTCTTTATACGCTTAATGGGCTTCCATCATCTTATCATTCTTTAAAACCGCAAAAAGAACCAATCTTCAACCGATGGGCTTAGATGATATCTACAATTTACTGTGCTCTGAAGAACAAAACTTATTACAAGAAGTTGCTAAAGACCTTCAAACTACTCATCTCACCGATTCATCTACTGCTCTCACGGCATCCCATGGATGTGGTCGAGGTCGCTTCAATGGATCTTGTGGACGGCGTGGTCGTGGCACAGGATCAACAGCTGGTCGAGGTGATCGAAATCCTTACCGAAATGTTATATGCCATATTTTTCTGAAAACTGGTCACTCTGCTGCACGTTGTTTGGCACCGCAGTGATCTCAATTACACTACAAATACACCTCCATCGGCTCTGTTTGGCTCCTTTGACGCTTCTCTTATGTCGGAATGGTTTCTTGATAGCGAAGCGTCCACAAACCTAACTGCCAATCAATCTAACTTGAACACCGTCGATTCCTATGACGGAAACTCTCAAATCGTCATTAGTGATGGACGACAACTACCAGTTCATCATACAGGTAATGACATTTTACCCACACCATCAGGTAAACTTGTTCTCAATCAAATTCATCACGTACCAAATCTTTCTTTTAATCTTCTATCTGTTTATCAACTTACTCGTGACAATAACTGCATTGTGTGTTTTACTTCTCATGGTTATCAAATAAAAGACATGAAGACAAATCAAATCCTTCTTCAAGGACCTTGTCATAAAGGGTTGTATTCGGTTCGTCCATCCAACAATGCATCAGATCTTGCTCTCCTCTCTATCCACACCGTTCCGGATCTTTGGCATTTGCGTCTCAGACATACTTCAGGATATACACTGAAACATTTATCTTCTAGTTTTCATTTGAATAATTGTACTACTAGTTCTTATAAAACTTGCAATACTTGTCGTTTGGCTAAAAGCCGCCAATTATCATTTCCTTTATCTGATTCTACTTCTACATGTCCTTTTGAACTTGTGCATTCTGATGTTTGGGGTCCTTCCCCCACTATTTCGTCGCAATGTTTTTTGTTATTTTGTTACTTTCATAGATGACTTTACTAAATTTTGTTGGGTTTTTCCGTTAATTCAAAAATCAGATGTTACAAGCAAGTTTATTATCTTTTTCAAAATGATTAACTGTCAATTTCATACTAAGCTAAAAGCTATTCATACTGACGGTGGCGGCGAATACATAAATAACTCCTTCAAGTCTTTTTTGTCAGGCTTCAGTAATCAATCATCAATACACTTGTCCTTATACACCAGCACAAAATGGAGTTGCTGAACGAAAAAATAGACATATTCTTGAAACTATTCGTAGCCTTTTAATTCACTCCAATGCACCTGCAAATCTTTGGGTTGATGCTTTACATACTGCTATTTATATCAATAATCGGTTACCCACTATTACCCTTCAATATACAACTCCATTCGAAAACTTATATAACAAAAAGCCCTCCTACGATCATTTTAAAATTTTTGGATGCCTCTGCTATCCTTGGTTACGACCGTACTCTAACTCTAAACTATCTCCTATCTCCATACCTTGTGTTTTCATTGGTTATGCTTCACAACAAAAAGGATATAGGTGTCTTGATCCCACCACCTATCGTGTTTACACATCGTGGCATGTTATTTTTACTGAAGATAAATTTCCTTTCAAAAAATCTCATTCTTACTCCAATTCCATTAAGAATAACTCTAACAGCTCTATTCCTCCTTTATTACTTGTTCCTCTATCAAGCATACCTACTGCAACCAAATCAACTCCTCCAGCCACTGTCAACCCGTCCCATTCCAATTCTTCTCCAATTAATTCTACTCTCAATTCTATTTCCCATGCTCATCCTACTGCTCCTGTCTCGTCTATGCCTCAACCTATGACATCCACACACCTCATGCAGACTTGGCAGAAAACTGGGCATCTCAAACCCAAAATTGTCTTTGATCTTACTCATCAATTAACTGAGACAGATCCCACTTCATATTCTCAAGCCATAAAATCTAAACATTGGCGTAAGGCCATGTCTCAAGAGTTTCAAGCTCTTCAATCTCAAGGGACATGGGAATTGGTTCCGTATCAACCTCATCAACATATTCTTGGATGCAAATGGATATATCGCATGAAATTTAACCCAAATGGCACGGTATCTCTCTATAAGGCTCGTCTTGTAGCCTTAGGCTATAATCAAGAATTTGGAATAGATTATACTGCTACTTTTAGTCCCGTCGCCAAGATTCCAACGGTTTATGTATTGCTTGTCTTAGCGCTTCATCACAAATGGAACATGCATCAATTAGATGTATCAAATGCCTTCTTGCATGGACCAATCACAGAAACGGTTTATATGAAGCAACCACTGGGATTTCTCGATACCAACAACCCTACTCATGTATGTAAATTGAACAAAGCTCTGTATGGACTAAAACAAGCACCGCGTCAATGGTTTGAGACACTTACATGTTTTTTACATCAATGTGAGTTTACTACTAACCACTCTGATCCCTCTTTGCTAATCTATAACAAAAATCAAATCACAATTTATATTTTAGTTTATGTTGATGATATTCTACTAACCGGTAACAATGTTGCTTTTATTTCAAAATTACTGGACAAACTTCATCTTCGATTTCAAATGAGGAACCTTGGTACTCTCCACCAATTTCTCGGCATAACAACAGAACATACAAAGACCGGCCTTCTGCTCCAGCAATCAACGTATGCTGAAAACATTCTCATTCTGGCAGGCATGCAGAACAGTAAACTGGTGGCCACTCCTACTTCTATCAAGTCTATTCACACTGCCTCCTCGCCACCATTCTCTAATCCTACTCTTTTACCGTCAATTGGTCGGCGCATTGCAATACTTAACTCTCACACGACCAGATATAACCTATGCAGTCAACAAAGTGTGTCAACACATGCACAATCCTACGGAACAAAACTTTGATTCTTTAAAGCGCATACTCAGATACATCCGAGGTACTGTTCATTATGGGTTACCTATCACTGGTTCTTCCATGCTTCTTCAATCATATGCTGACGCTGATTGGGCCAGCGATCAGCAAGACCGCAAATCTACCACAGGCTTTTGTAATTTTTTAGGTGATACACTCATCTCTTGGAGTGTCAAGAAACAAACTACCATAGCCCGCTCGTCTACTAAAGCTGAATATCGTGCTGTTGCAACGACTGCTTCTTCACGAACTTAACCTTCCTCAAAACAATCCAACCATTCTCTACTATGATAATACATCCGCCATTGCCTTAGCCAACAATCCAGTCTATCATGCTCGCACAAAGCACATCGAAGTCGATTGTCACTTTATACTGGATTGTATCAAGAACCAAAGCATTCAAGTTCATCATATTTCTACCAAAGATCAACTTGCTGATCTCTTTACCAAATCGTTGTCAATCTCCCGCTTCAAGTTCTTGGTCATCAAGCTACTTACCTCCGGTGCATCAGCTTGCAGGGGGGTATTAACATATAAAAATTATGGAAGAATCCAAAATCAAGAAAGGATGAGTGTAAATTCATGTACAGGTGTAAACCAGCTATTAGCTGAAGGCTTGTAACCATAGGTTATTTAAAGGTCTTGTGTGTTTTGTAAAGGCAGTTTTTTGACTCAATGAATATTGTATTTTCCTTTTTCTGTTCTTGCAATTCTTACTGTATGCTTTACCGCACATCAGGTTAACAACCTCGATTTTGATTATACTATAAGAGTTCATTTGGTTTCATAAGCTAGAAATATATTTTTTTAATTGATAAATTTGCTATATTTACTTATATTATTAGGCTTCATTTGAGATTTTTTTTTTCATTGCTTTTGAGTCTATGTTTGATATTATTATGTTATGACTTATGAGCTGATTAATCTCCCTATAAATTCAATAATATTAATATAAATTATATAAATACATTTTTATATAATTTTTAATTATAAAAAAAATAAATTAAATTCATTAATCAGCAGCTAAATATTTCACGAGTCCCTTCACGTTTATTGGAATCAGTTAAATTTCTCGATCTAATCAATTTTCTCAAATCGAGCGGCGCGTTGATTGGCCGTGCGTTCGCGGTGTCCTTGCACCCGGACAGACAGCCTCTTCATCGGACGAACCGCTTCTCACCACGTGGCCTCATAATGACCGTTCCCTCCCTTCGCCTCTTCTCGAGCCTCCTACTAAAATGGCCCCACCAGCACCAGCTGGGATTAAAAGAGAACAGAGCAGAGCGAGAGAGACTGAAAGCAGAACCCTTCCTTATCTCTTTCTCTTCAGCCTCAGCTTCCCGTCCTCTCTCCTCTTCTAGAGAGAGAGAGATGGCTCCGAAAGCTGGCCGCGGCAGGGGAGCGAAAGGCAAAGGCGAGAAGAAGAAAAAAGAGGAAAAAGGTTGGTTCTATAATTTCTTTTTTACAGTATTGTATTTCTATTACAATTATGGCCTATTTTCTGCTGTTCGATATCGATTTTGTAAATAATTTATTTAGAAAAAAATTGTTTATTATATTTAAATTTTTTGCAGTAGTTCCTAATGTGATTGATATAACTGTAATAACTCCACACGAGACTCGAATTACACTGAAGGTAAATTAAATATTTAATTGCAATAAATTTCGTTTTTATTTTAATTTTTATTTATAATTCAAAATTATTAATTTATTATGCCTTAAAAGTTCCGCCCGTTAATTACAGGGAATATCCACTGATAAGATAATAGATGTGAGGAAGTTATTAAGCTCAAATGTTGAGACATGTCACGTGACAAATTACTCGCTGGCGCACGTGGTAATTAATTACTAATTAGATTATTTTGATTTTGATTTTTTTTATATTTTGAAATTATAAATTTGTTTTGTGTTATAATGCAAATAATTGTAGGCACGGGGGCAACGGTTGAATGATGGCGTGGAAATCGCGTCTCTCAAGCCTTGTGTGCTGCGACTGGTGGAAGGTAGGCAGGCCGCGCCTCTCTTATAGATAGCACATTATTTGCGTTTGGATAATTTAGGCTTCGTTTGGGACGACTGTCTCACTACTTCTTAAAGCAGATTTTTAATGCAAAAATTTTAATTTTTATATTAGAAAACTGCTTTAAGAAGCAGTAAAAAAGTCGCCCAAGCAGTTTTTTAGTACTAGAAAGCTGCTTTAAGAAGCAGTAAAAAAGCAGCCCCAAACGAAGCCTTATTCGCTAGAGTAACGCGTTAATTAGGCTTCGCTTCTTAAAGCAGTTTTTTAGTACAAAAATTAAAAATTTTGTATTAAGAAGTTGTTTTAAAAAGTAAGAAAGCTGTCCCAAACGAAACTTTAATTTATAATCTGTTTGAGATAGTTAATATATTTTATAAAATTAGTTATGAAGTTATAATGGAGAAAGTAAATTTATTATTATGGCTGCAAAGATTAGCGAAACGGTAAGAAAGTTGTCGAACATACTCTTAGTGTTCATTTATGAGAGCTTTCTTACTGTTTTCAGAAGTAATTTTTTGTACAAAAAATTTTGAATTAACAATTTTTGTACTTGAATTTTTTTTAAAAAAGAATAAGAAAACTATCTTAAATGAAAATTTAGTCTATGGATTATACAAATTTGATCTAAAATAAAACCACATGTTGTGATTGGATATAAATTTGATCTTAGTTTAGTCCATTGACTACATAAAATTGATCCCAATTTAGTCTTAGCGATATAATTTTGGATTTGTTTTATATGATAATTGGAGCATCATGATATTCTGGGATTAAATTGGTCATATGGAAACGCTCAATTGATTGTTTTGTAGTCTTGGGTTTCGTCTGATTCAACTTTCTTGCTGCTTTCTAAAGTAGCTTTTCAGTACAAAATTCTTAGTTCAAACTTTTTTTACTAAAAAAATATTTTAGAAAAAAGTAGTAAGAAAATTATCCCAAACGAAGCGTTAGTTATACTTAAAAAAATTATTTTTCGTGTGATCAATAAGTCGATAAATGATTTTTATGCCAAAATTAAATGTGTAGATATTGATGTAAAAGGCAATTTATATTCCTTTATTCATGAATATATGTGCACAATTATCTAATAAAAACATTTTATAATCAAATGGAGAGATTTTCTAGAAACCAATTTGTTTTAAGTGTAATGTGACAATTGAGGCATTTGCAAGAAACCTATATTTTGAAAGGCAGATTTTGCATGTCTTAAAAATTTCTCTTTAATGAAAATAGTCTTTAAGGTTTTGTTTGGAACAACTTTTTTACTGTTTTCTAAAACAGTTTTTTAGTACAAAAATTTCTACTACAAAATTTTTTTTACCATAAAACTGCTTTAAAAAGTAGTAAGAAAATTGTTCCAAATGAAATAAACATCACAATAATTAGAGAGGGCTACCTCGATATAGTCATAGTACTCGGGCATCCTCCCATCTCTACTTTCATGTAGAGCATGCTTAGAAGATATTTTGATAAATTTAATCAATATTTTGTAATATTTCATCCGATATCTTATATTGATTATGGATCATTTTTTTAACATTTACATATCTTAATGACCTAGAATTGAAAATTCTTAGGCCGTCGGATTCATCGCATACATCGATATGCTCAATTTAACTACAAGCACAAAAGACTCTGCAATTGTTTGATCATTTAATCAATATATTGTAAATTTTAACCTCAAAGAAGCCTAACCTCAATGTGTGAATGCACCCGACACTTCTTATCTTATATAAGGTTTCGTTTGGGATAACTTTTTTAATGCTTTTAAAAGCTATTTTCTAGTAAAAAAATTATAATATAATAAATTCTTATACTAAAAACTTGTTTTAGAAAGTAGTAAGAAAGCCGTCCCAAACGAAGTTAAATTTAGATATGTGAGTATTTATGTGCCAATGTTTATGGTTTTGCAAAAAGGACAATATTGTGTAACCACATTAGCACAGGTTGATGGGATTATGAAGCAATAGCAATGCGGTTGGGAAAATCAAAAGCTATGTTGCAGCTTTATTTGTTCAACAACTAAGTCCTTCCATGGCTGATAACAACTAATGATATTTACTTAGTTCAAGACTTTCATAATAACAATTCAATGATGTCCTCAATTTGATTCCAAAGTAACAGTTAAAGTTAATCCTAACAATTAAATATGAGGATATTTTAGTCATTAGCATATTTATGTGATTATAATATTCTTTTTATATATTTTATTATTTATCATATTAAAATAAAAAATATATATAATTTTTGTGCTTAAAATTTATTTTAAAAAATAAGAAGAAAGCCGTCCCAAATAGGAATTTTTATTGCGTCCTCCCACCTGACGTAGAGATACGTCCTCCCACCCCTAAAAAACTTGGTTTTTGCTATCTATTATTTGGTATTAACGAAGAATATCATCATGTGAAGACAAATACCAAGTTATACCGAGCTATACCGAGCAATACCGAGCTATACCAAGTTTTTTCAAGGAAAAACTAGGTATTTTTTTGTATTGCTCGGTATAGCTCGGTATAGCTCGGTATAACTTGGTATTTGTCTTCACATGATGATATTCTTCGTTAATATCAAATAATAGCTAGCAATACCGAGCAAAAATCGAGTTTTTTAGGGGTGGGAGGACGTATCTCTACGTCAGGTGGGAGGACGTAATAAAAATTCCCCAAATAGGAGCTAAGTTAAGTTTTTTATTATTATTTTTTGATATTATGATTTGGTTATTATTTGCATATTTATTTGAATAAAACTCTCGCACGTGCAGAGGACTATGTGACGGAAGAGGATGCCGTTGCGCAAGTGCGGAGGTTGCTGGACATCGTCGCTTGCACGACTGTGTTCGCGAGGCACCAGAACAGGGATGGGGGCGGCAAAGCCCGAAAGCAGGCGGCGCCTCCTACTTCGGCCACTTCTCCAGCTATGTCGTCGGACGCTGCCATCTCCGTCGATGATGAGTTTCAGGAGCTTACTGTTCCCGCCTTCTCCGAGGAGTTTGACATGGCGGCCATCCAACCACAACCGAAGCTCGGCGATTTCTATGATTTTTTCTCCTTCTCCAACTTAGCCTCTCCCATCCAATGTATATACCTTCTGTCCCTCCCCTCTCTTTCTCTCTTATGTCCACTCTGTCTTTTTCTCTTCTCTGGCTTTCTAAAGTGATTATGTTTCTTTTGCGAAGTTATAAGGAGGCGCGAAGTAGACCCTTCCGAGAAGTGGCGAGAAAAGGAGCACTTTGAGATTGAGGTGGTTGTTTTATTCAGAAATTTGATTCCTTCATCTATTAAGGACCCGTGCCGTTAATGCCGTGAAAGTGCTCGACGAACTGTCTCACACAGAATAATTAATTTTGAGCTCTGATAAGTGTCGAGTCAATTATTTTTCACTGCCTAAAAGTATTTTGAAGGATTGTTTTACGTTTCCCTTTGGAGGATTTTGAATTCTACTTTTGATGCTTTAGGAAATGCTCTTGTTTTGTAACATGGATGGTAGACAGTTAAAGCTCATGGTTTGATACAGGTCAAGGTTTGCAATGGAAAATTACTACGTGTGGTGGCGGGATTTAAAGGTTTCTACAGCACCGGAAAGCATTTTATTCAAAGCCATTCTCTTGTAGATCTACTACACCAGCGCAGCAGGGCATTTTCCAACGTGGGTGAACTTAATTCTATTTTTTTGTATTTACTGTTTTTGTTAGTCTCTGCTGAATTCCTTTTCTTCATTGAATGCAGCTATGTTAATTCTATCTTATGGTAGTATTTTGATAACATGCAGGCCTATGATTCCCTGATGAAAGCTTTTGTAGACCATAACAAGGTTTTTTTTCTAAACCACATGTCTGATACTCCGCAAGTTGAATTTTCAGGTGGCCTTGTTTGTTCACTCAGAAGGTAAATCTTTAAAGTTTTCTTCTTCTTTTTTTTTTTTTTCAGTTTGGGAATCTACCATATGGATTTCGGGCAAACACATGGCTTGTGCCTCCAGTGTTTGCTGAATCTCCTTCTAAATGTCCCTCGTTGCCAGTAGAAGATGTCATGTGGGGAGCAAAGGGTCATGCAGGGAGTTTTGACTGCAGAAAATGGTCTAAGGATTTCTCAACTTTGGCTGCATTTCCATGCAGAACTGAAGAAGAAAGACTGGTTCGAGACCGCAAAGCTTTTTTGCTTCACAATCTGTTTGTGGAAACTGCAGTGTTGAAAGCTACATCAGCAATTCGTAAACTTATTGACTCCAATGCAAGTGCTGCCCATGGTGTTTTGCATGGTTCGGTAGTGCATGAAGAAAATGTTGGAGATCTGAACATAGTTGTAAGAAGGGACTTTCCCGATGCTAGTGGAAAACTGAAAGAGAAGGTTGAGGGGAGCCAAGTGCTGAATATCTCTGAAGAAGAGCTTGCAGTAAGGAATATTCTCAAAGGTTTGACAGCTAATGAGAGTGTGGTTGTCAATGTAAGAATGCCAATTTTTCGAAATTTTTGTTCTTTTCTACTTTGCATCACTCTTTTTATTGAGAATTGGCAGAATCATTTCTGTGCAGGATACTGCAACACTGGGCACAGTCATTGTAAAACATTGTGGATATACTGCCACTGTTAAAGTGTCACCTTGTGTGGATCACAATAATAATTCTCATCATGTTTTTGAGATAGAAGACCAACCAGAAGGTGGTTCTAATACTTTGAACATAAACAGGTTTGATTTTTCTAGAATCATGATGTATGCCCATGCATCCTTATTCATGAAGGGTCTGCGAATTGTAGAATATTGTTGAGAAATTATTGTACATTGCACTGATATACTATATAGTAATCATTAGGGGTGTCAATTTCGGGTCATGGGTCGGGTTCGGGTCGAACCTGAAATTGACCCGGTACTATTCGGGTCAACCCAACCTGACCCTTTTTTGCAAACGAGTTGGTTTTTCGGACCCTAGCCCGACCTGCTTCGGGTCCGAGTCAACCCGACACGACCCGGGACCATGAACAAATTGCTAGTTTTCGGGTCAAAAAATGGGTTAATTTTCGCTTTTCGGGAAAAAAACGGGTCGAAAACGAGTCAATCTCAGGTTTCTGGGTCAAAAATGAGTTTTCAGGTAAAAAAAAAGGTCAATTTCTGGTCAAAATGGTCAATCTGAACCCGACCCGTTTCAAGTCTGGGTTGACCCTAACCCGAAATTTTCGGGTCATAGTTCGTAGAGAAAGTTTGATAGTGTGGTGTTATTCTATAACTATTAACTAAACCATTCCGTTCTTTGGTTCCTATCCTAATATTCTTCATACTAGGCACTACAAAAATGAATTTTGGTTTGTTATTTTGCACTAATCGGTTTACAAATCTTTATGCAGCTTAAGAGTTCTGCTACACAAGTTGCCTGATCATGAATCATTTGTGGGATGCCTGTCTTCTTGTAATGATTATGTTGAAGTAAGGGCTGGAAGGTGTTTGGTTCACAGAATAATTAGTGATAGTCTATACAATCTAGAAAAGGTGCTTGGCTTTACTGAGAGAGCATTCAGATGGGAACATGGAACTTGTTGGCTTCAGCACTTGCAGAAAAATAAGAATTCAGCAGTTGAGGGTGATAATGAAAATGAGGAAGACAAATTTGTTGAACCAGTTGTTAAAGGTTTTGGAAAGCAATTTGAACAGTTAAAGAGAATAAGAAAGAAAACAAACATCCTCCATAGCAGGTCTGTCAAGGAAGATTCTAACGTCAATGATGCTCAATTAAAAGAAATTAGTAATGCAGAGAAACTAGAAGAACTTGAAGGAAATGAGAACTATGAATTGAAGAAACGGCTAACAGAAGAAGCTTTTAAGTTTTTGAAAGATTCTGGCACTGGTCTTCACCAAAAGGTGAGCTTTTAAATATTAGCTGCACACGGTCTCTTTGGTTAGTAGGTTGCTATCCACTCTGCTTTTCCATTGTACTAGCTAATAACCCACGCAAATGGACTGTTAAAATGACTAAATTTAAATAATTATCAGAAACAAAAATATTATTCCAGTAGGGTATTGAAATAAGTAAGTTATCATATAAAAGTTACTGCAAAAACAAAATCAATATGCAAAAATAAAATTACTTACACAATGTAAAATTCAATAACTAAGCGTGAATAACTCAATATATCATATATTGTTATAGACATTATTTGACAGAAGATCATAAGTTCTTATGGTGTTTTTGTCTCGCACACTTGATTTCTAATGGCTCCAAATACTATTTAATTTTTTATAATCATATTTTTAATGTAATTTGTTATAATAATATTGGCTGTTTATTAATTATATCATAAATTAAGTTTTATTTGTATATTATTTTATAAATGACATATATATGCATTTAATATTATAAATTACTTGTGTTTTATAAAGTAATTAATTTACTCATTATATTTTAGTAAAAGACTTCAATTAATAATTTGATAATATTTTTTTATGTTTTTTGGCAACACTATATTTATATATTTCAGAGTGTTTGGTAAACAATTTAATTTACAATATAGGTATTTGCGCCTCTTTCTGTTTTATGTGTAATTACTGTAAATAGACGTGCAATGATTTACTTATTATTTTATAGGCCAAAGATACAAATATGGCACATCATAGCTATTTATAAGCTATTTCATAAATTTTGGATTTACTTCTAGATTAAATGAGAATTTAACTTTTAATTGGGCACAATGGAAAAAAATGATTCATGTAGCTGACTCCACATGGTGGATAATGGCTTGTTGTTGTTGTTTAGGAATGTTTTCTAAATTATATTTAAATTGTTTAGGAATGTTCTATTTATGTTATTGTGTTCTAAGGTTATTTAAAGGGTAGTTGTTTAGGGTTTTAGATTCTGACTATTGATGAGTTTTGCAGGTGTTTGTTGTAGTTCTTTTCTTTAAGAGCTTCATAGCGGCGTCTAGGTTAATTGAGAGAGCCGATTTACCTCTCAAATTGTAGATTATATGTATCTTATTTTCTCTTATTAAAGTTTTAATAAAAAATCAGCAATTATTTTGATTTTACTGCAGTTTTTATATTATTGTTTGCTATTTTTTCTTCCATGGCATAACAAATTGGTATTAGAGCGGTGCCTTGGACCAAAATATTAAGCTTTCCTTGCTGATTTCTGCAAAGTTTTTCTCTCTGTTTGCTAAATTTTGTTGTTTGGGGGCCAGATTTGCATCAAAGTTGCCGATTTTTGTGTTAAAGCTTTGATCCCAGCACCGATGGTCGGAAGAAAAGTTGAGGCATTGGAAGAAAAGTTGGACGGGGAAGTAGGGCAACTACAAGCGGATGTGGGATCGATGAATGAACGTATTTCAACAATAGAAGGTAGGTTTGTGAATTTGGAAGATATGATGAAGAAAATGATTGAGATGCAGTCGAAATGCTCAGCGGTGATTCCTAGGGTTGAACCAAAGGGAAAGAAAATTATGGAGGAGATGATGAGAAAACTCATGGAGATGCGATCCAAAACCCAACGACGGTTCCAATTGCTAACACTAATAAAGATTTGATTGAGATTTCTTTGGTCGAATCTAAAGGGAAGGAGATAAGACGAGATGAGTTTGACGAAAAGAAATCATCAAGGGCCACCTCATAGGGCTCAGAGAAAGGGGGAAAATAGGGTTTTCGGATGGGGGACAACAGGAAGGGAGTTTTATTAAGGAGGTGGTGGAGTCGTCTGTTGGAGAATTTTTGTATCCTCAAACGGATTGCATATTTTATAATCGGGCACGGCATAAGAATACGATATATTACCCCGGAGGGTAAAAATATCATCTCCTTATGGGCTCAATAATAAAATTTACAATTATTTAACAGAGATTCCCCCACTCAATGTTTGGTTGAGTGGGGTTTATTTATTTCTGGGGTACAGACATCCCATAGGGGCAAGCCCCTATGGTTAATTACATCCCAAGTTTGATTTGGGAAAACTTTTGATTAAACTAGTGGTTTTCTTCATTTGAAATCATTTAAATGTTGGCTAAAGCTTGATTTTGTGTTTTAAAATCCATGAAAGTCTTGGTTAAAGGTTTTGACCCTTAGGAATTTCAAGGAAGAGTTGAAGAGATCAACTAAGGATTAGATTTTGGGAATGAAAGCCAAAGGAGGTGAAGTAGGGGCACTTGATTCTGAGATGAAACTCAGAGGTGCCCAAACTATCCTATGTTGGGCTTTACAATTTAGCAACCTAATTTTGGTTTAAGTTGATATTTTATTAGAAGATTGGGGCTTACATCCCAACAACGCTTGTTGGAGGAACTGCCCGAAAGTTGAGGGCTTATAGGGTGATTTGGAATCAACCCGTGCCTCGGACCCTAAGACTAAGGTGAGGACTACTGATAGGTAGTGCCTCGAACCTAGATCTAACGAGTGCAAAGAGGGACTTACAAGCTACACCTCACAAGAGGCATAGCCCGCCCGACCTCTGGATTTACTGTCCCGCCTGGAAGGGACTACCAGCTAAACTCCTCCTAATCGCTTTTAAAACCATGTTGTTTAGTCTCAATGCGAATGTAGAATGGTAGGGTTGTTTTTTTTTTATTTAGAAGGTAGGTCTTATAACTTAGCTTTGAGGCTAAGATGCCTTATTATGAGGGTATGCATATGCTGACTCACAAAGAAAAAGACTTTTGTTATCTAATCCTTAAGTGAGGTCTTTCTATATGCAACACATTTGGCCATGCATGATTGTTTTAAATTTAGAAGACTTGGCTCCTTGAAGGGAGCCATGCAAATTTTCTTTTTTTGTTAGAAAATTGTGGAGCCTAATTTCATTTTAAGTTGCTTATATTTTAAAGGGGTAGAAAACTTAATTTTGTCCTAAGAGCCTACCGTATCCAAAGTCCAAGCCATGCCCACAAAAACAAAGGAAGAAACCTAGGAAAGACATGCATTTCTATTGCACACCCAGGTAAACAATCAAACATGCTTTTATTTATATCAAATGCAAGGAAATGTAAAGAGAGTCCACATTATTACAACCAGATTTGGCAGCTGAGTTGCCTGCCATTATACAACCCAGTTAAATTAATTACAGACTCTACTTGTGGGGTCTTGAAGCTTTATCTTTCCAACTGAACCTCAGGCCTCACCTTCCACAGGTACATCCGTTTGGTTCACCTCATTTTGATCCAGACCCCCACAAGTTTGATTACACATCCTAATTCTATCAAATACATATTTGAAAAGAAAAAGACTCAAACCTACAAAATAGAGTCAGAAGCAGTTCATATAATAAAGCATTACATTCAGAATTTTGTTTAGCACTTAGAGTGCCAAACAATCTACTTCTACCCTATTGGCCACATCTTTGGGGGGTTTTAAGCAGTACCTGTCATGCAAGCAATTTATAATTTATAAGCGCCCCCCTTTTAGATATGGCCACCTGCACAGAAAAGCATTTATATCTCTATACTAACCACTTAAGGGCAAGTGCCCACACGCAGACAATTCAAGGGCAATCAATCCACAATATCAAACACATGCGCAGAAAAGAAAAATCCTAATCCTAGCATGCCTAAGGGGCTGTGCACCTAAGTGTGTGTGGCTTGTGTAGCATGTCACACTAAGGGTGTTTGGTTTTATTTTGGAAGGAAGATGTTTAATCTTTATCCAAGGGTGGTTCACTTTAAGTTGTTTGTGACTTAAAGATTTTATTTGAGTTTTAAGTGTTTCATATTTAGGAGGGTTATGAAGAACCCATAAAGTAACCACATGCTTGCTTTTGGGCAAGCCTGTTACTTATGAATCCTAAGATACAATAATGTAGGCATCCCACCTTTTGGGGTAGATGATTGATTATTGTATCAAAAGGAACCTAAATAATTTTAGGTGTTTTAGAGTTCTCTTAGTGTTTGGATAAGAGAAGTGTCTATCTAATAGGGTAAGATAGACTTGCCTAAGGGGCTTCACTTAGGACTTGGTGAAATCCATCCAATAGAGTAGGATAAACTTCACATATTGGATAATTCCTAAAGGACATCTATAGGTTTAGCATTTTAAATGTCATAGGAGAGATCACTCAATTTTGGATTGAGTGGAAGAGATTACTTAGATTTTGGGTCTAATGAAGGTGTCCAACATGTAACTTTTGGGCTACATGTTGGAGAAATCTTCTTAGCTTTTGGAGCTAAGAGGAGAAAGAAATCCAACATTTAGCTTTTGGGCTAAATGTAGGGGAACTCCCTCTAGCTTTTGGAGCTAAAGGGAGGGGAAGTCTCCTACAACTTTGGAGTTGAAGGAGAGAGAACCTATAGCTTTTGGGCTAAGGTATTACATCTTTTAAGGCTTTTGGAACCTATAAAAGTGAATGGAGATTAGTAGCTTTGAAGCTACAAATCAAAAGATGTCTCCTTGAATTGTTGGATTCAAGGAGTTGGGTTTCATTTGCTTAATTTGGATTAAGCAAATAAAGTTGAATCACTTATTGAGTTTGGTTCAATAAATGAGAAAAATTTGTAACTTTGGGGTTACAAATCAAGAGAGACTAACGTTGAACTCTTATGTTCAATATTGAACTCTTATGTTCAATGATGGGTATTTAGTTTGCTAAGTTTGGACTAAGCAAACATAAAAGGATGATGTGTAGATTTGGCCTACACATCAAGGATTCTTTGAACTTTTGGGTGTCCAAAGAGAGGAACTCATTCACCTGATTTGGGTTAGGAGAATGAAAGAAAGCTAGGATTTGATTCCTTTGCTTGATATGAAATTATTTGTTGAGTTTGGTTCAACAAACAAATGATTTTGGATTGAACTACTTGTTGATTTTGACTCAACAAATAGGCGACTTGGATGAGACTTTCATACAACTTTTAAATTGTAGAAAGGAGAGGGGAAGATGCAACTTTGGGTTGCAAGCTTCCAAAACCTCTTTGAACATTTGGAGTTCAAAGAGGGGAACTCATTCTCCCAACTTGGATTTTGAGAGCATGAAGATGAATTTGGAAGCTCTCCTACAATCTTGACTTGTAGGAAAGAGAAAAGAAAATGCAACTTATGGGTTGCAAGTTCAAGAACATTCTTTGAACATTTAGTGTCCAAAAGAGATGCACACATTCTCCTAATTTTGTGTTTTTTTTTTTTTTTAGGAGAATGAGAGGGTCTTCCTACAACGTTTGGGTTGTAGAAAGAGGAAAATCATGTGTAACTTAGAGGTTCCACCTTCATGAGTACCCTTGAACATTTGGCGTTCAAAGGGAGATAATTTCATTTACCTAATTTGAAGCTAAGCTAATGAAGAGACATTTAGAGGTTTCCTACAATTTGGGCTTGTAGGAAAAGGAATTGTCCAAAATGCAACTTAAGGATTACAAATTGGAGGATTTCCTTTGGACGTTTGGTGTCCAAAGAGGGGGAATTCATTCCTCCAATTTGGGTTGGAGGGATGGAGAAGAAAGAGATGCACTTTGGAGTTGCAAACTCTTGAAAGTTCCTTGAACATTTGACATTCAAAGAATGATGTACACTCTCCTAATTTAGGTTAGGAGAATGAGAAGATCTTTCCTACAACCTTTGGGTCATAGAAAGAGAGCTTCCTACCTTCTTACAAATGTTTTGGGCTCATTTGAAGAGAGGAAGGATGCACCTTAAGGCATTGAAAAGGATTCCTAAATCAACTTTGACATGATTAGGAGACTTGAATGGGAGAGGTTCACTTGCTACTTTTGTGTTATCAACAAGTGAAGAGATGACTTAGGATTTGGTCCTAAAGTGAGAGGACTCATGCAATGAAATGCTTAAAGGCTTGAGGAGCCTTAGGATATCTTGCATAAGAAGAGATTTGTTGGTTTTATGTACCAACAACGAAGATAGGAGAACTTGGGATTTGGTTCCAAGTTGCCAATGATTCATGCAATCTAAAACTTGGAGCTTTGAGAATGCTCCAAGCATTATGCATGAAAGAAGATTCTACATTCCTCCATGAATGTTTTGGATCCATGGGAAGAGGAGATGCACATATGAAAGGAATTTCCCTACGTCCTTTAGAGTTTTGGACTCAATTAGGAGAAGGGAGAATGATTTCCTAATGTTTTAGGAAACATTTCTAAACCAATTTTGACATGACTTAGAAATTTGGATGGGAGAGATCGATCCCTATGACTTCTAAGAGATTTAAGATCAATTTGGGGTATCATCTAAGAAGAACCTAAAATGCATGCATCATGTGTATATGACTCTCCAAATTAGGGAATTTGATAATTTGAAAGCAATCAAGTATTTAATTTTGCACAATGTCGTACATGAACTTAATCAACAACATATTTTGTGAGACTTACAACATAGACTTTGGAAAATCTATGGGAAACCTCACAATGATTTGATTTTCAGTGATTGATTAAATCCACATTCAAGCACTCACAAAATTTCATTGGAGTCCACAAATTTCACCACATGCACATCTCTCATAACTTGTAAGTCACTTTTGCCATGACTCGTTCTTGAAAGAAGGGTGCATGCAATTTATGGAGGAGTTTCAAGATTGCTACTCTAAGTTTTGTATGGTACAAGATACAAGCTTAATTGATTCTTTATGTTGTGAGATTTGTTACATAGATATTTGAAAGTCTATGTCTCACAAAGACTAGGAAGCCCAAATCAATTAAACTCAACACATGTATTAAACAAAACTCTAGAGGTAACTGATATTATGCATGCAAAAGTTCTCCTAGATTTGGGTGTCTATTTGTTTTCATGACAATGCATCTAAATGAGAAATGCATGCAACAGTTACAATCCAAACCTATGCATCATCATTGACTTTGAGGTCAAATGATAGCGTCTACCCTAGGGCATGATTGTGGGTGATGGATTGGGCACAATATGATGCATAAACATACATTTGAGAGGTGTTGGATAACAATCCAACATCTCTACACGCATCGAAATCCTCTCCGGACCCTCACATGAGAGTCAACAAATGGAAATCACCAAATTTCCACTGTTTTTGCGAAGTGGACAGCCAACAAAGGGATTTTGGGAGAGCGAAAATTGAAGCTTCTAAGGACCTAAGGTTCGGGGGCGTCAACCACACAACAATTGGCCTTGGGAGACCCTAGGTTTCACTAAGTTTTAGTGATATACCTCTCCCGGTTTGTCCTAGCGCTCCAATCCAAGTTCCGGATCGTTGTCCAAGCTCCTAGGTTGCTGTCCAAGCTCCAATTTATGGTCCAAACTACTGTCCAAAGCTTTCCCAAGGAAGAAAACTGCTGTCCCAACGTTCCAAACAGAGAATTTTACTGTTTGAGAGCTCCCGGAGGTCGTCGTTTGCTGTCCAAAGCTTCCCAACAGCAGTTTTCACTGTTTGGAAGCATTCGGAGGCTGCATGGTTGCTGTCCAAGGCTTCCGGATAGTGGATTTGCTGTCCAAACTGCTCCAAACAGCAGTTTGAGTGTTCCCGGAAGTTGCGTGGCTGCTGTCCAAGCTTTTCCAACGAAGAAGGCTACCATCCAAGCCTTTCCGGATGGCGTCGTTGCTGTCCAAACTGCTCCGGACAGCGGTTTGCTGTCCAAGAATGCTCCAAACAGCAGGTTCCGCTGTTTAAACGACTCCGGAGGCTGATTTCTTTGTCAAGTGGTCACTGGAATTGATTTGGAGGTAGGGAGAAGCCTTCCACTTCTTCCTAAGGACCAAATGAAAGAACTACAGCAGTTCTTGTTCCAAATTTCGTGATAGGAAGAGGATAACAGAGACAACGAGAGGGAAATGGCTGACTGTGAAGGCTTGGCGTCTGAACAAGGTCGACGGCTTGAAAGGACGCGTCACACTGCGAGAGAAGGCAGCAAGGGGGGGTCGGACAAAACTGCTAGGGCTGCTTCTTCTCCTCTTTCTCCAGTTGACAGCAAGCAAAGGGGCGGAAGTCACCCCTCCCTCTCTTCCGCACTCGCCTGGGACGGGCGAACCGCACGGGAGAGCCGAATGGCTCTCCCTCTCCCGCTCTCTGTTTGGGACGGAACCAGACGCAGGCTCTCTGCGTCTCCCTCTCTCGCTCTGGTCGGGGCCGAACGAAGAAGCAACGGGGGAGCCGAATACTCCCCCTCTCCCGATCTCTCCCTCTCTGTCGCTCGGGACGGGGGCGGAAAACACAAGGGGAGCCGAATGGCTCCCCGTCTCTCTTCTGCGTGCTCTTGGAGAGCACGAGCTGCCGCTCGAAGGAACCAATAGGAGCCTCACACGCGTGGAATGAGAGATATGGGGTGGGATTTGAGAAGAGATCTCAGCCCTAGATCTTCAATTTGATTTGAAAATCAGATTCAGCCCAAATTAATAAATTAGGGCTGAAATTGAGTTCGAATCGAACCCAACTTGGATCGATTTGGGTCGATTTGAGTCCGATCGAGTCAATTTTGTGAAATTGAGCTCGAATCGGCGCCGAACAGTGTCAAATTGTGTCGAATTAGGCTCGGCGACGCTCGACGGGGTTTGATTTATTTTGATTTGATTTAAATTAAATTAAATTTGATTTAATTTAATTAAATCGGGGTTCGATTTGAGTCAAATTCGTCTTGACGACCTTCGATCGAATCGATCGAGCACGATCGAGCCCAATCGGGCTCGATGCGAAAAAGTACGTCAACAAAAGGACCCCCAATATGTGTGGTGAACGAAAAGAAGTACGCCACACATATTGGCGTTGACCAAATAATGATCAAAAGAGATCTTCCAAATCAAATAGGGTATGATTTGGAAGAGAAAGAGAGATCTATGGAAGCCTGAACTTAGATTTAGGCAAGATCTACAAAGATAAGGAGATTTCTATACATCACCTTAAAGAAAGAGTTTTAGATTTCTCTTGGAAGAGAGTTTAGAAGCATTTTAGCAACTTCTAAAGAGGAATTCTAGAGATATTTGGTATTTCTAGAAACGATTTAACTTGGTCAGAAGCATTTAGATAACTTCTAAGAGGCTTCTAGAGATGTTTTGGATCTCTAGAAAGATTTTGGATTAATTAGAAGTATTTTGACAACTTCTAAAAGGGATTCCTAAAGATATTTGATACCTTTAGAAAGAATTTGATTTGATTAGAAGAAATTTGATAACTTCTAAAGGAGCTTAGGGATATCTTTCTATCACCTAAAGGCTAGGGGTATTTTGCTACCACCTACAAGATTTCCAAGGATATTTTGGCTATCACTTGAAGAGAAATTAGAGACATTTGAAGCCTCTAAGAGGATCTTAGGGATATTTTGCTATCTCCTAAAAGCTAGGGGTATCTTGGCTACCACCTAAAGGGTTCTCAAAGATATTTTCACTATCATTTGAGAAGGGTTAGGAACATTTGTTGTTTCCTAAAAGGTCCAAAGGCATTTGGCACCTATTGGCAAGCTTTAAGAGGTATTTTGGTAACCGCCTAGGGGTAGAGTTTACCTCATTTTGATGAGATAAAACTCTAAAGGCTAAGGATAAGAGTATTTTGACTATTACTTAAGCCTTAAAGGTATTTGGTGTAAGATTATCTATTTTGGCTAGATAAATCTTAACATTTGAGAAGACTAAAGGGTATTTTGGCAACCACTAAAAGTCTAGACTTGGGTAGATCCATTGATGTTCAATTTGGGTAGAACAAGATCTAAAGGAGTGAGCTAGGAGAGACCTTAAAAGGTTTGAATTCTACCTAAACTCAGAAATTGATAAGAAGACTCCTATTTGGGGATGTCTACACTTAGCATTTGGTACTAAGATTTGCATTTGACTTTCATTCGGAGAAAGAAAAAATTAAACTTTCCTTTGGGGGAAAGAGAGATATGAACTTTCACTTGGAGAAAGATGAACTTGATTTTCTTTTTAGAGAAAATTGAATTGCCTTTCCTTTTGGGGAAAGAGTGCATTGACCTTCCTTTTGGGGGAAAGGTGAAAGATTTGAAAGTTTGGACCGAGATTGTAATAATCCGGACCCAGTCCACAACCGGATGAAAAGAACATTTCCACTTGAAAGAAACATTCATTCATTGAAATTTAAAATTTGGATACAATCAATTGTAATATTTCTTGAGGTAACGCCCATTGATAGGCAACATGGGACGTTCACCATTACAATCAATCAACTGGTAAGATCCACCTTGATAGGCCTTCTCTACTACAAAAGGGCCTTCCCAAGTAGGTTCGAACTTGCCACCTATTTTACGGTGGGCTATAATCGGTCTGCGAAGAACTAGGACCAAGTCGCCAACCTTGAAAGTCCTAGGACGGACCAATTTATCATGGGCTTGAGCCATGCGGGCTCGGTACAACTCGAGGTTTTGTTGAGCAAGCAAACGCTTCTCATCTAAACCATCGAGTTCCTCCAACCTTAGTTGGGCATTTTGTTCACTTGTGACTTCATTGTTTATTGCAATTCTAAGAGATGGGAGCTGTAACTCCAAAGGGAGAACCGCCTCCGCTCCATAGACTAGAGCAAACGGAGTGGCCTGTGTTGGAGTTCTATATGTGGTCCGATAGGCCCACAATGCCTCCACCAACTTTTCGTGCCATTGACGTTTGTTCTCATCTAAGGTTTTCTTTAACAACTGAACTAATGTCTTGTTGAAAGCTTCAGCCAATCCATTAGCTCGAGGATAGTATATCGTACTATACCTCCAATCAATGTTATGTTTGCTAACAAATTGATTAAGCTTGGTACTCTTAAAAGCAGGACCATTATCGGATATGATTCGGCGAGGAACGCCAAATCTGTATACGATATGGTCCTTCAAAAATTGTAGTACATGGCTAGTTTTGACTTCTCTTAGTGGTATGGCTTCAGCCCACTTTGAGAAGTAGTCGGTAGCAGCAAGTATAAACCTATGACCCTTCGAGGACGGAGGATCAATAGGCCCAACAATATCAGTTCCCCAGCTTTCAAAAGGCCAAGAGGCTATTGTTGGGTGCAAAACATTTGGTGGTTGATGCAAAACTACCCCATGTACTTGGCATTGGTGGCATTTCCGTGCTATTTCCACACAATCTTTAATCATTGATGGCCAATAGTACCCAAGCCTTTTAATTTTCAATTTCATTTTGGGGCCCGATTGGTGGGCGCCACACAACCCCGCATGTACCTCGGTCACTATCTTGTGGGCTTCGTCCTTTGCAAGACATCGCAACCACATTTGGTCAAATGACCGCCGATACAATGTGTTGTTAATTAACGAAAATGACAATGCTCTATTCTTTATTTGGTGAGCAACAGACTTCTCCTTAGGTAGTTTACCATTTTGTAGATATTCAATGAAAGGTTGGCGCCAATCATCCTCATCCTCTACTACAAATGAAAACTCACCAAAGGAAGAAGGTTCATTCAAATTTTCAAAGTCAATAGGAGACAAAATTTGGCGATTTTGAACTTCTATTTGGACTGAACCCTTTTCGGGGCATGACATTTCCTTAGCAAGCTTTGCTAGAACGTCCGCCGTAGCATTTTGACCACGCGGTATTCTAACCAAAGTTGCATTAGGAATTCGCTCAAACAATTTCATGGCATACGAGTGGTATTTAAGCAAGTTGGGTTTCAAAACTTTATATGTTCCCGCGACTTGGTTAATCACCAACTGTGAATCGCCATAAATTTTGATATTTTTAATTTCCATCGATATTGCTAATTCTAAACCAGTTATCAGAGCTTCATATTCCGCCTCGTTGTTTGTACAAGGGTCCGATAAACTGTAAGAATATCGCAATATGGCTTTGTCAGGTGTTATGAATATCAAACCAACTCCAGCTTTACCGGGGAGAAGGGTTTGTGGTTCAGTACCTCTTTGGAAAGAGGCCGCACCATCAAAATACAACTCCCAAGCGGGGCTTTCATGGTTATCCAAACTCATTATTTGTTCATCGGGAAGATCGTCGTTTAAGGGAGATCCTGCCGGTATTGGGTGTGCTGCTAGGAAATCGGCAAGAGCTTGTCCTTTTATAGCACGTTGGGGAGTGAAAGTGATGTCGAATTGAAGTAGTATCATGGCCCATCTGGCTAAACGTCCTGAGAGTGTAGGACGGGTCATGAGGTACTGAAGGGGATTGACTTTAGAGATCAGATTGACTTTATGAGAGAGCATGTAATGCCTAAGTTTTTGAACAGCAAAAATAAGGCATAAGCAATGCTTTTCAATGGAAGGGTAATTCATTTCAGTAGGAATCAGACGTCTGCTCAAGTAGTATAGGGCATTCTCTTTTCCTTCATTGTTGGTTTGGGCCAACAAAGCTCCAAGAGACTCATCTGAAGCTGCAGTGTAAAGAATTAATGGCCTCCCTGGAATGGGAGCGGCCAAAACTGGAGGGGACAAAAGATAGCGTTTTATACTATCAAAAGCTTTTTGGCAGCTATCATCCCAATAGAATTCTGAATCTTTCTTTGAAAGGGCTGCAAAGGGTTGGCATCTACCAGACAAATTGGATATGAAGCGTCTTAGATATGCCAACCTACCTTGGAAAGATCTTAATTGAGTAAGACTTCTAGGAGGTTTCATTTCTAATATAGCCTTGATCTTAGTAGGGTCGATTTCAATGCCACGATGTCGAACAACAAACCCAAGAAACTTCCCTGAAGTCACCCCGAAAGCACACTTTAAGGGATTCATCTTGAGGTCGTACCGACGAAGTCGTTCAAATACAACCCTTAAATCAAACAAGTGATCCTCTCTTTCTTTGCTTTTAACCACGAGATCATCGATGTAGCATTCAACTTTGTCGTGAATGAGTTCATCAAAAACTCTGGTCATTGCACGCTGGTAGGTTGCACCAGCATTCTTAAGGCCAAAAGGCATGACCTTATAGCAGTATATTCCAATGGGTGTTCTAAAAGCAGTATATTGCTTGTCCTCCGGGGCCATTTTGATTTGGTTGTACCCCGAGGACCCATCCATAAAGGAAAAGAGACCGTGAGAAGAAGCAATGTCAATCATGAGTTCAGGGATTGGCAATGGGAACTCATCTTTAGGACATGCTTTATTCAAATCTCTAAAAGCAACGCATACGCGAATCTGTCCGTTCTTTTTCTTGACAAGGACAATGCTAGCCAACCAAGAGGGGTATTTTTCCTCTTGAGTAGAACCAGCCTCAGTTAATTTTTTTTTGTTTTAATCACTTGTTGTTCAATTTTCAAATGCATCCTTTGAGGAGCTTGTTTGATTGGAACAATATTTGGTTGAATGACAAGTTTATGGACTGCTATATTTGGATTTAAACATGACATTTTATCATAACTTCATGCAAAACAGTCCTTAAACTCTGTCAGGAGTTGTACCATATCATTGGCATCATTTTCATTTAACAAAGCACTTATGAAAGTGGGGCGTGGATTTTGTTCAGTATCCAAATTGATTTCTTTTAATTTATTGATTGTTGATTTGATTTCTTTCTTCAAACTCAAGGGGTGCATCCTTAGTTTGAAGGTAATCCAGATCGTTGCTAGCCTCTAAACATAACCTCCCAACAGCGTTGTAGGTCTTTGTAAAGATCATATCAACATCCAGACTGTTGGTAATAACCAAACAGTAATTATCCTCATATATTGGTCCGACAGTACCAAAGTCAACACCATATTTATTTTTCAACTTGTATTTGAAATTCTATAAATTTTCACGGTGTTAGGCTTCTCCTTTGGACCACATAGGAGTAAAACCTCTTTTGATCAGGTTTTCAACACAAATGGGAGTTAAGTGGGAGTTCTACCATTTCTTTTATGGAAAGTTGTCAAGTTTACACCCACTTTTGGACTTTAAGGAAGAGGGTATGCTATGAAAGACATACTCCTTCCCTACTTTTTTAATTTGAGTGTAATGCAAACATTCAACTCTTCCACTGTACTTTTTTTTTTTTGACAATGAAGTTAATACTTCTACACATTCATTCAAATTTCTATACTTAGTGAGATCGGACATCTCCTCTTTGTTTGAGAGTTATCTTCATCACATAAGAGATTTTCTTTAATGTTCCAAATAGGCTTTTCAGTGTCTACCCATTCTTGAAACTGCATCTTTGATTTGTTGAAGCTTCTTTGTTGCTTTGTCAAACTACCCATCAAATTTGGCTCAGCCTTTGAATCGGACCCTGAGCTTACATGGGTGATGGGCCTTCATGGAACAAATGGTGGAGATGGGGCTTTGGTGCCCCTCACCTTCCACGCTTCTTGACTTTTGCCATGAACTGTATCACGAACTCATTGTGTCATCTTACCACCTCGTTGTGTTGAAGGAGGGGCAAGATTAGATTTAATCTTTTCCTCAAGTTCTTCTTCTTGAGGGTAGTCTTGGACAATTGATGGAGACTTTGTCTTTAGTATACTGATTTCTGCTTGATCTTTAGTTGGTATCACAGGTCTGAAAACACTGATAGCCTCTTTGGAACATAACAAGAAACATCTTCATATACACTAAATGATTTTAGAACTCCCTTTAAAAAAGAAAGAGCAATTGTGCCTAAGGCTCTTTGTCCTCCCTTTTTGAGGCCACGCAACATCATTTTGTCAGAAGTTAATTTCTGCGTGTCAACATTGAGGTGGGTCAAAGTTCTTAGATTCATTATGTTGACTCATGCACCCGGGTCAACAAGCACTCTTTTCATCAGAAGATGTTATTCTAGGTATTTGTTGAAGTGTAAAGCCTCCTCAAAGGAATCCTCTACAGGTTGAGCCAAACAAATTTCAGGATCAAGTAAAGCCCTGATCAAAGCTTTTCGCATTTCAGGAGAAAGTACGAATGCATTATATATGCTCAACCTCGCAGGGAGTTTCCTAAGGTGAGCTAGTACATTAAAATCCACTTTTGGTGGTCCACCACCCACTTGTTTTTGTGGAGCAAATGTTGGTGGAACCACGCCCTCAAATTGATTGATAGGTTCTTTTCATTTCTCTTGTTTGATGCCACTGGATATGATACAACATGACCACTTCTGAGATTTATCCCTGTTATTTGTTCAGGCTCAGAAATTAAGATCACATCAACCAAAACTTCAGAATTTAATTCTTCTTTTACTTGATTTATCTCTAAGTCAAGTGACTCAAGCTCAATGACAATCTCTGCTCCATGCATTTTGTGCATGGGTAGATAATCACCAAAATTTGATTCACTTAATTCAGAGAATTGAAAAGATTCACTTGTAGTTTGTTCGTTATTAGATTCAGAACGGACAGATCGCACGTACGCAGAAGGATTGTTCATTTCATTAACACCCTTTGGAACATACATGGAATTAGAAAGAGAGATAGGCTTGGGGGATTTTCCCCTTGCCATTTAGAAGGATAACCCATTTGATTTTGGAAGTTGATTCTTTCTTTTTACCTTCACAATTGAAACTCTCTTTCATGAAGTTTCAAGGGTAAAGGACCCTTTCCACCCATTGAGTTATTTAAAGGAACATCAAAAGAGGCCTTTTTGTGGGCATTTGAGTTCTTTTTTGGAAACTCCAATAGGATTTTGAGTAGTTTATTTGCAATCTTTAGGAAAGATTTAGACAAAGATAACTGCCAGCCATTTACAACTGTAAGCAAATCACTAGTGTTGTTCTTTCTGATCACACACTGTTGAAGGTAAAGAAGTTGCACTTGTTGATTCTGCTTTCTTTGTACTGGTAGAAGGCTCAACTGTTATGTTTAGGACCTTTTGGGGTCCCCAAAACTGAGTAGTAAGAGTTATCAAGACAATGTCATCTTATCCAATCTCTTATTCATCTTTTGCTTTAAGCTGTTGTAGAGCACAAATTCAAGGATTTTTACTCCCTTCCTCCACTTCCAACAACTCATTTGCATGAGGGTCTTCTGAGTGAGAGGATCCTCTTATGTCATAGTGGATGACAAAGATATCCTCCTCATCCAAGAGATCATCCTCATCAGGATTAAAATTCTCAATCAACCTTTAGTAATTTTCTTCCTCCTTTTCCAACCTCTTTCTAAGTCTTTTGTTTTTATTTCTTCTTTGAGACTTGGTTAGAACATAGGTAGAACTAGTCCCTTCTTCATATTGACTGGACTGAAACAATTTCTCATGCTCTGAGTGCCTTTGGACAACTGTTAAAGACTGAACTGTCTCACACTGCCTCTCAACTGCCATTTCTTTAGGCAAAACTGGAGTTAAGGTTGTTTGCCTTTCGCTAGACTTTTGAACCTTAGGGAAGGTCAACCTACCACATTCAGAATGTTGAGAGGCTAAGGCTTTTGGAGAGACCTCAACCACCCTCTTCCTACTGTTTTGAGGAGGTGACCTCTCCCTAACAGGTAAGCTAATTTCAAGGACCCTCTCAGATGGGTGTTGGCTTTCTAAGACTTTCACTTCAGACGGGGTTAGGCCTTGGAATAAGACCTCCACACCCTCAAAACCTTGTCCAAATTTTATCAGATCTCCTGGAGCAAATTGAGATTGATCAAAAGACAACTGAAGGTGGTTACCAAATTTGAAAACCAATTTGTCTTTCATCTCAGCTTTCTTGAATTCCCAAACTTAAGGCTTTTTTTTTTTTTTTTGAAAATCAGAATTTGCTGTATCAACTTTTCTGTTGTACTTCATTGAATTCAATTATCATAACATCAACCAATCACTGCACTTTTTGCTGGGTTTTCTGACCACTGACTTGAATCACTGACCACCCACAACTGTCCCGGATTTAACGGATGAAGACTGAATTTGTTTGAGTTTGAAATCTCACACCATTTGACATTGTTTGGTTGTAGATTTTGTACAACCACAACAATTATGGTGAAGAGATGAGATTGTGAAATTGGGAATTTGAGAATGAATTTTTTTTTTAAAATTGATTTAGAAAATCAAAGTTCATCTTTCTCACTTTTGAAAGTGATTTGGAAAGTTCATCTTGATTTGCATTTGCTTGTATTGGAACCATTCAACCCAATATTTGAAAATTGGAGAGGTATACAATACAAAACTTGATTTTGCAAATGCCATTTAGCCAACATTTAAAATGACTAAATGAAAACCACTAGTTTAGATGAAAAGAGACATCCTCCCCAGCGGAGTCGCCAGAAAATCTGTTGGAGAATTTTTGTATCCTCAAACGGATTGCATATTTTATAATCGGGCACGGCATAAGAATACGATATATTACCCCGGAGGGTAAAAATATCATCTCCTTATGGGCTCAATAATAAAATTTACAATTATTTAACAGAGATTCCCCCACTCAATGTTTGGTTGAGTGGGGTTTATTTATTTCTGGGGTACAGACATCCCATAGGGGCAAGCCCCTATGGTTAATTACATCCCAAGTTTGATTTGGGAAAACTTTTGATTAAACTAGTGGTTTTCTTCATTTGAAATCATTTAAATGTTGGCTAAAGCTTGATTTTGTGTTTTAAAATCCATGAAAGTCTTGGTTAAAGGTTTTGACCCTTAGGAATTTCAAGGAAGAGTTGAAGAGATCAACTAAGGATTAGATTTTGGGAATGAAAGCCAAAGGAGGTGAAGTAGGGGCACTTGATTCTGAGATGAAACTCAGAGGTGCCCAAACTATCCTATGTTGGGCTTTACAATTTAGCAACCTAATTTTGGTTTAAGTTGATATTTTATTAGAAGATTGGGGCTTACATCCCAACAACGCTTGTTGGAGGAACTGCCCGAAAGTTGAGGGCTTATAGGGTGATTTGGAATCAACCCGTGCCTCGGACCCTAAGACTAAGGTGAGGACTACTGATAGGTAGTGCCTCGAACCTAGATCTAACGAGTGCAAAGAGGGACTTACAAGCTACACCTCACAAGAGGCATAGCCCGCCCGACCTCTGGATTTACTGTCCCGCCTGGAAGGGACTACCAGCTAAACTCCTCCTAATCGCTTTTAAAACCATGTTGTTTAGTCTCAATGCGAATGTAGAATGGTAGGGTTGTTTTTTTTTTATTTAGAAGGTAGGTCTTATAACTTAGCTTTGAGGCTAAGATGCCTTATTATGAGGGTATGCATATGCTGACTCACAAAGAAAAAGACTTTTGTTATCTAATCCTTAAGTGAGGTCTTTCTATATGCAACACATTTGGCCATGCATGATTGTTTTAAATTTAGAAGACTTGGCTCCTTGAAGGGAGCCATGCAAATTTTCTTTTTTTGTTAGAAAATTGTGGAGCCTAATTTCATTTTAAGTTGCTTATATTTTAAAGGGGTAGAAAACTTAATTTTGTCCTAAGAGCCTACCGTATCCAAAGTCCAAGCCATGCCCACAAAAACAAAGGAAGAAACCTAGGAAAGACATGCATTTCTATTGCACACCCAGGTAAACAATCAAACATGCTTTTATTTATATCAAATGCAAGGAAATGTAAAGAGAGTCCACATTATTACAACCAGATTTGGCAGCTGAGTTGCCTGCCATTATACAACCCAGTTAAATTAATTACAGACTCTACTTGTGGGGTCTTGAAGCTTTATCTTTCCAACTGAACCTCAGGCCTCACCTTCCACAGGTACATCCGTTTGGTTCACCTCATTTTGATCCAGACCCCCACAAGTTTGATTACACATCCTAATTCTATCAAATACATATTTGAAAAGAAAAAGACTCAAACCTACAAAATAGAGTCAGAAGCAGTTCATATAATAAAGCATTACATTCAGAATTTTGTTTAGCACTTAGAGTGCCAAACAATCTACTTCTACCCTATTGGCCACATCTTTGGGGGGTTTTAAGCAGTACCTGTCATGCAAGCAATTTATAATTTATAAGCGCCCCCCTTTTAGATATGGCCACCTGCACAGAAAAGCATTTATATCTCTATACTAACCACTTAAGGGCAAGTGCCCACACGCAGACAATTCAAGGGCAATCAATCCACAATATCAAACACATGCGCAGAAAAGAAAAATCCTAATCCTAGCATGCCTAAGGGGCTGTGCACCTAAGTGTGTGTGGCTTGTGTAGCATGTCACACTAAGGGTGTTTGGTTTTATTTTGGAAGGAAGATGTTTAATCTTTATCCAAGGGTGGTTCACTTTAAGTTGTTTGTGACTTAAAGATTTTATTTGAGTTTTAAGTGTTTCATATTTAGGAGGGTTATGAAGAACCCATAAAGTAACCACATGCTTGCTTTTGGGCAAGCCTGTTACTTATGAATCCTAAGATACAATAATGTAGGCATCCCACCTTTTGGGGTAGATGATTGATTATTGTATCAAAAGGAACCTAAGTAATTTTAGGTGTTTTAGAGTTCTCTTAGTGTTTGGATAAGAGAAGTGTCTATCTAATAGGGTAAGATAGACTTGCCTAAGGGGCTTCACTTAGGACTTGGTGAAATCCATCCAATAGAGTAGGATAAACTTCACATATTGGATAATTCCTAAAGGACATCTATAGGTTTAGCATTTTAAATGTCATAGGAGAGATCACTCAATTTTGGATTGAGTGGAAGAGATTACTTAGATTTTGGGTCTAATGAAGGTGTCCAACATGTAACTTTTGGGCTACATGTTGGAGAAATCTCCTTAGCTTTTGGAGCTAAGAGGAGAAAGAAATCCAACATTTAGCTTTTGGGCTAAATGTAGGGGAACTCCCTCTAGCTTTTGGAGCTAAAGGGAGGGGAAGTCTCCTACAACTTTGGAGTTGAAGGAGAGAGAACCTATAGCTTTTGGGCTAAGGTATTACATCTTTTAAGGCTTTTGGAACCTATAAAAGTGAATGGAGATTAGTAGCTTTGAAGCTACAAATCAAAAGATGTCTCCTTGAATTGTTGGATTCAAGGAGTTGGGTTTCATTTGCTTAATTTGGATTAAGCAAATAAAGTTGAATCACTTATTGAGTTTGGTTCAATAAATGAGAAAAATTTGTAACTTTGGGGTTACAAATCAAGAGAGACTAACGTTGAACTCTTATGTTCAATATTGAACTCTTATGTTCAATGATGGGTATTTAGTTTGCTAAGTTTGGACTAAGCAAACATAAAAGGATGATGTGTAGATTTGGCCTACACATCAAGGATTCTTTGAACTTTTGGGTGTCCAAAGAGAGGAACTCATTCACCTGATTTGGGTTAGGAGAATGAAAGAAAGCTAGGATTTGATTCCTTTGCTTGATATGAAATTATTTGTTGAGTTTGGTTCAACAAACAAATGATTTTGGATTGAACTACTTGTTGATTTTGACTCAACAAATAGGCGACTTGGATGAGACTTTCATACAACTTTTAAATTGTAGAAAGGAGAGGGGAAGATGCAACTTTGGGTTGCAAGCTTCCAAAACCTCTTTGAACATTTGGAGTTCAAAGAGGGGAACTCATTCTCCCAACTTGGATTTTGAGAGCATGAAGATGAATTTGGAAGCTCTCCTACAATCTTGACTTGTAGGAAAGAGAAAAGAAAATGCAACTTATGGGTTGCAAGTTCAAGAACATTCTTTGAACATTTAGTGTCCAAAAGAGATGCACACATTCTCCTAATTTTGTGTTTTTTTTTTTTTTTAGGAGAATGAGAGGGTCTTCCTACAACGTTTGGGTTGTAGAAAGAGGAAAATCATGTGTAACTTAGAGGTTCCACCTTCATGAGTACCCTTGAACATTTGGCGTTCAAAGGGAGATAATTTCATTTACCTAATTTGAAGCTAAGCTAATGAAGAGACATTTAGAGGTTTCCTACAATTTGGGCTTGTAGGAAAAGGAATTGTCCAAAATGCAACTTAAGGATTACAAATTGGAGGATTTCCTTTGGACGTTTGGTGTCCAAAGAGGGGGAATTCATTCCTCCAATTTGGGTTGGAGGGATGGAGAAGAAAGAGATGCACTTTGGAGTTGCAAACTCTTGAAAGTTCCTTGAACATTTGACATTCAAAGAATGATGTACACTCTCCTAATTTAGGTTAGGAGAATGAGAAGATCTTTCCTACAACCTTTGGGTCATAGAAAGAGAGCTTCCTACCTTCTTACAAATGTTTTGGGCTCATTTGAAGAGAGGAAGGATGCACCTTAAGGCATTGAAAAGGATTCCTAAATCAACTTTGACATGATTAGGAGACTTGAATGGGAGAGGTTCACTTGCTACTTTTGTGTTATCAACAAGTGAAGAGATGACTTAGGATTTGGTCCTAAAGTGAGAGGACTCATGCAATGAAATGCTTAAAGGCTTGAGGAGCCTTAGGATATCTTGCATAAGAAGAGATTTGTTGGTTTTATGTACCAACAACGAAGATAGGAGAACTTGGGATTTGGTTCCAAGTTGCCAATGATTCATGCAATCTAAAACTTGGAGCTTTGAGAATGCTCCAAGCATTATGCATGAAAGAAGATTCTCCATTCCTCCATGAATGTTTTGGATCCATGGGAAGAGGAGATGCACATATGAAAGGAATTTCCCTACGTCCTTTAGAGTTTTGGACTCAATTAGGAGAAGGGAGAATGATTTCCTAATGTTTTAGGAAACATTTCTAAACCAATTTTGACATGACTTAGAAATTTGGATGGGAGAGATCGATCCCTATGACTTCTAAGAGATTTAAGATCAATTTGGGGTATCATCTAAGAAGAACCTAAAATGCATGCATCATGTGTATATGACTCTCCAAATTAGGGAATTTGATAATTTGAAAGCAATCAAGTATTTAATTTTGCACAATGTCGTACATGAACTTAATCAACAACATATTTTGTGAGACTTACAACATAGACTTTGGAAAATCTATGGGAAACCTCACA
This sequence comes from Dendrobium huoshanense, assembly GCA_016618105.1. Taxonomy (NCBI): domain Eukaryota; kingdom Viridiplantae; phylum Streptophyta; class Magnoliopsida; order Asparagales; family Orchidaceae; genus Dendrobium; species Dendrobium huoshanense. The sequence goes on along the minus strand of CM028348.1, from coordinate 35,205,241 downwards.
ATGATTTGATTTTCAGTGATTGATTAAATCCACATTCAAGCACTCACAAAATTTCATTGGAGTCCACAAATTTCACCACATGCACATCTCTCATAACTTGTAAGTCACTTTTGCCATGACTCGTTCTTGAAAGAAGGGTGCATGCAATTTATGGAGGAGTTTCAAGATTGCTACTCTAAGTTTTGTATGGTACAAGATACAAGCTTAATTGATTCTTTATGTTGTGAGATTTGTTACATAGATATTTGAAAGTCTATGTCTCACAAAGACTAGGAAGCCCAAATCAATTAAACTCAACACATGTATTAAACAAAACTCTAGAGGTAACTGATATTATGCATGCAAAAGTTCTCCTAGATTTGGGTGTCTATTTGTTTTCATGACAATGCATCTAAATGAGAAATGCATGCAACAGTTACAATCCAAACCTATGCATCATCATTGACTTTGAGGTCAAATGATAGCGTCTACCCTAGGGCATGATTGTGGGTGATGGATTGGGCACAATATGATGCATAAACATACATTTGAGAGGTGTTGGATAACAATCCAACATCTCTACACGCATCGAAATCCTCTCCGGACCCTCACATGAGAGTCAACAAATGGAAATCACCAAATTTCCACTGTTTTTGCGAAGTGGACAGCCAACAAAGGGATTTTGGGAGAGCGAAAATTGAAGCTTCTAAGGACCTAAGGTTCGGGGGCGTCAACCACACAACAATTGGCCTTGGGAGACCCTAGGTTTCACTAAGTTTTAGTGATATACCTCTCCCGGTTTGTCCTAGCGCTCCAATCCAAGTTCCGGATCGTTGTCCAAGCTCCTAGGTTGCTGTCCAAGCTCCAATTTATGGTCCAAACTACTGTCCAAAGCTTTCCCAAGGAAGAAAACTGCTGTCCCAACGTTCCAAACAGAGAATTTTACTGTTTGAGAGCTCCCGGAGGTCGTCGTTTGCTGTCCAAAGCTTCCCAACAGCAGTTTTCACTGTTTGGAAGCATTCGGAGGCTGCATGGTTGCTGTCCAAGGCTTCCGGATAGTGGATTTGCTGTCCAAACTGCTCCAAACAGCAGTTTGAGTGTTCCCGGAAGTTGCGTGGCTGCTGTCCAAGCTTTTCCAACGAAGAAGGCTACCATCCAAGCCTTTCCGGATGGCGTCGTTGCTGTCCAAACTGCTCCGGACAGCGGTTTGCTGTCCAAGAATGCTCCAAACAGCAGGTTCCGCTGTTTAAACGACTCCGGAGGCTGATTTCTTTGTCAAGTGGTCACTGGAATTGATTTGGAGGTAGGGAGAAGCCTTCCACTTCTTCCTAAGGACCAAATGAAAGAACTACAGCAGTTCTTGTTCCAAATTTCGTGATAGGAAGAGGATAACAGAGACAACGAGAGGGAAATGGCTGACTGTGAAGGCTTGGCGTCTGAACAAGGTCGACGGCTTGAAAGGACGCGTCACACTGCGAGAGAAGGCAGCAAGGGGGGGTCGGACAAAACTGCTAGGGCTGCTTCTTCTCCTCTTTCTCCAGTTGACAGCAAGCAAAGGGGCGGAAGTCACCCCTCCCTCTCTTCCGCACTCGCCTGGGACGGGCGAACCGCACGGGAGAGCCGAATGGCTCTCCCTCTCCCGCTCTCTGTTTGGGACGGAACCAGACGCAGGCTCTCTGCGTCTCCCTCTCTCGCTCTGGTCGGGGCCGAACGAAGAAGCAACGGGGGAGCCGAATACTCCCCCTCTCCCGATCTCTCCCTCTCTGTGTCGCTCGGGACGGGGGCGGAAAACACAAGGGGAGCCGAATGGCTCCCCGTCTCTCTTCTGCGTGCTCTTGGAGAGCACGAGCTGCCGCTCGAAGGAACCAATAGGAGCCTCACACGCGTGGAATGAGAGATATGGGGTGGGATTTGAGAAGAGATCTCAGCCCTAGATCTTCAATTTGATTTGAAAATCAGATTCAGCCCAAATTAATAAATTAGGGCTGAAATTGAGTTCGAATCGAACCCAACTTGGATCGATTTGGGTCGATTTGAGTCCGATCGAGTCAATTTTGTGAAATTGAGCTCGAATCGGCGCCGAACAGTGTCAAATTGTGTCGAATTAGGCTCGGCGACGCTCGACGGGGTTTGATTTATTTTGATTTGATTTAAATTAAATTAAATTTGATTTAATTTAATTAAATCGGGGTTCGATTTGAGTCAAATTCGTCTTGACGACCTTCGATCGAATCGATCGAGCACGATCGAGCCCAATCGGGCTCGATGCGAAAAAGTACGTCAACATCGTCGATCACTATGGGAGGCTTTTTGGGAGTGGACGATCAGAGAAGGAGGTGGACATGCCGAGCCATGGGGATTGGATCATGTGAAGCGAATAGAAGAAAGGCTGGAGTCCCATTCTCGATATGCGGGGGAAACATGAAGGGATCACGACAACCGATACACCAGAGGAGGAAGAAGTTTTGGGACGGTGGCGATCCTAAGGTAAAAAAGTTGAAAATATGAATAATTGAGGAGAAGAAGAGTGAGAGTTCAATAAGTGATACACAATCTTCTTCCTAGGATACACAAATTGACAAAGAGAAATATGTGAATGAAGAGGGAAAATAAATAAACTTGAAAAGCCAAGCTGATGGTGCCGATCAGTAAATCTACTGCATTAAATTACCTAGAGCAACAAAGAATTGTAAAGGTGAGCCATAAAATCAAAATTATGCAGTTGCCTTTACTAGAACAGTGTCTCTTCAAACAATTGATATGAACCAGGATAACTATTTGGAAGAGGCTTTCAAAATGAGGAATCTTTTGGAGGAATTCAATGAAGACCATGGATTGTGCCCACCAACCATTCTTGGTGTACGTGGGCACATTTTTACAGGAAGTATTTTATCTTTGGAATGGTTTATGTCAAACCAAGAAACAAGTTTTGTGATAATTAGACAAAGGGTTTTGTCTACTCCACTGAGGGTGTGCTTCCAATACAGGCATACAGATGTATTTGACATAACTTTTCACATCATTAAAGGTGCATAAGCAATGCTTCTTATGGAATCAACCTAAGTGAGGATATCTTTGTATGATTCCATTCGACATCGAGGCAAGGAAATATCACCCACCATGAGTATATTTAGGTTGGGACGGGTCGTGATGTTGGACTCAACCAAATCTCCCTGTTTGAAGCAAATATTGCCTGTAGCAATGAAGAACAAATACTTAGCAGAGATATCTATCGCTTGGGCCATCAATTTGACTTATTCCGCATCCTTTCTTACTACTTCACGACTGTAGGGTTCTATGTCAGCTCAATGATGGCTATTATCATAGTTCACATTTTCCTCTATGGAAAGCCTTGCCTACCATTAAGTGTGCTTGAGGCTGCCATTATGAAGCAGACACTGGTGAGAGGAAAAAATCCTTTGAAGGCTGCTATGACATCTCAATCTATCATCTAACTTGGTCTATTAATAGCCTTACCCATGGTCATGGAGATTGGGCTGAAAAGGGGATTCAAAACTGCACTGGACGACATAATCATCATGCAACTTCAATTGTGCTTTTGTGTTCTTTACATTCTTACTTGGAACAAAATCCTATTACTTTGGACAGACAATCCCACATGGTAGAGCAAAATATAGAGCTATTGGATGAGGATTCGTTGAGCGACATATAAAGTTTTCTAAAGCATGTTTAATTGTTTAAGACGATTTTCTAAAATATGTTTAATTGTTTATGAAAGTTTTTAAAATTATATTAAATTGTTTAGGAAGGTTCTATTTATGTTATTTTGTTCTAGGGATATTTAATGGGTAGTTGTCTATAGTTTTAGGTTCATGCTATTGATAATTTTTGTGGGTGTTTGCTGTAGTTCTTTTCTTTGAGGGCTTCCTAGCGGCGTTTATGTTGATTGAGAAAGCCGATCTACCTCTCGAATTGTAGATCACATGTATCTTATTTTCTCTTATTAAAGTTTTAATAAGAAAATCAGCCACTGTTTTGATTTTACTCTAGTTTTTATGTTATTGTTTGCTATTTTTGCTTCCACAATGTAACAGATGGCTTAAAAAATGCAAAAAAATAAATACCAAACTGTTATAGAAGCTGGCAGTTACTTGCCATTTCTAGTGGAGGACTACAAATCATTTTGTGGAGGCCTACAAACATTATGTAGATCTACGGTGTTTTTGTGGATACCATAAATTAAACTCCATAAATACCAATTTTGGGTATTTTGCGGTGGCCCTAAAATTCTAGAGCAAGCACAACAATCTATATAGCAATTTAACTATATAATAAGTCTTCTAATTAACTATTAAATGATTAAAATAACTTATAAATGCTTTTTTTACAAAATAAAAAATAATTATATAACTATGACTAATATTTATCAAATTTTTACTTGCATGTTCATCTAAATACTTCTTTACATGATAAAAAAATACTTTTTTTTTCTAAGCAATCCTTCTAATTTCCCCTTCAAAAAAGAAATATCATTTACAATTTGTGGAATGCAAGCTGGAAAAGGCTCGCAGTACATTCACAAGGAAATGGAATACCATTTATACCGATTCAAACAGTCTACAATCAAGGTGTACATGAGGTGGTTTTTAAGCACAGCATTATTTAACTAACTTGATGATTTGCTAATTACATCATATATTTCACTCATTGTCAATTAATTCTATGCTACTACTCCTATGTATGGCGTCATTACAGTTTTCAAGCTAGTCTACTTTAGCTTATTTCTGCTAGTTTGGTAATTGGAACAGTCAATTAAAGAGCTCACCGAGATGGCACATAGATATTATAATGACGTTGCTCTTCCAAAGCTGGTAAGCTTTATTCATTCATGGCTTCATTTGATTTGTCAGTTCTTCACTTTCTTCACACCCAATGTTCAATATTAGTAAAATTTTATAACCGTTACAGGTAGCAGATTTAGCATCGCTTGAGTTATCTCCCGTTGATGGAAGAACCCTTACTGACTTCATGCATACACGTGGTCTTAAAATGTCTTCCTTGGGCCGTATTGTAAGTTCATAATAATTTCTTTTCCTGGCCTTTATCTTGTTTTTTATCTTTTTTTTATTCCACCATGTAAAATATCTAGGTTGAGCTTGCGGAGAAGCTCCCACATGTACAGTCACTCTGTATTCATGAGATGGTCACTCGATCCTTCAAACAACTAATAAGAGCTGTGGTTGCTGCTGTTAAGAACTTCTCAGATATTCCTTACGCAGTTGCTACAGCACTGAATATCTTGTTAGGATCCACCAAAGGGGATGAAGGAGACCTGGTCTTGTCTAATGATCATGGACTCAATATGAAGTGGCTGAAAGCCTTTATCTTAAAAAAGTATTCGTGGAAGCTACGAAGTGAGTTTCAGTATTTGAGAAAGTTTGTGATTCTTAGAGGGCTTTGTCAAAAGGTATGCTCGTTAAGCATAATTCAGATTAGGACACTTTTTGGAAACAATAAGTGGATAAATTCTTACCTCAGTGCATAACAATTCAGGTGGGGCTGGAGCTGGTTGCTAGAAATTATGATTTTGATAGTCCAAATCCTTTTGAGAAATCCGATATTATCGGCATGGTTCCTGTATATAAAGTATGAAGAACATTTTTGTTTCATGTTTTTTGTATGCTACTAGTACTAATGAAATCCACTCTGAAATTTCATATTTCTTCAGCATGTCGTGTGCTTATCCATAGATGCTAGGAACTTATTGGAGTCATCAAAGACAGCACTAGACAAGGGAAAGCTAGAGGATGCTGTTAGCTATGGCACAAAGGTGCTGCTTATTTCCTACCATGTGAATACCTCTAGCAGTATAAGAATTAGAAACAACAAATAACTCCTGCTTTTATAATTTTTGCATGGCTTGCACGCGGGTATCTATGGATTTTAGTGACTCGTTTTTCTCCCTTTTTGCATGTGAAGGCACTATCGAAAATGATAGCCGTGTGCGGTCCGTACCATCGAATGACTGCCAATGCTTACAGTCTTCTCGCTGTTGTCCTATACCATACTGGAGATTTCAATCAGGTAACTAAATTTGAGATTGTTATTCTGCGGGCTGCCATTGTCAATGTTGAACATGAGCAATTTTTTTAATGTATTTTCTATCAAGTAATTATTTTTCTAGTTTTATTATGTATCCATCTCAACATTCTTAAATTTATCAGATAGAATTTGATCATCAACTACTTAATCACCCAACACTTTAATCCATATGGCATTGTTGTTTATCTTTTTATTCTCCAGCATAGTAGTCTGGAAGTATTTCTTCATTTAGCTTAGCTTAATTTTTTCACTTACTCTTGGGACATTGCTTCCTTTTGAATTTACCTTTTTTTTTCCCTCCTTTCAACGTTCTCTGCTAGGCGGCCATATATCAGCAGAAGGCGTTGGATATTAATGAACGGGAGATTGGACTTGACCATCCAGAGACCATGAAAAGTTATGGGGATCTTTCTGTGTTTTACTACCGTCTGCAGCACATTGAATTGGCTTTGAAGTAAGTTTAGGATGACAAAATATTTGTAATTCTTTTCTTTATACTATTTTATTGTTTTCTCAAAATTGTGTTCCTTCAAAATCATCTGCGTTCCTTTTTTTTTTTTGGAGAAAATTAAATCCATTAATAAAGAAAGAAAATATAGAGAAAGGTTCTAAAAAAGACCGACAAAGGAAAAACGACAAATTACAAGCCAATTTAAAGAAGCAAAAGGGCAAAAATAGAATTAAGAAGGCCATGAAGCCAGCCAAACTCAGCATCGCCACCCCGTTGCCAGGCAAGAACCATCCATTGGTGCCATAAAAACCTGTAGTACGAAGTCCCAAACAATACAAGAGAACGTCCACCAAGGTTGCCAAATCAAGCCCAGGCCATCCAAGGGGGCGATCAATAAAACTGCCTCATCATTGTCTGACATCCCAATCAATCGACATGAACCTGAAAAGGCCAAAAACCAATAGAAGGGCCTACTTCTACTTCTATTAGTTTTCTTTCCAAAAGGCCTCCAACCGAAAATGCCCCAAACCCTATGTTGCACCGATATGGATACGGTGACACAGATACGACACGATACGGATACGGGACATGACAATTCTTAAAAATACATGATACGGATACGTCACAGATACGGTATTATAATATATAAATCTTTCATAAAAAATAATAAATTAATCAAAGCAGAATATTTGAAATGACTAAAAAAAATGAAAGCAACATCATTTGTAGCAGTATATCTTATAATATCAAAATAAAAGTAAGCATTAAATATTTAAATGTCTTGTACAACAACAAAAACAAAAACATAAATTGTCCAGCATATGAAGTTTCAACTATTCAATAGAAGGAATGATAGGATTAGCTTCTTCAGTGGTTTGTCTTTGAATTTCTATATCATCTTCAATGAATATCATAGCTTCCAATTCAGGCTCATCAAGTGAAAGATTAGGAATTTCTAATATTCCCATATCCTCAAGAGATTCAAATCCATCTCCAGCAACATCCCACATCATGTTGTCTCCTTACATATAAGTTGAAGTTTTCCTTGAGAGAAGCCGAATGTTTGTATGCACATAAACTAAATCTTCAGTGCGTTGTGGAGTAATTTTATTTCTCTTCATTGATTGGATGTACCGAGAGATACCGAGCGGTACCGAGCGATACCGAGTACCGAGCGGTATCGAGTACTGAGCAGTACTGAGTACCAAGCGGTACCGAGTTTTGGTACCGAGCCTACGATTAAGAAAACGAAGAATGAAGAAAACCAACCTTCAATGCTCACGTCGCCTTCACTGTTCGTGTTGTCAAGCCGCTTCGTCAATGAAGGATTCTGTCGGCTTAATGGTCGCATCGCCGAGCCTCTTTGTCGATGAAGGATGATCTTGTCCGCTTCTATGCTCGCATCGTCGAGCTGCTCCTTCGACTATAACGAAGAAGACGAACACTTGAGGGAAACAAAAAACCTAGCTCACCGAAATGTTTAAGCCGCATAAATGAATAGGGATATCGAGCGGATAGCCGAAATGAATAGGGAAAATTGCAGCTCAGTTTTTTTTTAATAGGATACGTGTATCCGATACGCTTGTTTGATCAAATTTAAATAGTATTTTAATAGAACATGACAAAGTTGTATCCGACACGTATCCGTGTCGTATCGGAGGCGTATCCATATCCGACATGTGTCCGATACAACATGCCTCCTAAATAGGCATATCCCTGCAATATAGCCCCCAACCAGAACCACCCAACAAATAGGCATCGAAATGCACATATAACCCCACAACCAAAAACATGGAACTAACCAAGAAAAGGTTCAACAACAATAGAGAAGAATCAAATAATCACCTTACTTCCTTTTATGTTTCCTCTTACGACATTTGCCACCCCCAATGAAAAAGGATTTTGAAACTATCCGATCTACATTTAAATTAAACATCTAATTGAAATCATCCTCAGGCCCTTCAAAGTCCCCCCCCCCCCCCACATGGTGAGGAGAAAGATCCCTCAAGCCAATCCAACAGATCCACAGAAGGATCCATCTTTGACAATCCAAATTGAACTTTCAAATCGTCATTAGAAATAATAGAAATAGGAACATTCACGAATTCCACTTCCCCATTCATAATAGGAGATAAAATCATAACCGCAGAATCCAAAGGAGATCCAAGTTTAAAACATCCAACTTTTCATAAGACGAAACAAGAGAAATTTCCTTCAGATCCTAAATAGCAGGAGTAAGGCACATCTTGGTCAAGTGACGCACCTATTCAATGTAACATACTAATTTAATTTATAAAATATGGATAACAAAAGAAGAAAAAAAAAAAAAAAAACTGATGCTCTTTTCTCGGTTGTTGCCTCGCGCTCACATACCTTGTTCTCTTTCTTTGCTCCGACTACACCCACACCTGGCCACACTACCCGATTTAGCCACAACCCAAACTCGCCTCCTCACGCCATCTACCTTCTACTATTCCAAATCAAGCCCGCCTCAACAAACCAGATATAACCGCGCCTCCTTTTGATTCAGTAAATCCCGACTGAGCACTTGCACCCCTTTGGAGCCATTGGAGACCTACGTTGTCGATCTTTAAACTATGGTTTCATATTCCATAGCAGGCTTAATTTCAATTTTATAAGTTGTGCAAAATTTATGTCATTTAAACATGGACGCAGAATCGATTGAATATTAAAAATAAAAATTTTAGTAAATCGCCTTGAACTATAAAATAGTAAAGATTTTGAAGAAAATGAGTTATTAGCTTTGAAATATACTAGGTCGTTTTTATTATGAGAAACACAATATTTGTTATATTGTAAATTTTCTTCATATCTTTTTAAATATTTATACTTCTAGGGCCTTCATTTAAATTGGATCCTCACCTTGTTTATTACTTTTAGGGAGAGAATCTTTCTTTCAATTTTTATCATGTTTTTTTCCTAAAAAGCTATACAATTATGTGAAAGGACTCCTTTTCTGGTTTCATGAATTTCTAGTATTAGAATTATCTTTTTTTAAATAAGAAATATGACTTACAATGTGTGGGAAATCAACAATAAACACAGAGAAAACTTTAATTAAGCATAAGATTTGTTAATTACTTGAAAATCATTAATGATAGAGGAGTTTGCAAAACCTTCTATCTATCATATCATTGATCTCAGGACAATCATGATCTTTAAGATAGGCCATTGTAGCTTTCATAAATCCTAATCGTGTATTCATCAACCATCTTAATCACAATGCATTTTGCAATTCTTTGATATTGCCATGATAGTTGATGGCCTTACATCAACCATTTTAGTGACGATTAGAGGTTTAATTGGTGGCCAACCAATTAACAAGAAATTAAAAAAAAAAAAAATAACCAGAAAAGAGGGAGACCAAAATAGTTGCATGCTTTGGAGAGCACCTGAATAATGGTGATAGTGATGTGAGTGGATTCTTGCTACCCTATGGATTTTTGTAAGATATTAGAGAATGTTGTGGTAGGGGCAGCTAGGGTTTAAGGCTAGGGAGGTGGGGAAGAGGTTTTAGAAAATCTAAAATTTATTTTAGAATTTTCTAAGAGAGGAAAGGGTGATTTAAACTCCCAAACTATTCCCAAAATAGTTCAAGGGGGGCCTGCTATTTAGGAGGGTTTAGGGAGCATTTAATTTGAATTAGGGAGTAGATTGGGGAGGGGAAAAGAAAGGTAAGGGGGGCCGGCCATGTGGAGAGGGAAATAAATGTCTAGGTTCAATGCATATGGGTCCAAAGGAGTTAATTATAGATTGAAATCAAATCTGAATTTTAATTTCAGATTTGATTTAATTAGGGAAGCTACCTAATTGGATTTTAATAATATGAAAGTATTTAGAATTCACATATTTAATTGAATTCAAATAAGGATACTTTCTTAAATAGCAATAAATTATTTTAGGAAGGTAATCAAAGTAATTTGGATTTTGAAATTCAAATTTTGTGGGCAAGGTAGGCCGGTGGCTATGGGAGAACTAGGGAGGGGAACCGGCGGTTGGAGGGTGGAGGCCTGCAGTTTTACCGGTGTGGTGGGATGTCCGGCGGCTTGGGGTGGAGGAGGGGGTCGATTAAGGGAAGAACGGAGGGAACGGTTGTCACGACCTGGCCCGGTTAGCTCGCAAGTGCGAGGCGGGAACGAAAGTCGGATAGGAGGAATTAATAAAAACTTAACATTTCTCTATTTACATGTCTCCAAATATACACAAAACATTCTCAATTCTTGATGAAAGAGCCACTAAAGAACTCCAAGTATAATATTTTTCATTTCATTGATAAACCAAAGTTAACATATACATGGAGATTTAATTACAAAAGGAAGTGTTCAAAATAAAACTAACTATCAAGGTTATCCTATACAACCATCTATACCAAAACATCAAAAACTCAAAAAGGAACCTGCTTCCCGTTGTCTCCCTATGACAGTATGTGATGGGAGGTTTATTCGCCATCTATCCTTTACCAGATCCTCTTGAAAAGTGTCCCACAACATGGGTGAGTCACAACTCAATAGGTGCAAATGACATTCAAATAAATTTAGGCTCAAAGGAAGAAAACTACAATATGCATTGAAACCTCAATAAAAGAACAATCAACATAATACAACATTACTTAGGGTGATTCATGTCTTTACTACAACCTTTAAGTTCTTAATCAACTCATAAATTTTTCATTCTTCCTTTTAAAATATTCATGCCTCAAATGATAGTCTCAAATGCATATAACATAAATAAGAAATATTCATAATATCTTAATATGTAACTACAACACCCGTCTCAGAAGTATCACTTGTACTGATCAGGTACATAAAATTGACCATTCATTTACCATTTGGCTCATAAGAACCTCCTTTACCATTTGGCTCATAAGAGCCTCCTTTACCATTGCTTAAAGAGCTCATTTACCATTTGATACTTCCGTGTCAACATGCACATGCACATAATACTTACATATTCATAAGAGAGACTTATGTAAACTATTCATGAAATAATCAAGTGTATGTTTTCATAAGGGTGTACATGTTTTCATAAGGAATTTTCATGATTTTTGGAAAACCCTAACTTGATGCATTTAGATTTTTGCATTATTTTTGTTTTGAACAATATTAGTTGTATTTTCTATTTTTTGTTTTATTTTTATGCTATCTAATGATGGTGGTAAATCCAATGATCATGGTAGGAAAATGTTTGAGTTTGCTTACCTTGGGTTTGCCGGCTTTAGGGTCCACCTTATCCTTTGGGCTGTTTTCTAGTTCTATGGGAGCCTTGGCTGATTTCGATTTTGAGCTTTAGTTGTTGAAATTTTAGTGGTGCAAGCTCATTATTATCATGTGGAGGTATAGCTCATTATGAGCTGATGTTTAGCTCTAAATTCATTATGAGATGCAAGCTTTTAGGTGAGTGGAACTTGTCTCTTCCTCTTCTTGTTGCCTCTTGGGCTACTGCAGTTTTCTGCTAGTTTTTCCTCCCACGGCTGCTTTGGTTTCTCTGTCCCGTGGTCCCCTTTCTCTCATTAAAAGTGATGGCTGTTTGGTTGCTGAAGTCCCGATACTTACCTGTTGGATTCCTGTGCTTGGCTGTTGGAACCGTGGCCTTCTCCTTGAGATTTGTTATGCCGTTTGGGATTTCTGCTGGACCCGAGAAATGCCTCCTGGTTTCCTGTGCTGAAGCCGTGGCTTTGGCTTTGTTTTTGGCTGGATCCGTGGCCTTTTTGCTTGCCTTTGCTGAGACTTTTGGGAATTCAGTAAAATGACTTTTGGCCTTTCATTTCTATTATTTTAATATGGGGATTTGAAAGGTTTTTTAGGCTGTTAAAATTCCCCTCTCTTGCCTATATATATGAGATGTTTTGTGATGAAATGGGTTGGTGAATATTTGAGAGCAAAGTTGCTATAACCTGCGAGATCTTCTTGGAAAAGCTTGAGAGCTTTGTCCACCTTCTTCCACCCCCTCTGGAAATCTTGCGAGCTCTTTCCAACCATTCGTCTCGGCTTCTAACCTCTTTCTTCTCTACGCAAGTTCCACTCCACCTGTATCTTTCTTCTGGTTCCGTTGGTAAGAATTGTTGGTTGTTTTTGGTGGCATTTGCTGGAGGAGTTTGGTAGGACATTGGACCCCTTTGCAGTGGTGGACCCTTGGTTTGCATATCTAAACCTTATTTTAAAATATATTCCTACAATCGGTGCATGTGAGGAGTCCTCTTGTAGGATGTTCTGAGGATAGTGTTTGTTTGTTTTATGTTTGTTTCTTTTGCTAACTTTTCTTGTTGCTTTGGTTTTTGGATGATCCCTAATTTTCTATTCTGAATTTTAGTGGTTCATTTAGTCTATTGTGTTCTCCAAAAGTTTCTCAAAGTTATATAAAAGTGAGTTTTGATTTACTTGGTTTTCTCTTTGAGTTTTGTTCTAAGTTGCTTACATCAATTTGGTATCAGAGCAAGTTCTCTTCCTCGGTGGTTTTGTTTTTATTGGTTTTGTTTGGCGAATCTTTTATATTCTCTTAAATGGCTAGTAATCCAGCTGATTGACAAAACTTTATGCAACAATTGAATACTTTGCAACAACAGATTAACACCATGACTAAAAAAATTGAGAACTTGAATGTTAACAACGCAAATGCTAATTCTAATGATCAAACTTCTGAAAGTGAAGAAGAGGTTCCTAGAAATCGTCGTAGACAACAAAAAAATGGGGACTATGGAATTAAAATTGATGTTCCTAACTTTGAGGGTAAGCTGCAATCTGATCAATTTCTTGAATGGGTAGAAAAGGTGGATCAATTTTTTGAGTGAAAAGAAATACCTGAAAATCAAAAAGTTCATTTTGCTAGCTTAAAACTTTCTGGTCATGTTTTAACCTGGTGGAAAAACTTTCAAAATAATAGACTTAGAAGGGGAAAAGAAAAAGTCCAAAATTGGAAAAGAATGAAGGAGAAAATGAAAGGAAAGTTTTTGCCAACTGATCATGCTCGAACAATATTCCAACATCAACTCAAAACTGACGAGGCTTATCGTGTGGCTTTAAAATTGGAAAAGCAACATCAAAAGGAAAAGGGTCACAATAAAATCATGGAAACGTATAAACATCGTTCAACTGGCAGGATTAAATCTCAATCTCAAACTTTTGGGGAAACATCTGGTCTAAAAATTAAAGCTTTTGAAAATCAAAATAGTGATAAAGGAAAAGGGATAATGAGTACTAAACCGACTGATCAACCTAAGTTAATTGGACCATGCTATAAGTGCGGGCTTTATGGTCATCTGTCAGCCACTTGTAGAAAAAATAACCCACCAAGAAACAATCTCATTGAAAACAATGAAAATTCAGAGGAAGAAGAAGTAAGTGAAACTAAATCTGAAAATGACAATGAAATAGAAAAAGTTGATGTTGAAGAAAATGAAGGTGAAGAGTTTTTAGTAATTCGACAAGTCCTAACGACAACAAATGATAAAGAAGACAGATAGTTAAGAAGAAACATTTTCAAAACAACTTGTACCATTGAAGGAAAAATTTGCACCCTTATGATTGATAGTGGGAGTTCAGGAAATTTTGTTTCTCAAAAACTGATCGACAAACTTAAACTTAAATCTAAACCTCTTGCAAAATCCTATATGATCTCTTGGTTCAAAGAAGGAGGTGAGGTTCCAATCACTAAGCAATGCACTGTTAACTTATCTATTGGAGGGTCATTCAAAGATCAAGTTGTTTGTGATATTGTACCTCTTGAAGTTTGTCATATTTTGCTAGGTCGACCTTGGCAGTACGATAACAAAACTGTTCACAATGGAGAGAAAAACACATATACTTTAGTGCAAAATAATAAAAAGTTTACTCTTCATCCACAAAAGAATGTGCCAGATTCACCTGTTAAGAAAAACACAGTTGCCAAAATTACATCTCCTGAACTGCTTTTAAATGCTAATGATTTGAAACATTTTGAGGTTGCTTATTTGGTTTTTGGAAAAGAATCTGATCATGTTTTTCATATTCCAAAAAAAAATACAAGCTTTATTAGATGAGTTTTCTGATCTGACTCCTGATGATTTACCAATTGGATTGCCTCATATGCGACAAATTCAACATCATATTGATTTAATACCTGGGGCAACTTTGCCTTACCTTTCTCATTATAGAATGAGTCCGACTGAACATTCTGAGCTTTTTAATAAAGTATCTGAAGTGTTAAAAAAGGGGTTGATTCAAGAAAGTTTAAGTCCCTGTGCTGTGCCTGCTTTATTAACTCCAAAAAAAGATGAAACATGGAGGATGTGTGTGGATAGTAGGGCAATAAACAAAATCACCATTAAATATCAATTTTCAATTCCTAAACTGGATGACATGCTTGATATGCTGAGTGATGCCTTTTGGTCTTTCAAATGCTTCGAGTACTTTTATGAGAACTATGAATCATATTTTGAAACCTCTCATTGGAAAGTTTGTTATTTTAAAGAGGTTGTTCGTCTTCTTGGTGTCCCTCGTACATTTACTTCTAATCGGGATACTAGATTTTTAAGTCACTTTTGGAAAACTCTGTGGGCTAAGTTAGGCACTTCTCTTCAGTTTAGTAGTGCTTATCTTCCTCAAACCGATGAATAAACTGAAATTGTCAATCAAAGATTTATAAAGAATTTCAGTTCTCTGATTGCTCATATTACTGATTGTTTGAAAAAGGGAATTTTTAGATGGACACTTGAAATTATTAAAACAAAAATGAGTCAAGCTCCCATTCTTAAATTGCCAAATTTTGAAATCATTTTTGAAGTTGATTGCGATGCCTCTCATATTGGTATTGGTGCAATGCTTAGTCAAAAGGGAAAACATGTTGCTTACTTTAGTAAAAAACTGAATGAGTCTAAGTCTAAGTATTCTACTTATGATTTGGAGTTCTATGCTAATGTGCAAGCTTTAAACTTTTGGAGATGTTACTTGATTCAAAGACAATTTGTCTTAAATACTGATCATGAAGCACATCGTTTTCTGGGTACAAATGCATTCCTCTTGAATCTACCTAATACTGTTGGAACTTCTCCTATATGTTTCTGACCTTTCTTTATATGAAGGAAATTTAGGTGATTCTGTGGATGTTGAAACATTATCACTCTCCACTTCAACATTGAATAAAGAAGATCAAATTGAAGATACTGCTGATCTGAAAAATCGAAATTTGGAGTTTTATGAAAGAACTACTGAAGCTTTCTCATCAGGAGATGAGATTCTCCCACCAGGGGGAATTGATGCATTTAGATTTTTGCATTATTTTTGTTTTGAACAATATTAGTTGTATTTTCTATTTTTTGTTTTATTTTTATGCTATCTAATGATGGTGGTAAATCCAATGATCATGGTAGGAAAAGGTTTGGGTTTGCTTACCTTGGGTTTGTCGGCTTTAGGGTCCACCTTATCCTTTGGGCTGTTTTCTAGTTCTATGGGAGTCTTGGCTGATTTCGGTTTTGAGCTTTAGTTGTAGAAATTTTAGTGGTGCAAGCTCATTATTATCATGTGGAGGTGTAGCTCATTATGAGCTGATGTTTAGCTCTAAATTCATTATGAGATGCAAGCTTTTAGGTGAGTGGAACTTGCCTCTTCCTCTTCTTGTTGCCTCTTGGGCTGCTGTAGTTTTCTGCTGGTTTTTCCTCCCACGGCTGCTTTGGTTTCTCTGTCCCGTGGTCCCCTTTCTCTCATTAAAAGTGATGGCTGTTTGGTTGCTGAAGTCCCGATACTTACCTGTTGGATTCCTGTGCTTGGTTGTTGGAACCGTGGCCTTCTCCTTGAGATTTGTTATGTCGTTTGGGATTTCTGCTGGACCCGAGAAATGCCTCCTGGTTTCCTGTGCTGAAGCCGTGGCTTTGGCTTTGTTTTTGGCTGGATCCGTGGCCTTTTTGCTTGCCTTTGCTGAGACTTTTGGGAATTCAGTAAAATGACTTTTGGCCTTTCATTTCTATTATTTTAATATGGGGATTTGAAAGGTTTTTTAGGCTGTTAAAATTCCCCTCTCTTGCCTATATATATGAGATGTTTTGTGATGAAATGGGTTGGTGAATATTTGAGAGCAAAGTTGCTATAACCTGCGGGTTCTTCTTGGAAAAGCTTGAGAGCTTTGTCCACCTTCTTCCACCTCCTCTGGAAATCTTGCGAGCTCTTTCCAACCATTCGTCTCGGCTTCTAACCTCTTTCTTCTCTACGCAAGTTCCACTCCACCTGTATCTTTCTTCTGGTTCCGTTGGTAAGAATTGTTGGTTGTTTTTGGTGGCATTTGCTGGAGGAGTTTGGTAGGACATTGGACCCCTTTGCAGTGGTGTACCCTTGGTTTGCATATCTAAACCTTATTTTAAAATATATTCCTACAATCGGTGCATGTGAGGAGTCCTCTTGTAGGATGTTCTGAGGATAGTGTTTGTTTGTTTTATGTTTGTTTCTTTTGCTAACTTTTCTTGTTGCTTTGGTTTTTGGATGATCCCTAATTTTCTATTCTGAATTTTAGTGGTTCATTTAGTCTATTGTGTTCTCCAAAAGTTTCTCAAAGTTATATAAAAGTGAGTTTTGATTTACTTGGTTTTCTCTTTGAGTTTTGTTCTAAGTTGCTTACATCATAACTATTAGGGCATGCAAAAATATCTCCTAAAAAGAATCTATCTTCACAAAAGTCTTCCTAACCTCAAAAAGAAACTTTCTTACAAAGGTATTTTGATAGAAAATCAAAATCGGATAAAACCCTAAATTTCAAAATCTACATTTTTCATGAAAACAACTCATATTTGGGTTCAAAAACATCACATTACCCTTCCCTAAACTTATCTCAAAGAAATATTGAGTTTTCTCAAAACCCTAACTCTCATTCCTTAGAGAAAACTCATGGAAAAGAAGAGAAAACCCAAGAAAAACACTTACCTTAGCCTTCCCTTGGATTTCCCTACGATTTCCTCTACGAACGGCCATCGGAAACCGCTCCAAGACTTGTTGGATTCGCCTCCTACCCGCGCCCCTTCTCCTTCTCCGCTCGGTTCAGTCGCAAGGAATGAATGAGGACCGAAACATTTCGATACCCTAATAAGAGTGGGATCCTTTTATTAAAAGAACGATGACCTCAAAGCCCTCACTTAAACATCTTTTCTATTCAATTGGCATTAAGGACAAAATTGTTATTTAGAACTTTCCGGAAATTTTAACTCCCAAAATACTTAAAATCCAATATTGGGTTATATATATCATTTCGTTCAGAATTTTGCGCTCTATTTTATAAAATTTATTGCGTCGAATTCCGACGACATTCAAAAATTCTCTTAAAACTCGTCGCAACGCATCGAAAAGTGTGCGAAGTCCAAAATGACATTTTTGCGGGTTTTACAATGGTGCGGAATAACAGGCCGGCGGTGGGGAAGGGGATAGCCGGCGGCTTGGCCCCAAGGGGAGGGGACGTCCAGCGGCTTGAAGTAAGGGAAAAGTCGGACCATGAGCCCAAAGCACCTCCGCGACTATTGGGTATTGCTTTGCCCACACCTTGGGACTTCGCCACTCAAGAGCTCATAAGCTCGAGAGAAGAAAATTAAAAATTTTATTAAGCAATCATTAAGAACAATACAAAGTCTCGGGCCTCTATATATCGGCCTCCACAACGAAGAAAAACTCAAAGACCAATTTGCCTGCCGGGCTACAACTCACTAAACTCCCTCATAAGGGTACAAAGGTCAACTAAAATAAATAATAATAATAATAATACAATAACATAAAATAACTCATAAATAGATGCTCCTGATCATGACCGTCGATCTGCAATGTCTCCTGTGATAGACGCGCTTGAATCTTCTACTACTGTCCTCATCAAAAAGGTTAGAAACAACCACACTCTCCATGTTTTAGCATACATTATGGATGGGTTTGAAGTGCCCCTCCCCTAAATCTCTCTCCACAATTGTCTTTGTGTGGGTCATCTTTGTCCTTTTGTGACCCTAAGAAAGATGGAAAGGTGACGACATAGCTTCCTGGTCCACGAGTTGAAGATTATCAAAAGGAGTTTGGCATGTTCCTCTAATGTGGTGGATTTTATTATCTCATGAGGAATCTGTGGCTAATCCACTAAATAGGTTTGGTTCAATTCAACCGTAAATTAATGCATGTTATTTATTGTATAAAATAATACTTAATTATAATTTAATCTTAATTTTCCTGCTCCAACACTACAGTTATTGTTTTGTCTCTTTTTTTTTAATCATAGACTATCCTGGTGGTTGAAGAGAAAATATTAGAAAATGGCGATGATATCACATGTGCTATATAGAATTGAGTCATTGGCACTAGACAATAACATCAACAATAACATCAAGCATTTATCTCACTACGTGGGATCGGCTATATGAATTCTTTTTCTTCACTGTGTGCCGTTAAGAGTCCAATTCTCATTTAAATCTAATAAAAAAAGTCATTTCTAATATTTCTAAACAAGTCATTTCTAATATTTCTAAGCCAAATCTAATACATCTACTCTCCCAGCCGGGTCATTGGAAGGCCAACATTTTATGCCACCAAACCATCTAAGGCGACTCTCTCTAATCTTATCTGCAATTGGAGCTACTCCAACTTTTTCAAGTATGTACTCATTTCACATTCTGTCTCTAAGATTGAAGCCACTCATTCACCTGAGCATCCTCATATCTAAAACACTTAACTTAATTTTATGTTTCTATTTTAATGGCCAACATTCTACGCCATAGAGCATTGCAGGTCTCACCACCATCTTATAGAATTTTTCCTCAAGTTTGAGGGGAATTTTTCTGTCACACAAGAGGCCTAATGCATTCTTTCACTTCAACCATCCAACTTGAATTATACTAATAATATTCCCATCTATTTCACCATCACTTTGAACATTAGACCCAAAATATCTAAAATGTGCACTCTAATTCTTATTAATAACTTGATTGCCCAAAGTCAAATCCCTCCACTAGATCTATTATTACTAAAATTACGCTCTATGTATTTGGTTTTTAATCTACTCAAACGAAAATCTTTAGACTCTAAGGTTGACCTCTTCAATTCAATTTTTCTTTCAACTCCCTTTCTAGTCTTTTCAACAAAAAAAAATATCATCAACAAAAAGCATAAACCAGAGTACCTCTTCTTGCAAATGTCAAATAAGAACACCCATGACTAAAATAAAAAGATATGGGCTTAAAGTTGATCCTTGATGTAATCCAACTGAAATAGAAAAATATCACCTTGTGCCTGAACACAATTAACAACCTCGGTTACATATTCTTAATAACTTGAATATAAGTATTATTAGATCCTTTCTTTTTTAGAACTCTCTAGAGCACTTTTCTAGGAATTTTATTATATGCTTTCTCTCAATCAATAAATATTATATGTTGATCCGCCTTATTCTCTCTGTACTTCTCAATGAAGAGTCTTTGGCAGCAGAAGAGGCACAAAAAGATGGTAAGTTTTGTAGAAGAATATTAAGATGGGTGTGGTGAAACAAAGAGGAATGGATTGAGAATTTTACTACATTAGATAGAGATTGTAGGGAATGTATCAAGGAATAAGGTATAAAAGATTAACATGGTTTTGGCATCTATTGTGGAGAGAAGAGGAAACATCAAGGTGGCAAAAGCTATAATGCTAGGATCTATGATCATGTTATATTATGGGGATAAGAAAATGGCAATATTCTTGAAGATGCTAAAATAGATTTACCTAAAATGGAGTTTACATAAAAATTTAACTCTATATATATGCAAGAATGAGGTAGAGGAATTAGGAAAGCCTACCTCAAATAATTTGTGGAAGGCTGCTAGCGGTGATCTCCATGTGATTGATACGCATTGCAGCTGAAATAATTCATTTCTTACCTGGTTCTTGACTTCCCTTTTATGGTTATGACTTATGAACACTAAATACAATCAAATGCAAAGCTGAATGTCTATCAATTGATCGAAGTAGTCAAATTGCAATGGGAACTAAATTTCATACATTTGAGTGATACTCCAACTGTATGATACGTCCTAGGGTTTCACAATTTCAGTTTTGCCCTAATTTCCCCCAAAAGAGAGGAAATTCTCCACCAAAATCAAAGAGAAATAATCACAAGATTGTTGGGATGAAAAATAAGAACCTTTGCATTAGAAATCCAAGAGAAAACAAGATAAGTTTGTCCACTTCGAGAAGGACAAGATCTCCCACAAGAAAACCCTAGAAAAGAACAAGAAGGAAACTAGAAGAAGAAAACTAGAAAGAGAATACACTTTTCATAATGCCTCCAACTAAACCCTAATGGCCCCCTTCATACAATCCAAAATTCCCTTACATCCCCAAATTACCCCCACTTAAGTGGGCGGGGCCCCTTTTTTTCCAACCGGTCCGCCCGCCTCCTATAGACCCGCACGGGTCTAGGATGGACCGGGTGAACCGGTCCATCACTGTATTATTATGAACTCTCAAGTCAATTCTATGATTAAATATTGCTGTATAGCCTTATGTCTTTCAGAAATTTTGATAAGCTTAAAACTACTGTAACGGTACTTAGAAATATTAGTTAATAATGGTCCATTTCTCATTTCATTCTTTTTGAAATGTAGTTCATATAAACTTTATTTTTAAGTTGGTTTTTCAATGACTAATCTTGTTTTGTTTGAACAATAATTTCATCTCAGGTATGCTAATCGTGCACTCTATCTTCTTCACTTTTCATGTGGATTGTCACACCCAAATTCTGCCGCAACCTATATTAATGTTGCAATGATGGAAGAGGGAAGAGGGAATGCTAATGTTGCTTTAAGATACCTGCATGAAGCCCTCAAGTGCAATCAACGATTATTGGGGGCCGATCACATTCAAGTCTTTCCTTCTCTCTTTTGGAACTATTTTTATTTTATCTTTGACTAATAAATCATCATAATTCATTTTATCCCAACTATTTATAGTCAGCTAGCATAACTAGTACATTCTATGTCAAAAAATACACATAAACATTGTAATACAAAATTTATAGTGCATTTAACATTTAACTACAATATATTTACCAACTTAACTAAACGAGTAAGGAAGACATTTGAAGTCAAAATAAAAATTATATGATAAGTTGACTTGACGTGCATTTAAAAAAAGCAGATTCTAACTGTCATTTGCTTGGACAGCTGAGATTGTTTTTATTGACTAATGATGTTAATAATTTGATTTTTACAGACAGCTGCAAGCTATCATGCGATTGCCATAGCCCTTTCAATGATGGAAGCATATTCCCTCAGTGTGCAACATGAACAAACTACTTTGCAGATACTGCAAGCTAAACTAGGATCTGAAGATCTGCGCACTCAGGTTGCTTTCCAATCATTAATGTCATAAAATCTAGAACTTAAATTTGCAAAGTGAAATCTGATTATTAAAATTTTGTGCAGGATTCGTCTGCTTGGCTTGAATACTTTGAATCTAAAGCTTTGGAGCAGCAAGAGGCTGCACGTAAGGGCATGCCCAAGCCTGATGCATCAATTGCCTGCAAAGGTCACCTCAGGTAACCATTATCTACTATTCATTGTACATGATATTTCTTATAATTGTGACCGAGATATATTTCATTGAAATATGACCAAGACATCTTGTAACTGAAGCCTTTTACCAAATCAGTGTATCAGATCTCCTTGATTACATAAATCCGGACCCGGATATGAAAGAAAAGGACATACAGAGAAAACAGAGGCATACCAAGGTAACTCTTTTCACTTTATTTTTTGCTTTATTACAAATTTGTTCATTTCAATCACATTCAGTCTTGTTTTTTTTTTTTATATCGCCAAAACTATTGTTGTCATGTGAAATGGTATGGAATGCCTATTTTTAAACATTTTATTTGCATTGAAAATTCTTACACAAACAAAATTAATGAACCATGAATGTCTTTATCTAGAGGAGTGACAAATTTTTGTTGCTTATATATGCTTACATGGCTTAGTGGGATATAATGAAGAAATATGATTCATATAGCCGACCCCACATAGTGGGATAAAGGCTTGATGTTGTTGTTGTATATATGCTTACATGGCTAGAAGTGTTATTGATTTGACATTTCATTACTATAAATTCAAGAATATAAGTCTTGAGATCTAGTGTTCAAATTTCAAATCATTAGATAAATTTTGAGATATGAACTTGTTTTGAAATTTTGATTATAAACAAATGAGGATAATAAACCGCCTTTACATACCTTCTACTAAATAAGTGTTACTGATTTGATATCTTGTTACTAAATAAGAACAAATTTTGTCTAAACAATTCAAGATTATCGTGGCACCTTGTCATTTTAAACTATAAAACTAGAAGCTTCAGTTTGAAATTCTCATTTAACTTTGTAAATTTTAGCCCACCCGATGATATTCAAATTATTGTCAATGTCACGACCCGGCCCGAAGACTCGAATTAAAGAGACAAAAACGAACAGTCGGACAGTTAATATATTTTCACAATTACATATAACATTAATAACTTATTTTCCTCAAACACTGAAGAGTCACTAATACTATTTGTATATTGACTATGCATGTTAAACATAACACATTTTATTTGCTTTCATTTGAACGCCGTCTTCTATACATAAAATCATCTCTTTCAGCTATTTCTACTTATCTAGAGACTTAGCTGAAAAAAGTTAATTTAATAGAGTGAGTTTACTAAGTAAACTTAGTGGAAATTCATCATTTTACATACAACAATTAGTCAGCAACAATTAGTCATATAAAATAAACAGACAGACGTATTTCTTCTTTATCTTTCTTAGTAAGTAACATATGCATTTTTCTTTCATATACCATAAGTTTTATAATTTATTTTTCACATAAATTACTTCATATTCTATTTTATTTGTCCATTTCCACTTGACATTCCTTTCATTTTCATTTGATATTTAATTCATTTTCATTAGTACAGGAGCATCGTCTAAATGTATCAATAAAGGTATAACTATTTTCATTTTCATTAAAAGAGAAGCATAATACTAAGTTAAGTGTTGCAGAGCTGAGGATGCTTAGGTGGATGAGTGGTTTTATCCTTAGATGTAGGATATGAAATGAGCATATACGTGAAAAGGTTGGAGTAGCTCCAGTGGAAGATAAGATTAGAGAGAGTCGTCTTACATGGTCGCCTTAGATGGTTTGGTCACATTAAACGGAGGCCTTCCGATGACCCGATTAGGAAAGTTGAGGTATTAGATTTGACTTATGTTAAGAAAGGTAGAGGTAGACCTAAAAAGACTCGATTAGAAAATATTAGAAATGATATTTCTTTATTAGATTTGAATGAGAATTTGACTTTTAACAGGACATAATAACGAAAAAAGATTCATGTAGCCAACCCCACGTAGTGGGACTAAAGGCTTGATGTTGTTGTTGTTGTGTGTGTATATATATATATATATATCTCTACTTAATAAATAACATATTAAAAAGGGACGTACCAAATGCCTTTACTGTAAAAAAATTATTTGGCCGTGTCAAAATTTTTATTAAGACAATTATTTCTATTTGCTATATATTTTAAACACAAAAGTAATATCTAATTATTGATCACATTTTTCACCAATTATCTATAAAGTACTTTGTTGACCTCAGCATAAAATCAATACAAAAAAAAAAAGAAGAAGAAGGAAGAAATCGAAATACACGCTCAAATCCATACCTACGCAAATACTGCAGAAATCCCGCAACGAATCCTGCTGAATCGGCGCCGTTTGCGTCACTTCCCGGAATTCCTGCGTAAAACCTGCGACGACGGCCTCGATTTCGCTCCTTCTCGCGTCGTTAAATACCGACTCAAAGGCCCTTCCATTCGCTGCTTCTGCTCTCGGCTCTTCTCTCATTCGCAAATCCACACACGTCCAAACACCTCTTCCAATGCTCTCTGTCCCCACGCAAGACCAAGGCTCTTCCCTGTCGCAAGACGAAGCTCCCGCTCTCGGTTCCTCTGTCCGACTCCTATCTCACACAAGGCCGAAGCCGATCGCACCTCTTCTCTGCTCCCACGCACATCTCCTTCCTTCATCCCGATCACCCTTCCGATCTCTTCAGCTGAGAGAGGGACAGTGAGAGAGAGAGAGAGAGAGAGAGAGAGAGAGAGAGAGAGAGAGAGAGAGAGAGAGAGAGAGAGAGAGAGAGAGAGAGAGAGGGAGGAAGTGAAAGACATACCTCCTCCGATCTTCACTCCCAAAGCCGCTCCACCTCTGCCCTAGCTCCGACGCCGCCTCCCTTCGACGTCGTTTCCTTCTGTTGTTTCGGAAGTTACGGCATTTTGATTGGAAGCAACAACAGGAGTTGCTTGCTGTGAGGTTAACTCTCTCCCTCACACACTCATTCGGCCAAATCCTGCAAATCTGCCGATCCAAGGGATTAGTTAAAAGTTTTTTTTTATTCATTTATTATTTATTGTAAATGACTTAATATAATTATATTAATTAAATATAATTAATTACAATTATTATTTTTAATTAATCAAAGTTCATAAATTAATTATTATTAATTAATGTTAATTAATTATATTTTATTAAGATTAATTAATGTTAATTAAGTTATAATTAATTATAACTTATTAGATTAATTAATATTAATAATTTTAATTAATTATAATTAATTAAAAATGATTATTTAATTAATCTTATTTAATTAACATTAATTATAATTAATAACAACAACAAAAAAAATAATTCCCCCCACTCTCCTTCCTCGGCGTTCGTGTCGGACCGGCAAACCACCTAAGCACACCTTTATTGGCCGTGGTAGGAGGGAACCCGGTGCGACACCTACGACGAGGTAGGCGAGTGACCCCTCGATCCATGTGTCAACCACGACGACTCCGCGAAGGTATAAAATTTTCTAAACTCAAAACCTTATTTCAATATTCGTGGCAAATCGGAGAACTATCCTATGCACGCCTTTGTTGGCCGTGGTAGGATGGGACCCCGGTGCGGCACGTACGGCGAAGCGGGGTCGCTCATAATTACCCCCAGGCGGGGGGAAAGCAAAACTGTATCTTTTCATAAAAATACTTTTTAAAACCCCATGCACGCCTTTGTTGGTTGTGGCAACGGCGGAGAGAGGAGGGGGCCTGAGGGGGCATGTGCCCCCTCCAAAAAAAAAAAACAATTTGCTATTTAACAATTGGAGGGATTGACCGTGCAAATTTTGGAAATTAATAGAGATTATGACATGGCATATTAGTATTAGGTTTCCTTCAATGATTCCAAATAAAAAAAAAACGCAAAAGATTTCGCGTAACTTTCTTCCCGTCGCTGGCGTCGCAAATTCTCCTCTGCGCACGGAACCAGCCGTTCACCGGTGCGATCGCCATTCGCCGGTGCGTCCGCCATCCGCACTTTCCCATTTTGCTCACAGCGGCAGCTGTAGTCTTGGATCGGGCCGGCTGCACAGGTAATGAACTTTATTATAATTATTTTTTGTTATTTTGATTTCTATCCTTTTGAATTTGGTTATCAGTTTTTTCTATACCTAAATTAATAATTTTATTTACTGAAAATGACTGTCGGTGTACTGTTTAGGATAAAAAAAAAAATCTGTTTTGCCTTAAATGGCCTAAATGTCCAAAAAAAAAAAAAAAAAAAAAAATCTGAATTTGTTTGATCTAATCACAATATTATGTAAAAATTTTACGTTGTTTACTGTTTAATGTTTTTTTATTTCAATACATAATGTAGTTTCTTTTTTATAGTTAAAAAAAAAAGGAATATGAATTGTTTTTTACCTGTTTAGAATAACCAAAAATAATTTGCTTTGTGCTTCATTTTTATTTTTATAATTAGTTATGTAGTTTACGAATCTAAACTTGCACAAAGATTATAGATAAATATTTTAAGTAGTCCTCAAAATCTTCTGTATCAATACAGATACAAAATACATAAAATAAGGATGATGAACAAAATAAAAAAAAGAATTCAAGCTGATGGTGAATCATCAAACAACACGGTAACAGATCTAGAGAATCTTTAATCGGATCCTGAATTACGTATGCCTATTTTAATAAAATAATTTAGGCCCCCTCTTAAAAAATTTTCTAGCTCCGCCACTGGGTTGTGGTGGGAGAAAAATAAACAATACAACTGCCGCGGTGTCTCAACAACACCAACCATGCACGTCTTTGTTGACGTGGCGGGTAGGCGGTCTCTTGGTTTTTCCCCTTAACGGGGGAGACGCCGGGAGGCTGCCGAAATTTGGATTGAAAATCCAAGAACTTGAACAATTTGGGACATGGACTTGATTGAACTGAAAGGACATGCAAGAGCTATATTGAACAAAGATTCGGACTCGTAAATTTGATTCAATCTACTTAATTGAACTCAAACCTAAATGAATCATAACTTAGGCATAACTCAATGAACATGAACTTGGTTTGAACCAAGTGAGGACTTAGACTTGCCATATGAACGAACATGGAGGACTTGTGTAAGACTTGAGTTGGACTCAAGCTGAACTGAACTCATCTTGAACTTGCAAATTCAAGTGTTATTTGAACAATCACAAGGTTTTTGAATCATATACGAGAGCATTTGATTCCGAATTTGGACCAAATACAAAGGGCTTTGAGCTCATTTTGAACAAACTTGAATATACAACAAGAATAATGGTCACAAGAAATTGGGCCTTAAATCCAATTGTTCGCGATCATGCAAATGATAGAAGGTGACTCAAAGGAATTCAAATAAATGATAGAAGACTTGAAGCATATGAAATAAGATCTTGGTTCAATGAATGAGCAATCAAAATGGAAAAAGTTTAATGAATAATCTTGAGCATCCAAACAAACATCAATGAATAGAACTTGGATTTGAACTTGGTCTAAGGAATGTGAAGCTTTGCTTGAATGCAAAATTTGAACTTGAACTGAGTGACATTGTTTGGGACTTGAACAAAGAACTACAAGCTCAACTTTCCTACAAGCATCAACAAATAATCATGAGCAATAACCTATGGTGAATAGAATCCTTATATCTCACTCATAAGAGCAAGCAATAATGAATTTGATTTCTTGAAGAATAATCAATGTCTCAATGGATCTATCATTCCAATCAGAATGCAACTGCTAATTAAGAAGCGTGATCCATTTGAACCTCTCATACACACAAAATTCTTGATGGGGTTAGAGAGAATCCCTACATCTCACTAACAAGCAGTCATAAATAGTAGAGAATGAATGATCTCTTATGAATGATGGATAATCAAAAGCATGTTCAATAAATCACCTAGAATGGAGGATGCTAAGAAGTGTGTGATGACCATAGTGATGGGTCCATCGTCATCATGTATAATAAATATGGCAAAAGAACAAGCAGAGCAAGAGGAATATAGAAGAGGTAGCCTCCTTATTGGTGTCAACCCAAACTAGCATACAAATGAGCTTATAATAGCCTATTTGCAGACGAAGATGATAGATATGCAATGGGGCATACAAAACCTTCATAAGTCTTTTGTAAAGGATAACAAACGAACACAATAGCTTGCTAATATACAAATGAACCCAAGGATCATGCAGTGAATGCTACAATGCCCATGCAAATGAAAGATCAACGACAAGCAACATGCAAGGAGTATATCACATCCGCATGAAAGAAAAAGATCTGTAATACATACAATTTCTCTACGAATCAAATGTATGTATAATATCCACTCATAGGTAGATATAGAAAGACTATAGTAAATGCAATATCCTGTAGTCAATTTTAGTCTAAGAATGAATACATCTGCTTACAACAGTCGTGGATGCTACGACACCCTAAAAATCAATCACCGTTCAATGGCTAGCAAATACGACTGTCCAATTCGTTGCAAAGAGCAAATTTTTCTACCACCTACAAGAGATTACAACTCACAAAAGTGGATGTAGTAGTACCTTGCAGTTCAAATGTAAGCAAGAACTATGAATCTATTACAGCCAGATGCATTGAACTCAACGAGTAAAGAAGATCAGAGGGAATGTGGAATCCGACAAATACAACCTCCTACGGGTTAAGGCAGGAGATTAGTTAGTGCACTATGACCTGCCTACAAAAATCAACAAATAGTGCACGACAGTCTACCTGTACGAAGCAGCGAACAATTCTATCCAAAAGCTGTTACGCCACGCCACCGGATCTGCAACATTGGTACAAGCAGACAGAAGGCGTCTATTCCAAGAATACCCCCGCACGTGCACTATAAATTGTATACACATAGGAACACTAAAAGGGGTAAAAATAATTATAAAACCCGCATGGGACCCGGCGAGCGTGTTATTGGTACACACGTGACGTCTAGGGATGCTGCGCGGGTTGACAAGTGAATTCAGGTTCGAAATCGATCCTTCTATACGGGTCAATAGAAGTCGACAGGGTTCGAACCATTAAGCAAATATAAAGTTGTGGCGACTTGTATATTTGCTTTAAAATATTCATATTATGCCTTCAAGGCCTACAACAATATGAATTCACTAATAAGGGCATAAAGCCTACGAAACCCGATCCTCTGTCGACAAGCCCGACAGAGTTGACAAGGTTCAATCCAGAAAATGGAAATGCTCCCCAAACACCCCGATGATGGCCGTATTGATTGGTTATCTCAACCGGAGGGGTTCACAAATACTTTCAAATTCCATTCAAATGCCAGAAAATCTAAACTACCCGAAGTCCATTCCAAACGCTTTCAAATTCCATCAAAAAGCCCAAAATCCTAGAAAACCCCACAAAAATTCCAAAAATCTCAAAATCCCAAAATCCAAAAATATTTAAATTTGAAATCATCCATCAAAAACTTAAAGCAAAATTCATCCACCCTCCGCAACAGTTTGTCGAGGTGGACAAATTAAAATCAACTTCAGCTCACAAAGAGCGAAATGCCTAGTCGAAAATATCACTAGGTTCCATTCTCAAACAATCTCTTGCCAGTAAGGACGTGGTACGTGTCCTCTAACCGGCAGTTTCGCCGCCAAATGGCACTGCAGGTAAACAGTTATGACCCGGGGCCCTCTGAACCGAGTGGTTTTGCCGCCAAATGACACCACAGATAGCGGTTATGGCCAGAGCCAATACGCTCCTTAATGGCGTTAAATCCTTGAGATATGAATCAATAGGATATGATCGATAGGGCACAAAGCCCTCTGTCAGCTAAGGTGGATTCAAATTTGTCCCCTTAGACAAACATTCAACCCCGGTCTACAAGGTCCCCTTGGACGAAGCAACCCATGGCTGCCGACAAGGATCCTTCTGTCAGGTTGGGTCGACTACCTCCTCTGACTAAGTAGACTAGGGACTATGATGGCCCGGGACGACGGAACCATGGGATCTTGATCGGGTCTATCATCCATTCCCCCACCATCCGCTTTAAGTGCTAGGTGGTGAAATTTCCTATTTTAAATATTAAATATTTCCAAATATCCAAACATTCCCAAATCCAAACCCAATTTCAAATATCCAAATCCATTGCTGCTACTATATGCCAGATGCACGTATCTCTATACGTATCTGATTGACGACTAGCCTTAATCGAAAGTTCTCTCTCGTGATCGAGAGAGGTAATTAACTATAGGGGCTTGCGCCTATAGGAAACCAGAACTCAGATCATAAAGTCCTCACCAAATGAGGGCGAAATCTCTGGGTAGTGTCTTATCTACAAACCCATCTGCCTTCCAAAATTTACCTCGGAACTTACTCGTTAAAACTCACTCGCCGAATAAGAAAAACGAGCGGAGGCCGGGGCCGAATTTTCGGAGCCCACATACTTAGGAGTATTTGGCTTGATGAAAAAAGGAATGTACTATAAAGTCAAATTAGTATGTAGAAAATACTTTTTAATTGGTTGGTTGAGTACAATACAAATTCAAGATTTTACTTTATTTTATTTTATTTGGTTTAAGAGAATGCAAAATAAAATAGCTGTGTATTTGGAACAATAATTGATTGGAGGTGATTGACAATGAGGGTGGCATGAGCATCGACAATGGGCGCGATTGTTTATGCATTTATGGTGGAAGTCAACAACGAGCAGTGACTGACCAATAATCACTTTCACCTAAGCTATGTATTTAAAATTTGCTCAAAACAAGCAAATTCGAAATACACTTAAAAATTGAATGAAGTCACTTCTAAATAAACTTCTAAAATACATTGCATTTGAAATGCAACCATCCAAATGTCTTAATTTTCAAAACCCCTACATTTACTTTACACTCAGAATGCAACTAACCAAATAGCCCCTTAATGACTTATAAACACAAGTGCATTTCTCATACATATAATATAGCTAATTTACTATATTAAGTAATTATATGTAATTTATAATTTGTATATATATATATATATATAGACACACACACACTCACACACACATACATACAATATACATTAAAAATGTAATATTTGTAACTTAATTACTATTTATAATAGTATAACTATATCATAAAAATTAAAAAGCATGCCAACTAAAAATTGGGCTCATTTGGAATTGTTTCAGATTTATTATTTTTTAATGGTGTAAAACAAGCATAAAAATAACTGCCTATTTTGACATAGTCTACAGAGAGAGAGAGAGAGAGAGAGAGAGAGAGAGAGAGAGAGAGAGAGAGAGAGAGAGAGAGAGAGAGAGAGAGAGAGAGAGAGAGAGAGAGAGAGAGAGAGAGAGAGAGAGAGAGAGAGAGAGAGAGTTGCATATATATATATATATATATATATATATATATATATATATATATATATATATATATATATATATATATATATATATATATATATATATATATTTAACTGTGTATTGCTAGTAAATTTTTTTTCCATGCATTAAGGTTTCCAGCTTCCTCCTTAATGACCACTAACTCACTTCTCGTGGATTTTTTAACGTCTTGTCAAGGCTTGTTAATTCTATGTGTAGATTCCTTTTAGAGCTCTCCATACTTAATCTTTTATTGGCTTACTACAAATATATATTTATTCACTCAGGCTTTGATCTTTTTGCCAGATTCACATCGGTAACTTGTCAAAAACTAGTGTTTATGGCTGTGTGGCTTGTATTAGCCAATTCCACATCATAACTATTCTATTCTAAGTATTCTTCATGCAATGTCTCAGTTTAGCCAACTTTATATGCTTGAAAAATGGACCCGTTGAACTCCAAATGTCTTAAAAATTTTAGTTTACTGTTTTTTCCCCCCCTCTTTTTGAGGACTTGGTTTCCTTCTACAAATTGTTTTGACATCTTTCATGATGATTTAATTCCTTATATTCTTCTCAAATTGTTCTCATTTTATTGGTTTCCTCTGAAAATGTTTATCACTTGATGTAGAGCAATAATAAACCCAATCAAGAGCAGTCAGTTGCAAATCCAGATGATGGATGCCTCATAAACAACCCGAAAAATCATGAGCAGATAGAAGCATCCAGACAAGAGGAGAAGCCTAAAGAACCTCATTTTGGAATATTTAAGGAAGGTACTGAGATTCCTCTGGTATCCAAAGAAGAGTCTTCTGATGAAGGGTGGCAGGAAGCCAGCTTCAGAGGAAAATCTAATCAAATGCGGTGGAAATCTTATTCAAGACGACCCGCCATTTCTAAGTTAGTAGCGAACAACTCGGGGTCATATTCTACCGTAAGTGTCGGTTCTAAGACAAGAACCATATCACCAAATTCTAAGTTCATCTTTGATGGTGCAAGCTCCTCCACAGATGTCTCTTCTGTTGGAAAATTGTGGAACTATTCAAGTTCAGTGGGAGAAGAGGCTAATAAACCTCAACCGGCTATCCCTGATATAGAGGCTATTTCAGAACACCACCTTAAGGCTTCTGGTACGAGCAGGCTCTGTGCTGTGGCTTCCAGGTTTGTGTCCTACAAAGAAGTAGCCATGTCACCTCCTGGCACTGTTTTAAAGCCTGTAGCTGAACAAACTGTTCAAGTTAAGGATAAGTCCAATGATCCACATGTGCAAAACAAGGGGGTAGAGAAAATCAAGGATGAAAATGAGACATGCAAGGAGGATTTGGAAGAATCTCCTTCTGATGAAAGTGACAAAGAGGCTCACTCAAACGAAGCAGTGGAGGCAGATAGGGAGGAGAAACCTTCTACAAGTTCTGATGAGGTTCAGGAATTTTCTGATTCCAAGAAAGAAATGACAAGCAGAAGCAGCTTGTCAGCTTCTGCTCCTCCATTTAATCCAGGGTCTCTGCTTTCAATGTCTCATCCATATAACTCGGTTGCAGTTGATGGCATATATAATGCAAGAGATTTTCAGAAGAGTGCAGCACATGAGCTTTTGGAAATTCCTTCTGCTGAGTCTGTAGATCTTAGAGTCTCTCGTGGTCCCAGATCCACAATTTACTATAGGACTGTGCATTCTTTCAGGAGGAAAGCTCGTTATGCAAGTTCCAACAATGGCTTTTCCAATAGAAATAGCAGCTCTCAGAGCATCATGAATCCTAATGCTGCTGAGTTTGTTCCGGCTAAGGGTTGGCGCCAAGAAGTAGAAAAATCTGCGGTTGTCGGCGAAGAAGCTCAAACTCCTAAAAATGCTTCTTTTAAGCAGCAAGAATTTACAAATGTTTCAAGGAATGAAACTTCCGATATTCTTAACTCGCAAGAGGAAAGAAAAGTTGAGAAACCTGAGAAACTAGTGATTAGCCATGGCAATGGGAGAAATGACACTAAGAGCCTACAAAAAACTGAGCTTGGGCGACAAATTCTTCTCAACTTAGTTGTGAAATCATTTCAGCATAGTCTAAGCTCTTCATCTGAGACCGAGGTTGCTTCAGGTCTTGCTAAAAACAAGCACAGTAAAGCACAGCTCTCCCAATCTTCAAACTCTCTGCAGTTTAAGACGGGAAGAACTAATAACAGCAAGAAACAAGATGCAGAAGGATTTACAATCGTCTCAAAGCGGAGGAGCGCCAAGCATCAATTCCCTAGTGAAGTGAACGGCTTGTATGCCCAGCAATCTATCTGTACCTAATGGGTTGACAAAGCTCGGAGAAAAGGAAAATAACGAGTTATTTGTTTCCTTGCTGAATATTTGAACTTTCTCAATAATGTAAGAGCAGAGATGAAAGTATATTGCTAGTCTTCCTGTTTGAGGAGCAGATATTCAAGAGTGATCTTGTAATAACAAGTTGGTCTTCAGATTCCCAGTTTTTCAAGTGATTGTTTAGGAAGTTCAACTATGTTGCACGGATACTCCTATTTACAAGGCGTGCTGTATCGGACACGTGTCAGATACGGATACGCCTCCGATACGGCACGGATACGTGTCGGATACGGCTTTGCCGTGTCCAATTAAAATATTATTTAAATTCGACTGGACATGCATACCGGATACGCGTGTCCTATTAAAAAAAAAACACGGAGCCTCAATTTACCCTATTCTTTTCGGCTTTCCACCGTTTCCGCTCAATATCCATATTCATTTATGCGGCTGAAACATTTCAAAGAGCTAGGTTTTTCGTTTCCACACAAGTGTTCATCTTCTTCGTTATAGTTGAAGGAGCGGCTTGATGACGCGAGCATAGAAGCAAATAGGATCATCCTTTGTCGACAAAGAGGCTTGACGACGCGAGCATTAAAGTCGATAGGATCATCCTTCGTCGACGGAGCGGCTCGACAACGCGAACAGTGAAGGCGACGTGAGCAGTGAAGGTTCGTTTTCTTCGCCGTTCTTCGTTTTCTTAATCATAGGCCCGGTATCGAAACTTGGTACCACTCGGTATTGGAACTCGGTATCGCTCGGTATTGTAACTCGGTATTACTGGGTACCGCTTGGTATTACTTGGTACTACTCGGTACCAAGCGGTATTGGAACTCAGTACTGCTCGGTATTGGAACTCGGTACCGTTCGGTATTGGAACTCGGCATCGCTCGGTATTGTAACTTAGTATTTCTCGGTACCGCTCGGTATTGCTCGGTACTACTCGGTACCAAGCGGTATTGGAACTCAGTACTGCTCGGTATTGGAACTCGGTACCGCTCGGTATTGGAACTTGGTACCGCTCGGTATTGGAACTCAGTATCGCTCGGTATTGTAACTCGGTATTGCTCGGTACCGCTCGGTATTGCTCGGTACCGCTTGGTATTGCTCGGTACCGTTTGGTATTGCTCGGTATAGAGGGGTACCGAATGGTACCAAGCGGTACCGAGAAGCTAAAACATGGTCGGTATCGCTCAGTATCTTTCCATAAAAACAACTTTAAAAATAAACAGCACTTCAAAATTACTCTTACAAAAAAAATTTGGTTCGGGGGCGCTGTCCCCTAAAACCCCCGCAGGTCGAACCCCGCCAGGGGGCAGCGCCCCCTTGGACCCCCGACAGAGTCGCAACATATCTACACTTTCACTTAAATTTTTTCATGTTTCAAATTCATATGTTTTAATTTATATAAATCCTTTGTAGGATAATGAGCTCTAGTGGAGTAGGAATTGGTTCTGATGATGGTCCATTAGAAATCAATATTGAATATAACAAACCTCTATGGGGTTATGTTACAAAAATAGGTAAAACATCATAAGGGGGAGGCAATATTGCATTCAAATGCAATTTTTGTAATGCAACATACAAATGATCATATTATAGAGTGAAAGCTCATTTGTTGAAGATTAGTGGCAATGGAATCATAGTTTGCCCGAAGATAAGCTCATCACAAATGGCTGAATTACAAAGAAAAATCAGTGAAGCTGATCAAAGGAGTAAAAAAGAGCTTCCAAAACATATTTCACTTCCAAGCACTCATGCTTCATATCCTTCATCATCTTCTTCAATTAAATGTGATGACAGTACTGTAAACTAAGGGCCTTTTCGAATGGAGGGATTTGAACCAAAAAGAAGAAAACATGTTGTAGATAGTGCTTTGGAGAAAGCATTTAATTTACAAATGAGAGAACAACTAGATTGGGAAATAGCTAGAATGTTTTACTCAACTGAACTTCCTTTTAACCTAGCAAGGAATCCATATTACAAGAATGCCTTTACATATGCATGCAAACCCAATTTATAAGATGTTGAGAGTAGCTGATACAGATAAGTCTTGTTTGCATCTCATTTATGAGATGTGGGATTCAATGCTAACCAAAGTAAAAGAAATTATATATAAACATGAGGAAGACACTTCATGAAGACTCAAGCTTTTGTGATGTTATTTATGCTATTCTAGAAGATGGGTGGAGCAAAAGTAATACATCTTTACATTGCTTGGCTCACTCACTAAATCCAAGGTAAATTTCAATATTTTTTTATTATGAATTCACAATTTGTTGTTTTGTAATTTCAACATTTTTTTATTATTTCATTTTAATGTTATTTGAAGATATTCAATTAAAGAATGGCTTCAAGAGGATCCTCAAATAGTTTCTCCACAGAAAGATTTAGAAATTTCAAATATGAGGAAGACATGTTTAAAGTGTTATTTTCCAAATGAGGAGGAGAGAAGAAGTGTCAATATTGAGTTAGTTAAATTTTTTGGTTATTTAAAGAACTTTGGTGACCAAGAGTTCTTGCGTGATAGGTGGAGAATTGATCCAAAAATGTAGTGGATTATACATGGAGCTACAGCACCTCTACTTCAAACAATCGTCATAAAATTGCTTGGCCAAGTTTCATCCTCATCTTGTTGTGAAAGAAATTAGAGCACATACTCATTCATCCAATCAATGAAGAGAAATAAAATTACTCCACAACGGGCTGAAGATTTAGTTTACATGCATACAAACCTTCGGCTTCTCTCAGGGAAAACTCCAACTTATATGGAAGGAGACAACAGAATGTGGGATGTTGCTGGAGATGGATTTGAATCTCTTGAGGATATGAGAATATTAGAAATTGCTAATCTTTCACTTGATGAGCCTGAATTAGAAGCTATGATATTTATTGAAGATGATATAGAAATTCAAAGACAAACCACTGAAGAAGCTATCATATCATTCATTCTATTGAATAGTTGAAATTTCATGTGCTGGACAATTTATCATCTTGTTTTTGTTGATGTACTAGACATTTAAATATTTAATGCTTACTTTTATTTCAATTTTTTTGTCATTTCAAATATTACACTTTGATTACTTTCTTAATTTTTATGCATTATTTATATATTATAATGCCGTATCCACGCCGTATCCGTATCCTATATTTTTAAGAATTGACGTGTCCCGTATCCGTATCGTGTCGTATCCGTATCGCCGTATCCATATCGGTGCAACATAGAAGTTCAATGATTTCATTAAAAGAACTTGTGGTTTTTAATACATAAACCTTTTTCGATTGCTTAATTTTTTTTTTTTTTTTTTTTTTTTTTTTTTTGCTTTATTTGAATTTCTTTTGAGGGGCAAAATGAGGCAAAGCGCAATTGCATTAGAAGAGGCAATTACAAAGTAAGAAAAGCTGCTGTTAGATACTTCAAGAAAATAGCAGCAGCATAGGCAAAATCATATTTAGATTAGTGCAGGGATAGGCTGAGATCAATATGTGTCATCCTACAGTAAATTGAAGATGTGGTATCTATGGGGCAAAAGATTATGGCTGAAAGAAGAGCAAGAACATGACAAACTTATGTAAGGTGGGAGTAAAAAGCTGTGTACATAAATATACAGTTGCGTATTTTACGCAGCTCATCTTGATCTGTTGGTAGAAAGTTTTAACTATCAATCAAGAGGTCTTGTGTTTGAAGCTTGCGTATGTGATTTGTATGCGAGTTTGTTTTACTTGGCTCAAAAGTATTAAAAAAAAAAGTTGTGCATTTTTTATTTGATGAATATGGTACAACTGCGTACTCTCGTTTGTAACATTCACATTATTGTACATGTCATTCAACTTATTAATTTCTAATTTAGCATGTGATACATTTAGGCTTCGTTTGAAATAGCTTTTGACCATTATTTTTTTGTTGCTTTCACGAAATATTTGTATTAAAAATTCCTGTAGAAAACAGTAAGAAAATTGTCTCAAACAAAGTCTTAGTTTAGCTGATGTAGCAGACAGTGTTGGATATCCATACGAATAATAGATATGTCACATCTATATAAATATGCAATAATCACATGCTTTTATCTTAGTGAAATGACGTGAGGCCTATTGATTAAAAGAGATGGTTAAGGCTTCGTTTGGGGCGGCTTTTTTATTGCTTTCTAAAGCGGAGTTTTAATTAATAAAAAATTAAAAAAATTTGTACTAAAACTCCGTTTTAGAAAGCAATAAAAAAGCCGTCCCAAACGAAGCCTAAATCTCCAATATTATAAATTTGAGCGATATAATTTATTATTTTTCGCTCATCATTCTTTCAAAAAAGAAGTTTATCATATTCCTTTGAGGCTAATAATTATGTTATTGATTTAGAATCCATAGATAGATAGAGTATACAGATTAGTATATAAAATGTTTTTTCTCATTGTTAAAATCAAATCTTTATAGGTAAATGATTTCGTTTCACTTGCTTCTTGAATGAATATGTGGATATATCACGCAATATAACCCATTTCTTTTTTAAAACATCAAATGATCTCTCATTTAAATCTCTTAGTGAAGAGTGTTGCTCGTAAACCTTCCATGTATTGAATGAGTTTTTTGAAAATTATGAGTACAATACTTTGTATTAGAAAATGGCTGCAAAAATCCTCACTGTATTAGATATCTAACATCCACAATATAATATTTATCTATTTGTAATTGCCCATTTTTTTAGTTAAAGAATAAGTGGTTGATTACGCTAGGTTAATTACTTACTTGGCCGTGGCATAAGAAATTAATGTTCTTGATTACATATAAAAAAATTAAAAGAGCGGCGATCATGCACACTACCCTCCCACCTTGATACGAAAACAATGAAACACATGTCGTGTAAAAAATATATATATATCATAACATTTTGCGTTGTTAAACCACATTGCTATACATAAGCCACTTTTTTCAACACTCGAAACATGAGCATCATGCATTTTATCAATAGCTCCTATAAAATCCTAATTGAGAAGAGTTGCTAAGATATTTGATAAATTTTTACAAATCATATAATATAATAATAATAGTATTTATCTTGAAATATAACATATATCAAATATCATACAAAATCTTCCTCGGGGCATTTTGAAAACCATGATACATAGGCTTGATAATAGAATGTGTTAATTTCACTAAAGCTTTCAATTCAATAGAAAAATACTTACTGATAGTCTCAGTTGAATGTTGAAATCACTCGCATTTCTAGCACAAAGCAAGTGGCCAAAAAGCTGTGAGAAAGCTAATGCTGAATTTACAAAGAAGAAATAACTTGCAGAACAAATTGGCAATGACTTAGGATTCCATAAATGACCCAAAGCAGCTTGCAGGATGTTGAGCTTGAGTATTTAGCAGTTAACAAATAGAATATAGAGCACAAATGAGTATACTTGACCAAAGCAAAAAAGATTGGGCTAAGGATTGCAGCAAACAGAAGTTCCATGTGAGTATTCAAATCTTAAATTAAATTTGCTGGGAGAAAAGTAGCAGCAAGTAGTTCACCACGAGCAAATATAATAATGAAACAGTACATGCAATTCACAACAGTAAAAACCGATAGAATATATATCAATTTCCACATAGCAGAATATAATCTAGCTCATGGTTTAATTGAGGATAGTAGAAAACCCCAGAAATTTTGAATTAATGTTCATAATTAATTTATGTCAATAGAAAAGAGGAAGCAACATTCTCTTGCTGTCCATTCTCAAGGAAAAGTCAATAAAAACCAATTTGTGCATTCATAGTAAAATATTTACTACAGTGAGTATTCTAATTTGTCTCTTATATAAGCAACTTATCTCTTCACATAAAGTCAAATTGAACCTTTGGCAATTTCATATTAGAGATCATATGTATTTGTACTTGTAGAAAGATACTATAAATTTATTGACTATGAAGATTTATGAAACTATGGTGTTCTTGTACTATGATTTTCATGGAAATAAACAAAGGTAATGAACTCTTTGATTGGAATGTATTGCTATAAAACATTCTCACTTAATTGAATTTTCAAGAAGCTTTGTGGAGAATACGTGACATGTTTTCAAATATTCATGTGGTTTGATCAAGAACATTATTACTAGTAGAAAGCAAATGGACCTCAATTATTGCCTGTGAATTTATTCTTGAACTGATGTTTGTGCATGAATTGACAGGCTGGGTAATTTGAATTCATAGAAATGCATATCCAAATCTTTTTTTCCTACCAGTTGTTTAAGTTGTTGAGATTGGTTGTTTCAAATGGCTACACTCACTAATGCCATTCAACTTTTATAAAGGATCTTCAAAAGGGTCACTACCGATATCAACTTATTTGAAATCTCCACAAACATTTTCATGGCCAAGCCCATGGTTGAGAGTCCAATCATGAACATCAGTAGTGACGATGTCCATGAACATCCAGTCAAGCTTATGCTATGATCAATTCCACAATATTTAAAATTTTTGGCATTTGACACAACCTACAAAAAAAAATTCATTTTATAGAGCTGAAAGGTATAATATGAAATTTAAAAAAGACCAATATATAAATATGCATGCAATGAATATTCACCTTTAATTTTTCTTTCCATTATTCATTGGGTGCATCAATGATCTTTCTTTTAGGATCCCAACCCAATATAGTCAATTCACACTTTATCTCTTGATTTCATAAGCTTTCATCACATAACTTTTGATATGTTATAGATTTGATCATTCAAAATGATATGATATTATTTAATGGTATTTTCATCAGAAAAATATGTGTATAATAATTTTAGTGTAAAGTGAGTAGTGACAATGCATGTTGAAAATGGGTTGAAAGTGATGTATTGTAATTGACATAATAAATTGAAATATAATATGTGCTGAAATGATTGGTAGAATTGATATGTACTGGAATGTAATATTAATTTGACTAAAAGAATGCATTATACTAATGATGTTCTTATAAAAAATGATATACTCATTAATATCATATATTTGATATTATAACCTTATGAAATATTCTTAAGATCTACGTGTTCCATTTAAAGAAATCAATGGATGGAGTCATACAGAGTTGAAGATTGATGGAGTTATAAGGAGCAAGGGTAAATGATTCATGTGATTTAAGGGGAGTTATAAGGAGATCATTGATTGAGATTCATAAGAGGCAAATGACCAGGAGTTATTATAAGGGTAGGAGAAAGATAAAGATCAAGATACTCTCATCTGAACATCTGATAGAATACTGATTATTGACTATTGATATTGAATTTTGATTGATTACTCATTATGGTTACTGATACTATAGCTTATACTATATTGATGTTGTTTACTATCAATACTATTAATATTGCTAATATTGACCACTGTTTCTAATATTGTGACTAACACTGACCCTGATAACTGTTACTGATATGGATCACTATTACTGGTGATATAATAAACTGAAATGTAATATGTTATAAATTGAATTGGTACAAAGAACCAACATAGATATTGATACATTAATTTCTTTATATAATTTACATCATATTTTTTTTCATTGCATTAATTTTAGCAGTAAGATTTTAATTAATGTGGACTTTTATACTCATTACGTGGTTTTAAATTCTTTCAGGAAAGGATAAAGACCTTGCGATGTGAAGCTTCAAACATCATGTTAACTGTTCTTTTTTTGGCACCTGTAGTTTATTTTGTAGTCATATTATATTTATAGTGATGTAATAAGTCTTATGTATCATAACTATTGTATATATGATAAAACATGCATAAAAAAAAAGTATATTTCTATATTTAAATTAGATTAAATAAGTTTGCTGCATTGCAATTCAAAATATTAAACAAGTATAAATAAATATATCCACCTTCCAAATGAGACATCTACACCTTATCTAAATAAATGCTCTTAGCCCTGGAGATTTCACTCTCAATTAAAAATTAGGCAAATTACATAAAGGTAGAAATACAAAAATGCAACTTAAAATCCTTGTAAGTAGATCAAATGAATTAAACACACACACACACACACACACACACATATATATATATATATATATATATATATATATATATATATATATATAATCACATTCACTATCAAAATAAACATCATTCAAAAAATGATTTGGAATATGAGATTAGGGAAAAGTTGAGTTAATGGCTTTAGATTCATCTTGTGCTTCAGGGAAAATTAGGGGAAGTTGAGTTAGGGGAAATTTGATTTTGATGGAGAAATTGAATAGTATAATTATTAATGTCAAAAAGAAATTAATAAGAGAGTAATCAAAGATGATTTAAAGTCACCACCGCATGTTGGATTAAGGATCTTCTACTATTCTAAATTAGATATTGTGTTGACGAGAGACCTTCGATCAACCAAATATAGCCAGGCAGAGGACGTAGCCTGGGTAGATTATTGTGAGGAGAGTTGTGATAATGGAGACGAGGATGGGAATCGTGGTGATGAGAGACCTCCAATCAACCAAGGATAATCATGCAGAGGACGCAGTGTGGGAGATCATTGATGCGAGGAGAGCTATGATAGTGAAGACGAGGATGGGAATCACATAAATGATGAAGTAGAAGCACGGACCTTCTTGCACGATTTGTTGGCCTTTACATCATTTTCAACATTTGAAACAACAGGAAGTTGTAGAATACATGAGGTATTCTGTTGTGAGAAGTAGTCGGGGACCCCAAAAATTTTTGTAACTCCATTCTACTGCAATACCTCAAATAATCTTTTAATAATTTTTTATAAAGCAAAGTATTAAAGAAGCTATTCTAAATGGACCCTTAGTTGATAGCAAATATTTTGAATTTTAGTAGCTTATAAAGGATGCCTTTTGATCTACCCCAACAAAAATCAGTTCCTTTGAATGCTCATTAAATAATAATTTTGTAACTCTATTGAATAATAATAAGGGCTCAAGTTGACCATCAGCCTGTGAGAATTAGAGGTTGTTTGGTTGCCTGCAAAATAAGTGCAAAGTATTCTTTTTTACACTGCATTTCCTTTTTAGGCAACCAAACATCCCCTATATTTATTATTAAAATCACGAATCAAACGATCCTAAATTTGATTATACAACTTTTCAATTCAAATATGCATTGAGTTTTATGCCTAATTAAGCTAAGTTTTTATGCAATATCAAACCTTAAAATTTAATTCATTACTTTTTTTTCTTAACATTGAGGATTGATATATGATAAAAATATTATATTGATCAAGCATGAATCTCAAGGCAAAAATTGAGTTGGAAACTTCAAAGATTAAATAGGAGACCATCTAAACTCCAATTTCAGCAAACTTACAGTCGAATTGAAAGTCTCGGAAATACAAACCCAACGGCACCAAATTCAACTCAATCCAAGCCCAAATGAATTCAAATCAAAGACTCGAAGCACATTTGGAGGGTTCAAACTATAATTTGGATTACCAAACAATTTCCAAACGTGACATGATTATAGTCTAATTAAGCGGCTCGACGAGACAAATCCAATGAGCCCAAAGATTGTCAAATTCTGATATCATTAGGGCCTTCAAATGCCCAATAAAGGGTCCATGATCAAGGGATTCAACATCGGACATCCATCCAAATCACTCCCAATTTATCCTTGATCTTC
The DNA here is from genome assembly GCA_016618105.1 of Dendrobium huoshanense. Classification (NCBI taxonomy): domain Eukaryota; kingdom Viridiplantae; phylum Streptophyta; class Magnoliopsida; order Asparagales; family Orchidaceae; genus Dendrobium; species Dendrobium huoshanense. Next base: position 35,162,162 of record CM028348.1, on the reverse strand, counting down.
CTCATATTTATTGGTCATGCCACTCTAAAAAACTTATAAATAGACCCCTCATTTATCCTTAGGGGGGCCCCAAGAAATAAGAAAAGTGAAGGAAGAGAAGGAACAAAATGGAAGGAATAAAAGATAAGGAAGAAATCTTTCTTGCCACCAGACTCCTCCTCGACAACCGTTATACTTCCACCCGGCAGCTGACCGACGTTGGAGTTCTGCCCGACTAACGTCGAAGTTCTACCCAACTGACACATGAGTTCTTCCTGGCCGCCGACAGATGTCAGAGTTATGCCAAATAACCAACGACACCGGATTTCTGCCCGATCGTCAAGTGAAGCCGGATTTTTTCCCAACCACCAAACATCGTCGGGTTTTCAATTCCTGTTTGTAACTGAAGTTCAACCCAAGAGTTGATTATTATAATATGAACTTCCACAATTTCAGGGACGAGTTAGCCACTTGAAATCTAAGCAAATACTAGTGGAATCCTTTCAACTGGGCATGACCCCATAGTTTTTCCCTTTTCCATCACATAAAAATTATGGTGTTACACTTTTCTTCTATTTGTGTGTTGGATATCTGTACAACACTGAAACAAAATTTTTTTTTAACTCTATCGTCGCATATATTCTAGCACACAATAGTTTTGCGCCATTTGTGAGAATCGAACCCACTATTTTAAGTATTTCTTTAATGGCCAACAGGCGGAGCAATCTCATCTTGGGAGCCTCCCGCTCCAATACCCACCAATCTTGAAATCTATAAATCATGGATATCAAGTATCTGTCTCTTTTTATCATGGGGGAAAAAATGCTGCTGGAGAAGAAACTTCAGGACCTTCCCTAGAAGAATGCATCTCAAAGATGGAAGAATCTCAAAATGAGATCATTCAACTCCTATGAGAGACTCGGCAACCGGTGTTAGCACCATAGAAAGAGGTTCTTCTCCCTCGAGATCCACCACTGACTGAAGATGTTCAACTCAAACATCTTCACGCAGAGATCCCTCTTTGTCCGCCAAGGAGGCATCTACAATCACACCAAGACAACGAATTTGTTGACACTACAAGTTATATCCATCCTTCGCATGCAAGTCGACAACCTCGCATTCCTCCGGACATCCTTGAAGACTTAAAAGTGTGTGGGCCCCTCCAAAAAATTTATTAAAGATTACAATCGGTTTAAAAATCGGCTACCTAATGACCGCGCGCCCCAAGGGGCGCACCCTTTAAGCACCGGCGGCAGCCGGCCAGTTTGACTGCCAAAACACATCCATGTGTGATTTATCGGCCCGGACAATCCAAATCAGACATTTTCGGGGTCCCCGAAATCATTTTTTGATGATCTGGATCCAATTTTGGCACTTTCGGAGTTCAACGGAGCCTCTATGATTAATTTTGAGCAAATTTCATTTTTTTGGAAACTAATTTTCAGACATTTTTTGCTACTCGAATAGTTTGAAATGATGTAACACATATTTTTAACTTTTGGAGCTTCGACATCCGAAAATATGGGGGCAACTAATATATCATCAAAAAATTATCTTGATCAAGCATAAATCTGGTGGAAAAAAATCAAGTTAGAAACTTCAAAAATTAAATTGGAGACTATATAAACTCTTATTTCAGCAAACTTACAATCGAAATGAACGTCTCAGAAATACGACCCAACGACACCAAATTCAACTCAATCCGAGATCAAATGAGTCCAAATCAAAGACCCGAAGCACATTTGGAGGGTTCAAACTATAATTTGGATTACCAAACGGTTTCCAAACGTGACATGCTTATAATCGAATCGAGGGGCTCGACGATACAAATCCAATGAGCCCAAGATTGTCAAATTTTAATATCATTAGGGCCTTAAAATGCCCAAATTAATGATCTACAATCAAGATATTCAATATTGGTCGTCCATCCAAATCACTCCCAATTTACCCTTCATCTTCCTACTATTTATTGGACATGTCACTCTTAAAAAATTATAAATATAACCATTATTTCTCTTGAGGGGGGACCCAAAGTAAAAAAGAGAAGAGAATGAATAGAAGGAAGAGACCTATCTTGCCACCCGACTCCTCCTTGACCGCCGTCGGACTTCCACTACGTAGCCAATCGACATCGGAGTTCGGTCCGACCGTCGACTGATGTCGAAGCTTTGCTGATAGTCGACTGACGCCGGATTTCTGCCCGATCGTCAATTAAAGCCGAATTTCTGCCCAACTATCATACATTGTCAGATTTTCGATCTCTGTTTGTAACTGAAGTTCAACCCGGGAGTTGATTATTGTAATATGATCGTCCTCAATTTCAGGTACGAGTTAGCCACTTGTAATTTAAGCAAACACTCGTGGAATCCTTTCAACTAGGCATGACCCTATGGTTTTTCCCTTTTACAATGTTTCAACGTAAAAATTCTGGAGTTAAACTTTTCTTCTATTTGTGTGCTGAATATCAGTACAACGTTGAGACGAAAATTTTATAACTCTATCTCCGTATATATTCTAGCCCGCAACAATGATCATATATCCCATCTATCTATACATTTACATCAATATCCTAATCATTACCCAATTTAACACAGCTAGCATTATACATTAAAATATTAATTATTTACAAAATTAATATGTAAGACAATCTAAGTAACTATTAATATCATTCAGCCAACAAAAAATCCCAAAGGAAAGATATAACAGACCGATTTTTTTTTTTATCTGGATAATGACCATCTAATTATTAATTAGTAATCTAAAAAAATATAAAATTATAGTCACCGGAGGTGATTAGTTACCGTTGAGTATTGTCGAAGCACCAAATGTTATTGTTCAAAGTTAGGCGTACGTATTTAATTTCATTTAAATTAAATATTATGTAAATTTAAATAAATATTATATGTAATTTTATGTTGAAGGACGGTGTTTTATATTATGATAATTATTAGGGGAATCACTATATTATATTTGAGATAAACAAAGAAATTGCCGTAAGAGTTATATTTTGGCATTCTTTGGAGTTGAATATAGCTTTCTTTATGCTTTATTTTTTATATTATAGTTATAATTTTTATAAGGTGGTTATTTTTTCATAATTTTTGTGATAGGAAGTTGTTTTCTATAACAACTTTCAAAAAAGCTATTTTCTCCACAATAACTTTACGATTAACTTAATAAAAAGTTGTATAACTGTCCCAAACGGACCCACAGAGTTTATTTGAGATGATTTTTTCACTACTTTGCTTTTTAGATTGCAACTACAGTTTTGTTTCGCTACTTTTTTTTTTTCAACTTTTTTTCGTTATTTTTAAGGAATTTTTATATGAGAAGTTTTTTTACTACTAGAGCTACTAATGCGTGATAGCTTTAGAAAACTCCGTTTTAGAAAGCAAGAAAAAAGCCGTCCCAAACGAAGCCTTAGTTTTTATTTAATTGTATCTATCAAGTAGTTAAATTTCATGAATTGATGGGACTAGCAATCTGATTTTGAATTGATTTGATCTTGCTTTTATTATTAAAAAAAATTCAAATTGTTGATCTTGAGTCTAAACAAATTCCATAAAAGAGAAGTAAATTTAGTGGCAATTTCGACATTGTAATTTTAGCGTCCCAAAATTTTAATATTTTGTTCAAGTTGGTAGAATTTGAATTTAAATTATTTTGTTATAAAAAATTTAAAAACAAGAGCAACTTAGTAATTTCAACTGAAACAAATTAGAAGCTCCACCCACTTCACTTAATTACAAAGGGGCTCAAATGCAAAACACAAACGAACACAAAAGATTTACGAGGAAAACTCAAATCTGAGAAAACCCACGGAGGAGGAGGGAGAACGGCTTCACTTTAGGAAAAGGAGGCGGAGTACAAACAGCTGATCAAATCATAAGTCATTTACAACATATTTATATAACAAAATTAGGGCAGTGAAAAAAACAAGCAGAATTTCAAAATTATTCTTACAACCAAAAATTTTTCAGGGTCACTGCCCTCAGAAATCCCTGTAGAGGTGAGCTACTCCTTGACCCCGAGTAGAATCCCGCTATGGTGTGCTTCCTCCTTGTATCCCGACATATTTGTGAAGCATACGACATCAAAAACATGAACAAATAAGGGTCGAGCCAAATTCGAGGAAACTCCAACAAAGCTGCTTTAGAAGACAATAAAAAAATTGATCTAGATGAAGCAATATTTAAATTTTAAATTGTGAAGTGCATTTTTGCTTATGCTAAGTTGTTTTTTAATTAAAAAAAATTAATAAGTGGTCTTCTTTTATATTTTTAGCATAAAGTATGCATAAGTAATGCATATTAAGTTAGGAAAATTTATTTGTGAATAATTCTCTTTCTTTGCCAAAAACTCTTTTGATGAAATATTAAAATAATTATATATATATATATATATATATATATATATATATATATATATATATATATATATATATCTTATAAAAAGATAACAGAGATAGTAATCCCCGCTTTCCCTCTAAAACGAACTTTTATTACGTCCGGTGTAAGGACGTAGAGGAACGTCCGGTTGGAGGCAAAATCCCGTCAAAAAACTCGGTATTTGTTCGGTACAACTAGGTATTATTTGATAATAACGAGGAATACCGTTCTCTGAAGACCAATACCGAGTTATACCGAGCTGTACCGAGAAATACCGAGTTGTACCGAGTTTTTCTAGAAAAAACTCGGTACAACTTTTGTATAACTCGGTATTGCTCGGTATAGCTAGGTATAACTCGGTATTGGATCTTCAAATGAAGGTATTCCTTGTTATTGTTTAATATTGCTAGGTATTTGCTCGGTACAACTCGTTTTTTGACGGGATTTTGCCTCCGACCGGACCTTCCTCTACGTCCGGTCGGAGGACGTAATAATTGTTCCTCTAAAACAGCATAAAAAAATCCCATTTCATGGCTTTCCACTCTTATTCCTCTTCCACCCTACGAACCCTCAGCTATTTATACATTCACCATTCCCTCCTCTTTCGTTCAATATCTGTTCGTGTTGTTCAAAGGCCTCGCCTTTCTCTCTCCCCTTTTGACGGATGGCCGGCGTGCTCTATCTCCTAGCAATTCTCCTCACCTGTTCTACAGCCGCAGCCGGCGAGGTGACGAAGGGGAAGGCGGTGGTTGATGGCGGCGCCACCATTGCTAGCACAGACGAACACTTCGTCTGCGCCACCCTTGATTGGTGGCCTTCGGACCAGTGCAACTACGGATCCTGCTCTTGGGGCGATGCATCGATCCTCAATCTGGTGAGATTGCTACCACTCTGAAAACCAATTTGCTTCGCTATAAGATTATCTCCAACCTAACTCCATACCACCTTATGCCTTCTATAATTTGTTCCATTCGAACTTCAAATCTCATGCCATATTCCGGTAGTTAAAAAGTGCGACGTCAATATTGATGTCAGACTGTTTACCTACGCAAAAAAATTAGCTGTGGGATTTGTCGAAGAAGAGCGCGAAAGAGTAGAAAAGCGTGCCAAAGATGATTACCTTCGCAGGAAGCAGGAATCATGCGAAAGAAGAAGAAATTGGGTTCGATTGGAGAAAAATGACTGTATTTTAAAGTTTTACTACTTTTTTGGCTTCAAAATGAAGTAACAACATTATCAAGCAGTAACTCATCTCCAACATAACTCTGTTTAGAAATTAAGATTTTTTTAATTATTTGACTAAATTATCGATATGATTATCTAATTTTCTCCAAAAATACATTCGTCTTCTTCATTAGAGATTAAGTTTCTACACCTAGTTTTTGACAGAATTGCTGCCTCTATATCATCAATAGTTCTCTTTGTCATATGCTCCATTTGGTAGGCAAATTCAACTTTTTTTCCTCCTCTATTTCTTGATTTTTTTTTTTCAAAAAAGGTGTTTGTGAAATAATGTGACATCAATATTGACATCACACTCTTCAAGTCGCGAAATTGTCACTGAAATTAACGTTCGGGTACGTAGAGCAGGCGGCAGGTCACAAACACTTGTTTGACATTCGGTTGGAGACGACCTAAGCTTTTGAAGGTGTTTAGTAGGCGGTGATTTATTTATTTATGAAGAAATAATATTTCAACTTATTATGAAATTAGTTCAATGTTTTTTAACTTATTATGAGACACTTGTTTGTTAGTGGGGCCAGAAATTTTGTTCTTGTGGTTATAAATTGATTTTTTTTCATTAGCTATGCTTTATTAATTATCATGATAGAATTTTAATTATAATATAATTTAGTTATATATAAAACTAAGAGGTACAAGATGATGAATAGAAGGTAAAGGTGATGGGACAAAATTTATAAATAAATATCTTAATAAATTATATTATTGAAATAAAAATGAAAAAAAAGAGAGGCATAATATTCCGGAGGCTAGTTTTTTAATTATTTGAAATTTTAGAAAATTGGTTAGTCGCTGTTGATATAAGCGACTGGCTATATATATATATATATATATATATATATATATATATATATATATATATATATATATATATATATATATGAGCTATATTTTTTTTAATAAATAATAATAATAATAATAAAACAAGATTATAAATTTTGGCCGGGAGAGGTTGGAGTAGCTCCCGTGGAAGATAAAATTAGACAGAGTCGCCTTAGAAGGTTTGGTCACATATAACGGCGGTCTTTTGGTGACCCGGTTAGGAAAATAGAGGTATTAAATTTGACTTATGTTAAGAAAGATAGAGGCAGACCTAAAAAGACTTGATTAAAAAGTATTAGAAATAATCTTTCTTTATTAGATTTAAACGAGAATTTGACTTTTAGTAAGACAATGGAGAAAAAGGATTCATGTAACTGACCCCACGTAGCGTGACAAAGGCTTGATAAAGTTGTTGTTGTTATTGTTCCGCCTTAAATCCGCCCATGCTTCTTAGTATATATTAGACCACTTTCATACTATTGTTTGGCTTTGAATTTTTTAATTTCAAAATATGAGAATTTGTTTCAGATAGATAATACTAAAAACATATTTAAAATTTCATATCTTTGATTTGTTGCAGAATCTTTCAAATCCTGTTCTTATTAACGCTGTCAAAGGTATGAATGTTCTTGTTTTATTTTGTTTTATTCATTTCTTGTTTCCTCCAATTTCCTGCATAATTTTGTTTTCTCTTCAGCATTTTCTCCTTTGAAGCTTCGTCTTGGAGGTTCTTTGGATGATAAAGTTCTATATGAAACTGGAGATTTTGGTCGACCTTGCTTACCATTTGTGAAGAATGATTCTGCATTGTTTGGATATAATGATGGCTGCTTGCCAATCTCAAGATGGGATCAGCTTAATAAATTCTTTGAAGAAGCTAGGTATATTTAGAGTTCCTTAAAATCTGATTTTTCTTCTTTCGTGTATGGTTGTTTGAGTTATTTTTGATGTTGCTCATCTCAATATGAAACCAAGCATACTATGAAACATCTTAAGGAAGCTAAACTCTTAAACATCGAGGTGAATTATGGTGTAATTGTTAGAATTTCATTAAGAAACTCTGTATTTAAGCGTGCTCATCATGGAGAAATCCTGGGATGGTTGACCTCCTGTGAAGTTGCCCTGATAGGATAAAACCGTGAGGCAAAGCGAACAATATATGATAGTTAAGAGTTTGGACTTTTATAAATGGTATCAGAGCAATGCACTAACCTCAAGATAAAAACTAAGTGTTGTGCAAGACAAAGTGCTAAGACATATGAGCCACCTTTTGAACTCTATATGGGACAAAATACTACATGACAGGAGTCACCACTTGAACTTGTAGGGGTCATCTCTAAAATCCTATGTCTTGTGGATGATTCTACGATAAAGATGTTGACAAGGACGTCAGTTAAGTTGGGGAGATTGTGAAAGCCCTTAAGTTAAAGAAACTAAACTTTTTAACATCTAAGTGCCTTTTAGTATAACGGTTAAATTTTCATTAAGAAACTCCACAGTTAAGTTTTCCCATCTTGGAAAAATCCTAGGATGAGTGAAGTCCTAGAAAGTTACACCAACATGATAAAACTGTGAGGCATTTAGGCAAATGTGAATAATATCTCGATAGTTAAGAGTTTGGGCTGTTACACATACACGTAGCTCGCCTTGGTTTATTGGTTGGGAGCTTTGGCTACCAACCAAGAGGACTCGAGTTCGAGACTTACGTATGTGATATGTGTGTGAGTTTGAATTAATTGACCTAAATGTCTCCCCGAGCAAGAAAAAAAATAAAGTATATTATCTTTGACATATGCCAATCAATCAAATACATTAATGCTAATATCACAATAACACCTATATTTAAATAATGTAAATCCGAATAGCTCAATCTTATTAAGCATAAAGAATACGTTTTCTCACTTTCTTAACAGTTTCTTCTGCAACTTTATGACAAGCATTCAAATTAACTCGAGTTGTTTGCAGTAAATTTTGATGGCTTTTGATTCTATCTTATACATAGCTTCTCGTTAATAGGGTTTCAGTTGTCTTTGGGCTGAATGCTCTTAATGGAAGAGTTCCAATGCCAGATGGTTCAGTAGGAGGTCCATGGAACCACACAAATGCTGAATCTCTAATTCGTTTTACAGCTAATAAGGGCTACAACATCTTAGGCTGGGAACTCGGTATGATCTATAGGAATTGCTACTTTCATCTCTTAGATTTTGTTTGGGACGACTTTCTTACTGCTTCTTAAAGCAACTTTCTAGTAATTTTTGTACTAAAAAGCTGCTTTAAGAAGCAATAAAAAAAACCGTCCCAAACAAAACCTTAAACTCTACTGAACTTCTGACAGCTTTATATGAATGCTTTTTTTCTTTGACACAACTTCATTATAAAGCTTAATTTTCTCATATAAGCCTAAGGAAATTAACTGTGTTAACAAAAAATTTTTGTTCTCTCTTCAGGGAATGAGCTAAGTGGCAAGGGAATTAGAGCTCGAATAGATGTAGCTCAATATGCAGCAGATACGATATCTCTAAAGAAAATTGTGGATCAGATCTATGAGGGTCGGTCAGGGAAGCCATTAATAATTGCTCCAGGTGGTAATTTTGAAGTAGAATGGTATAGTCAGTTCATTGACCTGACAAAAAGGTCTTCCTCACTGGACATAATCACCCACCACATGTATATTCTTGGTCCAGGTACTTAATCACAACTCATCAAGGATATAAAATGATGAACATTTTGGCTTATTTTATGATGCACCAATCTACAGGTGTGGATGAGCATTTGGTGGAGAAGATCCTGAACCCTAGTCGTCTTGATCTCGCGGAATCGGTCTTCCGCAACCTCAGTGTTGTATTAAGGAATGCTGGCTCTTCTCCGACCGCATGGGTCGGAGAAGCTGGAGGAGCATACAACAGTGGTCGTAATCTTGTCACTAACTCTTTTGTTTCAAGCTTCTGGTAAGTTTCTTTTCCTACAGTTAGTTGACTCAGATCCCCAAACTGTTATGGAAGAAAGGTAATCTAAATTCTTTTCCTGTTGAAAATAGGTACCTGGATCAACTTGGGATGTCAGCAAACTATGACACAAAGTCCTATTGCAGACAGAGCTTGATAGGTGGAAACTATGGACTACTAAACACCACCACCTTCGAACCAAATCCAGATTACTATAGGTAAACTAATAATCTTGTACTAAAAGATAAGGTTCTCAGTTCATAAGAGTAAAGCTTCTAATAATTTTATAGCATGTAGAACAATTTACCTATGACGTTGTGAACAATTTGTATCAAGTAGATTGGGTCTTGTCTAGTTGTCACTTGGGGTAAGCTTAAGCTTGCTGCGAATCAACTAATGAGATAGTGACAGGAAAAGTCCCAAAAGGATTTGCTGAGAATCAATTAAGAACTTAGTACATTAAACATCTTAAGCTGATCTGGGCTTAAATCATCTAGTTGGACATAGCACATCTTGGCCTGTTGGTTGAAGTTTAGACTACCAACTAAGAGGTCTTGGATTCGAGCCTTTGTGTATACGATGTGTGTGTGAGTCTGCCTTAATTGGCCTAAATGTCCCAAAAAAAGAGTCATCTAGTTGGGAAAAGCTTATTTGTTAATTTTCTCAAGATCCAGTCGAACAAGCCCTTAATGCTAGGAATTTGATGTTGAGTTGATGAGTTCAAGAAAATGACTTCCCATGCTAAAAAGAATTCAATATACCAAGTTGTCACTTTCTTGTGCCAAGTATAGTCAATCAACCAGCTACTCAATGCTATCTTCGTGATTATACAAAAATTTGAAAACAAACTGGTCAATGGTTGATAAATCAAATTAAATATTATCAGGTACCTTGGAGCTAAGAAAATCACAAAAACATGCTATGAATTACAACTCTACAACTGCACAACTTTAGTACTAATATTGTTTCTCTTTACTATAGCGCTCTTTTGTGGCATCGCTTGATGGGTCCGAAAGTGCTAGCCACAGATTTCATTGGAACAAAGAAGATAAGGGCCTATACGCATTGTGCAAGAGATTCTGTAAGCTAAACAAAAGTTCATCCATGTGTTCTTTCAAGTCGCCATCCCTTAAATTTTATCTAATCTTCTCTTTACAGAATGGTATAACACTTATCTTACTCAACCTGGACCTCATAGAAACAACATATGTGCAAGTTAGTATCAAAAGTGCTGAATTCACTAAGGAAACAAGGGAAGAGTATCATCTGACTGCAAAAGATGGGGACTTGCACAGCCAAACCGTCCTACTAAATGGCAAAGCTTTGAATGTGGATTCCTATGGACAGATACCTGCTTTAGAACCATTAGAAGTTGATGGCTTGCAGCCGATTAAAGTTGATCCTGTTTCTGTTGTTTTTGCTCACTTACCCTACGTTCACGCACCAGCTTGTATTTAATTTCCTTTTTGTTAATTTCCATCTCAATGTGCAAAAATGATTGTGGCCATTCTTGTCATCATGGTGACCATAAGTTTGACAATAGTTGTCTTTCTTTTCTTATAATCTCAATCAAAGAATAAGACGTGCATGAATAATCAGAGCTTGAAATGCCTTACACGGCACGCTTCTTATCTTCTATATTTAGACCTTCACTTCACAATTCTGTTATAATTAGATGCTTATGAGGTAGAACAGTCCGATACAAATTGAATGTGACAGCCAAAAACTAAGGAAAAATATTATATTAAAATAGTTTTCACTGCCTCTAGCTACATCCAAGCATCAGGATAGCTCAAGAGAAATTCAAGAGGTAAGTAGTTATTATAATTAGTATTCTGTTTACCTTTTTTGTTTTTTTTTTTTTAATTTGCATTATCAATAGCTCAAAATAATTTATTGAGCTACATTCACAAAAAAATATATATCATTGATTGGTGTGGCCTGTCTCTTATACGAGTATTCCAAATCTTTCACCTCCAATATCACCCTACAGAATCTTACAATAAAAATTCTCAATGACTCGCATAATTCTTGTCTCATTTTGTGTAGAGCTTCCAAGCTCCTTCAGGGTTTTCTAGTGCTAGCAAACTGAGTTACAAATGTCCTTTGGAATTCTAAGGGTGATGACTCATATTGGCAAGCGAGTAAACCATTCAATGCAGGCTCCTCAAGGGTCGTAAAGAATAACAGGCACTTTCAAGCATTATCGGCGTCCAATAATGATGCCATTGAATCAAAGGTAGTCACATGGTCTACTGGATCAATCCTACCCCTATAAGACTCCAAGTGTGGAACTTTAAACTTGAGACAATCTCACCTCTATTATCTCCCAAAAGAAAGCATTTTTGGGTACAATTCTTCTAAAATACTGAGGAGATGAATTATATTCTTTATCACTCATTATTATACTAGTGAGATTTGAAATAAGCATTGAGGTTAGCACTCAACTATTTGCCCTTCTACAATAAACTATCGAGTTGGACAACCCTTTTAGGGTGGTCTCCCTCTGCTTGTGCCTTGATAATCCTACTAGGGATTCTTGGATAATTTTTTTTTCAATCTATTCAACTTCCATGAGATCATGTTGACTAGTATAGTTTGGGTTCTCCAAGTTCACTAATGGTTTGGGGTGAGTATTCTCGTCAAAGTGCTTCTATTCTGGCCACTTGAATCAATCCACACTCAATGCCCATTTTAGTATATTAGATCTAAGTTTGCCTATGAGTGACACCCGATATTACTAATAGACAAGCTTTAAGGGTATGAACTGAGAATTAATGCGAGAATGGAATAAAAGAGAGGAAAACTCTCTAGGAAATATGATCTTCTAACTCAAATATTTATAAGAAAATGCCAAAGGAACCAAAATATTCCTCTTCACCAAAAACTATAGAAAAAGCTACATCAATAAAGAAATAAAAAAACATAATAACTGACTCTTAGTACATACTTTCTTAATCACATGTCACACCCTAGCTAACTCAATGGGTGATTGTATCTCTTGATCATTTTTCTTCATCTTGGATGAGTTTTATAATGTTGAGTGTGCAAGTACGAGGAGTAAGCGAGCCTGCTAGTGAGTGATGAGTTGAGAGGGCTAACTAGCAAGCATACAAAAGCCGTTGTTGACCTTACTAATACTCTGAATTACTTTAGAGTGGAAGGCAAGTATGTTTAAGTTATGAGGATAATAGGAATTATAATAGGGTGATTGTGATGAGATTAGCTAGAATCCATCTAAAAAGGTACTTTCTTATAGTTGATATGATGAGAATGATGGATAACCCTCTATGAGTGGCTTTGGTAACTAGTTCATGCTGTAGGGCAAGTGACAAGTGGAATGTTCTGTGAAAAATCCTTGACTACTTTTGACAAAGGTGACTCCCCTCTAGATATTTCTCCTTGTGAGATCCATGAAGTAGAGGTTCACTCTCTATGATCTGTTGAATACCTAAAAATGCATATAACAATACACATAAATGAAGATATTTAAAATCACATTTACGTAAGAAGAGATGAACATAAATTGTTGAAATATGTTAAAATATTTTGAATTTCTAATTATATGAAAATTATCTTTTAAATTATTTAAATTATATAAATAAAAAAAAAATATTTATAATAGTATTTAACATAATAATTAAACTATAAAATTTTAATAAGTATTATCGAGCACAATTATTAAGGCAAATTAGTTTTGATCAATCACACCATACAATATGAATAATACAGTACTACGTAAATCATACAATAATATAACATCAAACATTAATATATGGATCAAATAGTACCATCATTTAGACAGATTCATAATTACATTATGATTCATGAAAATATACAAGTTTAAACATTTATTCATCACCAGTACATGCATGTGTTACTGCTTATGTAGAATTGATTAGACTGAATACAAATTTATGTAATTACAATTTATTTACAAACCAATACTCGCACTTTATGTTCTATACTTGCATGTTCACATAATTATCCAAATGATATAATCAAATATTGTTATAATTATTAACATTTAACAGCCTAATTATTTAATTATGTCATACATGTCTTGCTTTAGTCATTGAATATTGAACTTTTGTATGTATTTCATATCGACTTAAAGGCTTTTGCATTGGAAAGATTTTTATAAAAAATTCTTGTCACTTAACACCCAATTAAACACCCTTCTAGTGTGCCCTTCATAAATAATATAGCTAGCGATTCACAAGTCGAATTCTCAAATGAGAAAATACTACCTACGCAAACCAACCTAATTGGTGCTTTTTAGAATTACTAATTTACGGAGCCAACTTTAAATCCTAAACAGGAAAACAAATCACATAATGGGATTGCGGAGAAAATAATCTAGTATATATAGACTTTCTCAAGAGATACTTTAACAAGTACATGGCAAATTTACAATAAACCCAGCTCTAATAAAAATTTGGAAGCTGGAATATCCATCTTGGGTCTACCAAAAGAGATATTGCAAGTACAATAAGGAAAGAGTAAAACTAGCGGCATGATAAGTGATTTCCTCTTCTATATTGTGCAAATTTGCCACGTTATGTAGATGAAGATTTAATGAGAAGATTATAATCGCAAGAACTTTAAATAGGTTGGTCGTATAAGAAATATTTTGGGAAGAAGTTTGCTGCCAGAATTTTTCAAAATATTCGATCTGACATCCAATATATAGTTTCACAAAAGCATGAGTACTTACTTGTCGGTGCCATTTCATCAATTTAGGCCAAGTAAGAAGTTTGTAGAACTGTTGTAAGTGCCTACGATAGTTTATTTGTTTCCTTAGTCTTCGGGTACGGTTCTCATTGAACATTAATAAATATGTATGTCATTGTATAACAAACATGTTAATAATGAGAGCACCTCACTTTAACCCGTTAATATATATAAAAGCAAAGAAGCATAAAAATTAAAAAGACATTCTGCACGCATGCACAATTAGCAAATAAAAATTGTAATTGAATTAATTATAGATAACACATTAGAAAATATATAAACGAAAGAAACAGTTGCATAATTTTTTTTTGAAATAAAGTTAAATTCAGAGACCCATTACAATTAATTTAATAGTATAAAAATAATACATCAAACACCAAGCCTTAAGACATGCCAAAACTAAGACATGTCCCCGGCCCAAAAAAATCAAGGTCATCAATGCAAACCCCACTAATTTTTTATCAAGCCACAATTCCCATGTACACAAGCAAGTTACTATTTTCCAAAACAAGCCTATGCTATTTTTCATTGATGCTCAACCATTCTCTCACCATTATTAAAAATTTCTCATTGGGTTCACAACATAAATATCATTTGCAAATTCATGTTAGATTAGGAATTGATAACTAAATTTGGAGTTATTCTCTTTGATCATCGTCATATTATTATCAGACATTTCTATGGATGTCAACTAATATCAATGTTTAACAACCACCAGTCAACACCCATCATTGGCCAACATTGACCTAACGTTCACCTATCTCGATGTAACTAATGCCGACACCTTTCATTGACAAATATTGATGTTTGTTATTAACAAAACATCGTACAGTCTGATCCACCAGAGAGCTCTCTAAATGAACTTTGATTTATCCTGTACGATATGATATTAGATTTGAAATAATCGTATTGGATGATCTTTGACTGCATTAAACTGTACAATCCGAAAATCGCATTATACAATCAAAGGTGATTTAATTAAAAATTAGGGTTTTGAGAGTCTACTTTATAAATTTGTTTGTGATTTGAGGGAATAAGTGTTTAACATCCAGATAAGTTTTCATTTTATGAGAGAGCTTGGAGAGAGTCCACAAAGAAAAATGGAGAAAGAGGAGGTGAGGTTGAGAAAGAGAGGAGCATTGAGGGTGTCAAGCAAGTATGAGGAGGTTCACATGATTGCTCCGGCTAACATGTACCTTGGGACATCTGATTTCTCTGTGTGGAGCTTTAGGAGGAGAGCTCTTGGAGGGAGAGTCTTTGGAGCAAAGGACTCTAACTAGTTGAGGAGGCTAGGAGTGGCATCTCCACCGGGCGTGGAAGCGAAAGGAAATATTGGTATCTCCGTCGTGCTTGAGGGTGAAAGGAGTTTCGACATCTCAGCCGGGCTGAGGAGGTGAGAGGAGGGATCGACTTCTACACCAGGCTTGCGAGCAAAAGGATGGACAACTCCATCGAGCTGAGCAGGTGAGAGGAGTAGATTCTTCAGTTGTAAAGAGTCCTATAAGGGTGATTCTCCACCTGGTCAAGGGAGAAGGGTTTCTCTGTTTAGCTATGTGTTGAAGGAGAGACACGTATAGTACAATTCCCAAAGAGGACCTTTGGGGAGGGGACCTAGGTCAATTTGACCGAACCACTATAAACCTCGATTTGTATTGTCTTACTTTTTCACACTTTATTTTTCATGCTATTTACATTTATTGCATTATAGTGTTTTTTTTTTAATTATCTTTGTGGAACAGGTTGTTAGTGATTTATCGTTGGTTAAACTTTATTTTGAAAGTTTATATATATATATATATATATATATATATATATATATATATATATATATATATATATATATATATATATATATATATATATATATATATATATATAATATTTGTTTCTACAAAACTAAATTAAAACAAAGAAAATTAGTTGCTTTTGATTTTTATTTTGATTTGTTTCAATTTCTTAAAAGCATTCGTATATCAAGTTTTGTCGTTTCAATTTTTATTTTGTTTTTCAAGCAAATCACTGACTATTACTTAACATCCAAAATTATGAGTTGAGAGTCGTGCGACGCCACCAACCTTTGATTGTTATTATCCACCTACATTTGAAACTAGCCTTCTTAGTCATTGGTATACCCTCCTAAAAGAAGAAAAGCCAAGCAAACAATTGATCGTCGATCGATGTCCAATGTTCCTAGTTGAACAACATTTGGCACTTACTAATACTCAACATGATAGTCACCAAAGTTTGACTCCATCTTCATAATCATCAATCTCCCATCCTATATGAAGAAAAGCTTAGCAGATCATTGACCATCATTCAATATTACCATTCAATTGTCGTGCAATACCTAACAATGTCCACCTATCCTCCACTAATATCAGCATTTCTTTATCATCTAATTACAAGAAAATACACCCTTTATAATATTCAACTTACACTAAATGGAGTATTTTCTAGTGGGTTGGGCCTACAGTTTTTTCTCATTTCTAGATTTTTCAAATAAAAAATCTCATTTACTCTTTAAGTTGATCTTTAACCTATTCGTGGGTGCATGGCGTTTTCATTCAATATTAATATGATAAAATCTCTTCTTTGCATAATGAATATTCTATCATATACAACAACAACATCAAGCCTTTATCCCACTACGTGGGGTCAGCTACATGAATCCTTTTTCTCCATTGTGTCATATTAAAAGTCAAATTCTCGTTTAAATCTAATAAAGAAAGATCATTTATAATATTTCTATCATATAGCAAAGAATAATACATATAACAAAGGAATGATATGCTTTATATAATTTGTTGCTTATGGCAGAACAAATTTACTGTTGTTGCTGCAAAATTAAACTTTCAAAGTTACAACTTCACTAAGGTTGCTATCTGATATTTCAGCAAAACGTTTTCGAGAACTATTATATTTCAACCATCAAAACCATAATATAACGATACATTCAAAAACAAATAACTTACCACTTAAATTTATAAAGCAAAACCAACATAACTCAAAGGAAAACAAAGTATACATCCAATCAGACTATTAAATAAAATATAGCTTCACACCTACACCACAAATATATCATCATCATCATCATCAATTTATCAACTGAAATTATGATATTAGCGAACAGATCATTCCATTAGCAACACCTTATGAATCGTGTAGTATAATCATGAACAACAGATCAAAAAAGAAAAAGCTTGCGATGGATACGTTTGGCCATAGCAACCTTTGATGAGGACATTGAAGATCAACGCCTACGATCGTGTCTATTTATTTTAATGTATTTTATTTGTTATTTGTACTTTTCCATTTCTACCCTCACTTGAGGGCTTTGTTTTATGTTTGCCCTAGGGGCAATTATGTCTTTTATTTTTTCTTCATGTAATTGGCTATTTAAGCCTTCCCCTTCCTCTTGGAAAGGATGATGAATATTGATATAAAATTTTTTGTTTTGGATCTCTTTGTGAGTTCTCAAGGAAGCCTAGGAGAGGCTCCACCCGAAGTGCCCAACAGCCACCTTGGTGAGCTCTTGGTTTTCTTTTATTTTTTTTGTTTTCTCCTTCCCTATCAACTGTCATCTACCCAACCCTGTTTTTTTTTCCCTTCATCCCGTCTCCCTGCAGCCGTCCCCACCAAAAGCCCAAAGAAAACCCGCCAGCTCACCCACCCTCCCCCTCCTTGCCGCCGGCCGTGCATGCCGCCGGCCCAGCCAGCCCACTGTCTCTCCCCCTGACCCGGCTCCTCTTCCCTGGTAACATCCCGCCGGCCCCTTCCTCTTGAAATTTGAATTTCATGCTTTAATTCCTTCATTACTTCTTTCCTAAAATGACTCACTACATTTAGGAAAGGATTTAAATGAGATCTCATATGTTTTGAATTCAAATTTCAAATCTCCCTAATTAATTAAAATCTGAAATTTAAAATCAGGTTTTAATTAACTTCATGGGCCCCACTAATTAATCAACTTCCCTCTCTTTCCCATTGCTTGGCCGGCCCCCATCTAGCCTATTCTCTCTCCACTTTGCCACCTAAGTAACATTTAATCCCCCCTAAATCCCTCTAGTAACCGCCGGCCCCATTACTCCCTTAATGAGTTAATTTGAATTTCAAATTGGCCCTCATCCTTTTAATAAAATCTGAAATTAAAACCTCAGATTTTTTCCTCCAATTCCACTTAACTTGAAATCTAATTTCAGATTTCTAATCCTCACACCAAGCCCCTCCTAGCTCAAGCAGCCCCTTCCCTCTTCCAGGTGTTGTCCATGATTTTCTGGACATACGAATTGCTGTCCAGAATTTTCTGGGCATGCAAAACTGCTGTCCTGAATTTCTGTTGGCTGTCTAGGAGGTTTCGGCCGGCCAAACAGCTATCCTGCTCTCCGAAAACCTTATGATTGCTGTCCTGAGAGTTCGTAGCTGCTGCCCAGGAAATTCTCGGCAATACGAGCTGCTGTCCTGCTCTCCTAGAACCTCCAGGTTGCTGTCCTGAAGCCCTACAGCTGCTGTCCCAAGGTTCCAGCAGGTTTCTAATGCTGTGCCGCCATCCGGAAGACCTTTATTTGCTGTCCAGATTTTCTGGAAAACTGTGGGGTTGCTGTCCTCTTCATCCCGTGCCTTGGTGATCAAACGGGAAGCTTCGCAATCTCTCGTCTTTGAGTAAACTCTTTCCCCGAATCTTTTATCTTCAAAGTGCTCTCAATTGTGGTCTAGTAAATTCATGACGATCATGTTAATGCTTCTCCGCTAGAACCTAGAAATAGGAAGAGTTGTGTGTGAGGGATCTTTCATAGACTAATCTTATTGTTAGTATTGGAATTTATTGTTGAAACGATCCATGTATGCAATGTCGGATTAAGTTGGCTATCCTTTTGAACTTAACTTTTAGTCATGTGATTTAACCCAAGCTAAGTGCCTTTTTTTATTGTTTATCTTATCGTTCAATTCCGCATAAGATTTTGTTTATTATTGCCTCTAAACATAAGCGTGCAAATTTTCTTAAGCAAATCATTTTCGCATGAGATTGTTTCACATCAACCTTACTTAGGTATCTATGACACATTTTGTGACACCGAGAGTTGTTTATTCCCTGAGGTCGGCTACTAACTTTTGACTTGCATGAAATCCATCAACTTTAGCCCTCAGCAATTCCGTTGGTATCACAACTCTAAAATAACTTTCGTCTATCTCGCCTTAATCTCTCAAAGCTTCCGTCACAAATAATAGCGTGTTAGCTAAGGAGTATGTGATTGTATGTAGAAATTTACAGCAATAACATCTCAGAGTGGACGAATTAGTCAAAAATATTGGATGAACTCGCCGACTTGTTAGGAGAACAAGTTAACTTACTAGAGTCACCAACTTATTGAATTCAATGATTTGCTAGAAGGTAACTAATGAAAGGAGTCGTCAACTCGGTGAAATTGTCAAATCGCTACAAGAAGTCGTAAACTGAACTTAGATGCTGGCCCTCTTGGGCACTGCTAATTTGTTGTAGATTTATACAAGTTTGGCCATAATCGAGCTTTAGATATTTGGGTATACAACCTTCTTCCAACAAGGCAGACAATAAATATTTCGAAAGAAATCAAGAATTGGGCAATCATAAATATTTAAGGTGATGAAATAAGAAATAAGAAAATGAGCGATGAGAGGAAGAACAAGAGTAGATATTGAATTTAACTATAGTAAAATTGAAGCCATCATTACTTTCACATGAAACAAATTTATAGCTTAAAGGAAACCTTTGGGCTATAAAATAGGTTACATTCCTAATTGATGCTATCCAATGACCCAAAGTAGAGCTCACATCAACCCAATGACTCATACTAAATTAGAGCTGTTAATAGTAACATATACCTCTACCGCACCATATGTAGCAGTTGCTAAACCTACAACTCAGCTCAACCATCCGATTCCAACAAACCAAACAAATCACACCTTGCCCGTGTGAAGCAAATAACCTTTTATCTGAGCAAACATCTCGGTTGTCCCCTATCCTCTACTATATATATGAAATGTAAAGAACTGCTTTAAGCTACTCCTGAAACAAAAGCTTCTTCCTATTTATCTATACTCTAAAATTCTCCATTTTTCATATACAGAATAACAACTCTCTGCTATTCAAATATGCCAGGCATTTGTTAGGAGCTTTCAGCATATAAACCTCAGGCTACAACAGGTTTCATGGTATCAGAGCTTCTACTTCACAACATCAGCTCGGCAAACAGTCGTACACCACTCTTTTTCCCAGATTGGTGAAACAACTTCTTCCTCCCAAAACTTGGTAACACATTCCATCCTCACTCAAATTTGTCATTTCTAATATTAAAACCATTATCTCCACTCAACACTCCAACTATAACTATCCATTATGGAAATCCAAAATCCTAAAATTATTTTGAGCCAATGGATTCTCTAGTTTCCTTGATGGCAACTCCCCTACCCCATCTCACTCCCTATCTACATCTTCTAGCCAAACATGTCCATACCCCGCCCACAATCAATGGTTTCTCATTGATCAAAATTTGTTGCAGCTATTTATTCAATGATCACACCAGCTATCCTTCAATATGTCTTACATCTCAAATTTTGTCATCACAGATGGCTCACCATTGTACGTACTCTTCAATTATCCAATTGTTCGAGTTATACACTCTAGAACAAACTTCACAACATTTCTATTAAGATAATGTCCATGACAGAATACCTTAAAGCCATTAAAACACTCATTGAAAATAACATCATTGTAGGTTCAACCATCAATCATGAGGAGGACATTATTCTCTATAGTCTTAATGTTCTTCTACCTCCTTATCAAAAATTCAAAACCTCCATCAGCATCAAACTTATTCGAATTAGTCTTGATGATATCTAGCCACTTCTACATAATGAAGAAATTAACATTGCCACCGATGCAGCCAAGGAGATGCGAGCCGCTAAATCTTATGGCTGAGGAACTCATGGACAGGGTCAATCTCACCTCCAATTGTCCACCTCTTGATACCTCTAAAGACGATCAATCCTTCCTCACTTGTCAAATTCATAACAAATGAGGTCACACAACACCTAGCCGCTAGCATCGCTTGAACATTAATTACATGCCTCCAATAGCTCCAACCCACACAAAGCACCGCTTGCTACTTCACCTAACCTAAAATCAGAATTGTTCATGGATTCTGGCACATTCTTTCGCCTAACCCTGCATCTAGACAATCTCATACAGCCAACATGCTACATTGTATATAAGCACATCATGAATGGAAACTCTCTTCCCATTGCTAACACTAGACAAGGGCTGCTACCAACACCTAACTGTAAGCTTCACCTTTCTCATCTTCTTCACATTACCAACTTATCTTATGATCATGTATCTAATTCCAATCTCATCGCTGACAATAATCTTTCTATTTGTTTTGATGCTTCTAGATATCAAATTAAGAACTTGCATTCATCTTTAATACTTAAAGCCTTACTTGCATTCATCTTTTTCAAAAATGACTCAACTTCATTTTTAATCTATAATAAAACTCATTATATTGCTTAGCAGGCCATCTAAAATAATTTCTTCCTTAAAACTTATATTTAATAAGTTTTAAAAAAATAATAATAAAATTATATATATATATATATATATATATATATATATATATATATATATATATATATATATATATATATATATATGTGTGTGTGTGTGTGTGTTTATATATATATATATATATATATATATATATATAAACTAAATTTTCAAAGTTACATCTACAGTATCATTTAGGTCATGAATTTAAGACTATACCACACTCAAAAGCTGAACAAAGCTTCAAAACACTAAATGTTTTTATATAAAACTATCAAACTATAAGAAATATGTTTCCTTTTAATTTTAAGAGCTTTAATAGTTTTTGCTACAAGTCTCAAGTAAGATTTAATAAATCCAATGAATCCATATTTAGTACATTTATCAAAGTGTTAAATCATGAAAACTTGTTTAACATGGAAATTGCTCAATCTAACTAAAACCTGATAAATTGTTTGGTAATTTGTTCCAAGAATTAGGATCTAAAAGAATATGATAAATAATATTTAACCAAGGAGTAGATATACAAAAATCTAAAATCCCAACTCAAAACTAAAATGATTAAACAAAGCAAATTGATAGCTACAAGTTAGCAACGGAGGAGGCAATAAAGCAGCATGAAAAGGGCTGATGACAACTACAAGAAAAGCAGTGGCCAGCAACAAAAACCCTAAAGGGTGAAGATGTTCACAACCTAGCACCAAGGAGTTGAGTTAAAGGGAAAAACAAGAAAGAGGCATTTTACTTGTAAGGATACCAGCACAATAGCAATGAGAAAGTGAAGAATGACAGAGGAACTTGCAAAAAAGGAGCAAGTGATAGCATAGGACTATAGGAGAAGACAAAATGAATAATAATATGCTAAATCCATCTCCCCAAGATTTATCAAATCTCACTACACCTAAAAATGGAATTTAACCAAGCAAATAGATTTAACACTCCAAAAAACTATTTACAAGACTACAAGTATTGAACACAAGCAAAAACCAATCAAAGTTAAGATGTCACAAGGATAAACAAAATAACAATAGACAATAGATGTAGGCTTTCAAAGCCTTGAACATTTATGCATAAGTTTGGTAGTAGAAGCATCATGTTTGCTCAACTAAAGCATATGACTGATTACTTGAAATCCTACCGGAAACAAAGCATTAAAATATTTTCTGTTTCATCCATCTTTGCTCCCCAGTTGTTTCAGCCCATCCTTATTTATGACATTGGCCTGCTCAACCACTCTGCGCATTGACCACCAACATTGTCTACACAAGCTCATAGGACAAGAACAAAACCACAACATGTGATGTTTCCCTATGCGGAAAATATAGAAGGATATCGGTACAAAACAAATAAAAAAAATAGAGTTCCATCATCAAAACCAAGTCAAAAATATATCAACACAAGCATGATGCAAGCTAAATCGACAAGAGGCCACTTCAATGAAAAAATCCAATCGATTTCGCGGCAAGTTTCACGAATTCATAAGAAAAGCACCATTTCAAACAAAAAAAAACTAAACCATTGAGTACAAGTACGCCTGACATAAGCCACAATAAATTCATATAGGATATCCCAAACACAGCTACGCACAAAGTGCAAAAACGAAACAAAAATAAACAACTGCGAGCATGTTTCAATAAAATACAACCATAAACAAGACAACACACGCAACCTCAAAGCTCCTCCTCATTCCGAAGGTACTCCCCAACATCCGCCTGATGATTCACAACAATGGCGTTGGTGTCGGCCTTCCTGCAATCCTGTGTGGACCTCGCGGCCACTCCGAAACCTAGCGGCACATCTGCCATGGAATACACTACGACTCCATCGCCGGCATGAGTATTATCGGTTATACGAGCAAGTCCCCCCTTAAGGACAGCATTGCCGTAAAGGAAAGACAACTCTGCGGTGGGTTTAAGCCATACCTTATGGCGAGCGTGGGCGGCTAGGAGATCGAGAGACTGAATCGTTAGACGGAAAACGCCGGAGTTGGTGTACTTTCCGATACAAGTGCCTATGGAGACGAGGCGATCACGGGAGATGTTGGTAGCGCGGCGGATGATGGATTCGCTCGCGTAGTAGACGCGGTTCTTGTGGAGGCGGAAGCAGTAACGGCCTGGGGCTTCGTCGGGTCCCTCCGTCGCCGGCCGTTCCACGATGTGCTTCAAGTTGGGGCCGGTGAACTTGAATAGCTTTTCAAATACTGCCGTCGTCTCCTTCTCATCCAACGGCCGCATTCTCTCTCTCTTGGGGGCTGTTTGACAACAGGATTTATGCAGGATTTATGCTAAATCCTGCCAAACGGGATTTGATCGCCCCGTAAATATCACGGCAGAATAAATCCTCCGTTTCCCTCTTTTTTCCGTAAATCCCGGATTTACTGAATCCTCTAGTTCGGCAGATTTACGGAATTTGGCCGATGAAGCGCGTGAAAGGGAGAAAGTTATCTTCACAACCAGCGAGCACCCGTTGTTGCTTCCGATCAAAATGTCGTAACTTCCGATCCGAAAGGAAGGGAAAGTCGTCGAAGGAGCTAAGTCGAACAGCAACGAAGTGCCGAAGAAGCCACTCGTGCAATCTCTACACCTCCTGCGAAGCAACGAAGCTGAACAGCAACGACCAAAAGTGAAGATGAAAGGCAAACCCTAGACCCTCTAATTTATTATTGATTATCTTAATTAATATAATTTAAAATATTAATAATTAATAGTATAAGTAGTGCATAAATTAATTATCTAATTTAACTTAATTGAATAATTAATAATATAATTAATAATTAAATATTAATATAATTAGTTTTATTAATATAACTTAAAATATGTAATATTAAATATATAATTAATAGTATAAATAATAATTAATGAATAGTTGAATTCTTAAATGATTAATGAGATGATTAAAAATATAATTTATAATTAAAACTAACTAAATAATACATAAATAATTAATAAGTTATTAGTTAAGCAATTAGTTATTTCAAAATAATTAATAGGATTAAATATAATTTCAAATAGAATAATTACTATATATTGTTATAAATAATAATTAAATAATTAATTAGTATTAAAATATTTAAATGATTAATGAGATAATTAATGATATAATGAATAATTTAAACTAATTAAATAATACTTTAAAATAATTAAATTATTATTTGGAGTATTAGTTAAATAATTAATTATTTAAAAAAATAACTAATTAATTAGATACTTATTAATATAATTAGATATCAAATACTTATTATATTAACACATAAATAAGAAATTTAATAATATTATTATAATTAGTAAAAACCCACCAATCAAATGTCGTCGGCGGACAGATTCCGACAATCCAAGGCCATTTTTATCCTACTCGTTTCATTTGCAATCAAAAGCTTCCTCATCCATTGACCCCTTCAAACAAACTTGTGCTAGAAGATTAAGGAGGAAGAATAGCCATCAAACACCCTCTGAGAAGCTTCCTATCAAGGTATTTCTCAAATTCTTGCTTGGCATCTAAGAATTTAAAAAACTTTTTATACACTGCATATTAAGCTTTAAAAATACCTCCCCACTTTTGATCTATCCATGAGGGAGCTCTATTTCAAATTTAAGCCCATTTGATTGAGTGACTAGGGTTCTCAACTCTAATGTATGAGAAAGAAATTATATGAGCCGTTGATATCCCATGTTTTATAAATAAGGGCTCAGATCTTGTCGCTATGTCCATCATTTGAAATGTGGAAGAGGCTTTGTTACCTCCATTGTTTGTTTGATGTCATCCAAACCATTGATCCAAGCAACGTGGATCCAACAGCTCAAATGCAATCTGATGTGATTAAATCAGCCTCACCATTGCTCTTAAGTTGATTTAGTAAAAGTTTATACAAGCTTCTTTAAAATTAGTCATTAGATTTGTTTAATTGAATAATTAGTAATATAATTAGCATTATATAATTTACATAATTGATCATAAAAACATAATTTACATATTAAAAATTAATTAAATTAATTAAATATCTAGTAGTATTATTAGTAGTATAATTAAATAATCTAATTTAATTTAATTGAATAATAATTAGGATAGTTATCATTAAATTAGTTTAATTACTGTGTAATTTATTGATTATTATAGCTATTAGTATTATAATTGTCAATATATTAGTTTAATCTTTAACTAATTAATTAAATAATTCCTATAAGTATTATTGAAATAATTTATATTTTCAAAGAATAATTAACCAATCAATATTAGTTTGTCATGTGCTCTTTATTGATTTTCAATTATATTGTATGAATTCAAATTTTATTTTTTATGTTGTATGCAACTATCTTGAATTTATAATTATCTTCTTCACATTTAAATCCCTAACTCTCATAAATCTTGAAATATGTTACCAAACAGTTTCTTAGGATTTAATTTTTGTCATACCAAACAATATTTAGGATTTAACAATTAGGCTAATGATGTTACTTAAAATTGATTGTTTAACAATAAAAAAATTATTAATATTTAGGTTGAATATGGCATATATGTGAATGCTAAAATATATTTGTTGAAAAATTAAATAGATTCATGGAAAATTTTTGAATTGTTGCGTTTTAGAATATTTGCAGTGACAGAGAAGTATAAATTTTAATGTCTTAGCTATGTACAAAGATTCAACATACATACAAATAAAAAGAGAGGGTGCATTATTTATAAGAGAGATAAAGTTTTTTACGTGAAAACCCCTGAAAGGGGGGAAAATCACGGGATCTAGTCCAATTTGAATGAATCCACTAGTATTTGTAGTTAATTACAAGTGAGACTCTTCATTGGGGGAAGGCATTGGCTTGATGTTACAAATATACATCATACATAGTATGTTACATGGTGGAAGCAGGAGGAATCACTGTTGATGTGTTCGTTTGGTTGGCAAGGATCGTTGTCTAGCAATAAAGGTCAGAAGGATCGTAGTTGGTGGGCGACAGAGGTCATAAAAACCGTTGTCTAGTGACGGAGGTCTGAACGACCATAATCGGCAGGTGAAAGATGCCGGAATGATTGTATTCGGTGGGCGACAGAGGTCAGAAGGATTGTTGTTGGCAGGCGATGAAGGTCAAAAAGACTGTTGAATGGTAGAAGTCCGGTGTCGAGTAGAAATCCGACAACTTGCGGAAGTATGACATTGGGTAGAAGTTCGACGACAGACAGAAGTCTAGTGACTAGTGAAAGTTTGGCATTGGGTAGAAGTCCGGCGTGTGACGTCCAAAAGAACATATACAATAGCCGCTCGGGCTACAAAATGATACATGAACAAAAGCTATGAAAAACTATACTAGTGTCTGAAGGAAGCTTCATGTGGGAGGCTCTGCACCTAAAATCAATTAATCACATATAATGAGCTTAAAAAGCCCAGCAGGTTACCAATTACCTACAACTAAAATCAAGCACGGTACAGAATCAATATGCATATCAATCAGTCGAATCAATATCAGTCGCTTTCACATGATAATTGAATCGATGCAGATACAGAAATCAGTACATAAATAGAAATCAATGCATAATCAGTAGAATCCAAAATCATCAGTAGAAAAATCGGTAAACAGTAGAAAAATCTATAAATCTCAATAAATCAGTCCATACATCAATTCTTAAAATAATCCATCATATCTTTAACATCAATCAATTCAATAGAGAAAAAAATCGTCGTATCACTAATATCAATCAAATCAACAAAGAAATCATCTCCATCAATAAAATCAGTCAGTATAAAATCGTATAAAACAATCAAATCAATAAACTGATAAGAACAGTTGAATTCACATCAATACAGTAAAAGCATATTATATATCATGTTTTCGGTGTATCACATGCAATAGAATTAATATATATCACTTGTTCGCTGAATCACATGTTATCAGTCTTATCAGTGTATCACTTGTATCAGTCAATATTCGGTGTATCAATGAAATCATGGTATCAATATCCGTATCAGTAGTGACGTAAATAGTATGCAATATCAATGAAATCATTCAGTGATAGTAAACTCGTAAATCCGTTAGTAAATACATTCAATATCAATATATAAATCAATTCAATATCAATAAATCCATCGATATCAATAAATCCATTCATATCAGTAAATCAGTTCAATATTGATAAATTCATAAGGAAATCATAAGAACAATACTTTACACATGCACTCCAGTACAGTAGTCTTACTTAACAAGTACAATCACTAGCTATTAAGACATTTTTCAAGGTTAGTATCGATGTTAGTAATCCGTTGGCTCAGTAAATAAAGTCGTCACCCTTGCTCGTCGGCATATTAATTTTCTTATAACTCCTATCAGTAATAACGTGATCAATAGAGGATAACACCAAACCATTTTTAAAGGAAAGCCCATTGGCCCACCATCCTATATAGGTCAATCTCCAACCAACGGTTCAACGAGTTCTTACTTGTCTTTCAGTAATATAATAATAGTAGATTCAATCATATATCAACATTCATATACATCTCATTAATGCATTGAAATCAACAAGCACGATTAGCTCAAATGAACAGAATCCTTATAATATCATATAGTAAAAAAAAATCCCAAACAAAGTCAAAATACACAGTTTCAAAAAACTATCAAATTATAAAAAATCGGTAAAACATCATTTCAAAATTTTACTTGTACTAAAGCAATATTTTTTGACATCCATATAATTTTCTATTCGATAAAAATCCTGCAGAATTCAAAATACATGGTGAAAAATCTCCAAAAAATATTCAAAACGTGCAAAATCAGCATCTCTACAACATACCAAAAGTTATACTGTAAAAGTTTAGTCAATACAAAAGTTATGCATGTTTTTCGGTAACGGAAATACAAAATTGAGCATAAAAATACCAAAATATGAAATCTTCAAAATCAGAAATAGGATTCGAGACAAACAATTCTTCCAATTGCGTCAACGGATGAAAATCTCTCCGCGTCCTCAGAAATCAAGCCATTCCTTTCTCTTTTCTTCTCTTTCTCTCTCCAGCATTCTGTCTCTTCAAAAATATCTCAAATCATCTATTCAATGAACTCGATCGTCTAGTCGATATTTTCCATTCGTCCCGGGACGATCTCCTCTGTACACTGATCGTACGGACGATAATGGATTTTCGTCCCTAGACGATGAGCTCTGTCAAAAAAAAGTTGTTTAGTTCATCTAAACGAACTTACGGTTCGTACAGATGAACATGCACTTTATCAGTTCGTACAGACTAACCATACAGATTTTCAAAACTTTATTCAGTTCGTACAGATGGTTCGTACGTACTAACTACAAAAAAAAAAATCCAACAATAACTTGAAAATTTATGGGTTTCACACGGCGTCATGTAGAAATTCAGCGTAAGGTAGGAGTCCGGCGATATATGGAAATCTGGCGTATGGTGGAAGTTCGGCGTCGGGTAGAAATCTGGTGACTGATGAAAGTCCGGCATAGGGTAGAAGTTTGTAGAAAGTCTGAAGACGGATAGAAGTTCAGTGTCAGGTAGAAGTCTGACGAAAATTCAAAGGCGGGTAGAAGTCCGATGACGAGCGAAAATTCAGTATTGGTTAGAAGTCCGACGAAAGCCTGAAGATGGATAGAAGTTCAATATCAGGTAGAAATATGATGTTGGGTAGGAGTAAACAATAGGTGGAAGTCTGTCGTCATATAAAAGTCAGACGACGGGTAAAAATTCATCGACAAGAGAAAATATGGCGTGGGTTGGTAACCGGGAGGTGGTCGAGAAGGAGTGTGATGGCAAGAGAACTCTTTATTCTCTTAATTAGCTTTTTGTTTGGGCCTCTTTTTCCTCCCTTGGGATCCCCTTCTATGAGAAATGAGTGGTTTATTTATACTTTTTTGAGAGTGGCATAACCAGTAAATATGAGGAAGATCAAGGGTAAAAAGATCAAGGGACATGTGTAAATTTTTTGAGACATTTAGTTCGACTATAAGTTTGTTGAAATCGGAGTTCAGATGATCTCCGATTTGATTTTTGAAGTTTCCAACTTGATTTTTGCCTCAAGATTCATCCCCGATCAAGATAAATTTTTGATGATATATCAGGAATTATAGATTAATGAATGATTGTATTAGAAGAGTAGCTCGAATTATATCCATTGAAGATATTGGTGGTTTGGTTATATATAATAAAGAGTAGAAATGCCCATTAGATGATTATAGCTATTTTATGACTTGGCACCAAGAACATATGCAACCAAATAATATAATAATTTGACCTATCACAAGGAGTCAAAACAAGAAGAATGTTGCAATTAGTCAAGAGCCTACTACCACAAGGAGTCTTAGAACAATCAACCTTTTATTCTATTTCTCCCTAAATATCCAACCAAAATTATAATATGTTTTTTCCATCATACATTGGAAGAATATTGATATTTGATTCACATGTGTAAAATACTTTTAAAAAAATAATATAGTTTAAATAAGATTCAAATAAAGGTCAAATATTTTTCAACATGTTTAGAAGCTTATTCAAATCAAAATCAAACAGGATTCAATCAATGATCAATTCAATTATATTATTAGTATTATTTTTTGTTTGAGAAACATTTCTATCTTTTTATAGAAGAAAAAAAATAGTTAATAATTGGGGAGAGAATGAATATTTTAATCCTTAAATGAATTTTGAGGAAAGGAATTGATATTAAGGGGCTATTTGGTATCGGATTTATCGTGGCATTTAAGTCGGATTTACGCTAACTCCAGCCAAACAATTTTTGTGCGTGCGTTAAATCCTGGGATTCCGTAAATCCCGGATTTACTAAATCCCTCGGTTCGGCGGACTTAACGGGATTTAGCCGAAGAAGCGCGCAAAAGGGAGAAAGTTACCTTCACAACCAGCGAGCTCCCGTTCTTGCTTTCGATCAAAATGTCGTAACTTCCGATCTGACAGGTCGTCGAAGGAGCGCAGTCGAATAGCCACGAAGGATTCGAAGAAGCCACGCATGCAATCTATACACCTCCTGCAAAGCAACGAAGCCGGACAACAATGACGAAAAGAGAAGATGAAAGACAAACCCTAGATGCCTCTATGTTATTATTGATTAACTTAATTAATATAATTTAAATTATTAATATTAAGTAAATTAATTGAATAACTAATTCTATAATTAGTGCATAAACTAATTATCTATTTTAACTTAATTGTAATAATTAGTAATTAAATATTAATATAAATAGCTTAATTAATATAATCTATAATATATATTATTAAATGTATAATTAATAGTGTAAATAATAATTAATGAGTAATTTGTATTTAACATGTTATTAAATTCATAACACATTAATTTTTATTTTTGATTATATATTTATTTTTTAATTTATAATTATCTTATTCACATTTAAATACCTAACTATCATAAATCCTAAAATATGTTACCAAACAGTTTCTCAGAATTTAACAAGATTTAATATTTGGCATACCAAACAATTTTCAAGATTTAACGCATTTCGAATTTACTATATTTGAATTTATAAGATTTATTAAATCCCAATATAGTTAAATCCCACATGTTGCCGACCAGCCCCTAATTGTAGAATTTTTATTAAATATGGTGTCCTGGCGTAGCTCTACGTTCGGATGCCAGTAAAATGGTGCTACACGCTCCTATTCTTTACTGCGCGGCTCGACGACCCGACTCGGATACGGACCCGGTATTACTATGTATTGGCTGATTTGTGCAGACCGGGATATTGCTAGGTATTGCTCGGTAATGACAAATATCACTATATCAAGACCAATACCTAGCATTACCTAGTAATACCGAGCAATACCCCGGTTTTGCTAGGTATTGCTCGGTATTGTTTGGTATTGGTCTTGATAGAGCGGTATTTCTCGTTATTGTCAAGCAATACCTAGCAATACCTAGCAATACAAGAACATAGCAATACCGGGTTCCGGTCTGGGTTAGGTCGTCGGGCCGCGCGGTAAATAGTAGGAGCACGTAGCGACATGTTATTGACGTCCGAATGTAGAGCTATGTTAGTGAAGAGAGACATGCAGTGAGTTATCAGAGAAAAGGAAAATAAGGAGAACAATGTAGAGGAAATCTTAAGCTCATTTTTATTGATCTCATCTTCGTGTAATACAATCGTTTTATAAGGTTACGAGAGACAGGTAGTTGGAATGTCAGTCGATCGTTAGTGGCAGTCTAGCAATACGGCTTTGCATGCGATTGTGTCGCCGGAGCTCATGCAGACGATCGTGTCAGTAAGATATGTTTGCGGAGCAAGATATGTTACGCTAACATTCCCCGTCAAATTGATGATCTGATTTACAGATGGTCAATTTATTTCGCAGTTCGGCGAACCTGGAACCGGTGAGAGGTTTGGTGAGAAGATCCACCGGTTGGTCGGTAGAGCTGATATGAGCTACTGTAATCGCCTTGCGATGGATGTGATCACTGATAAAATGGTGATCGATTTCAAAATGTTTGGTTCGGGCGTGAAAGACAGGGTTATTTGCAAGGGCGATGGCTGAGACGTTGTCGTAGAGTATATGAGTTGGGAGAGATTGTGGAGCTTTGAAGTCATTGAGAAGACGATGTAGCCAAATGACATCTGAGGTTACTGCGGCAAGGGCGCGATATTCCGCTTCCGTTGAGGATTTTGTAACTGTGGATTGTTTCTTCACACTCCAGGAAATGAGATTTGGTCCAAGGTATGAGCAGAATCCATTGATGGATTTACGATCTGTTGAGCTGGAAGCCCAATCAGCATCGGCATAAGCAGTGAGGTGGAGAGGTCCATGCTTAATGTTCATGCCATAATCATGGGTACCTTTTATATAGAGCAAGAGACGCTTTAGTTGTTTGAAGTCGGAGTTGGTGGGGCTGTGCATATGGTGGCAGATGACATTTGTGGCAAAGGCGATGTCCGGCCTTGTCACAGTGAGATATTGCAGAGAGCCCGCGATCTGCCGATAGAATGTGGGGTTGTCGTATCGTAAGGGATCGACGGTGGACTTGGACTCTTTTGGGGAGACGAGAGTGCTCATTGGTTTTGAAGAGTCCAAGCTGGCTGAGTGGAGAATGTCGTGAGCATAGTGAGCTTGATGGAGGAATAGACCTGTAGAAGTGGATTGAATTTGGATACCAAGGAAGA
The DNA here is from genome assembly GCA_016618105.1 of Dendrobium huoshanense. Classification (NCBI taxonomy): domain Eukaryota; kingdom Viridiplantae; phylum Streptophyta; class Magnoliopsida; order Asparagales; family Orchidaceae; genus Dendrobium; species Dendrobium huoshanense. The sequence continues at coordinate 35,129,349 of CM028348.1, read as the reverse complement.
CGTTGGCATTGTCTAGCTATTTCAGGGAGAAAGTCTGCTTGAGCTGCCAGAGGAGGTTCTGCAGAGTGGGTGGATGATTTCCAGATAAGAGGAGATCATCTACGTATATGAGTATATGTTGTAGGTGAGCATTGAGGGATCTGCCTTGCTGAATTAAAATCGAAGGCAAGAAGAAATGACGTCAATTTGTGAAACCACTGACGAGGAGCCTGTTTGAGGCTATAAAGAGCTTTTCTCAGTTTACAGACATGATCCGGGAAACGAAGCCTTATGGTTGCTTCATGTAAACATCTTCCTGGAGGTCACCATGTAGAAACGCGTTGTTGATGTCGAGCTGATGAGTCGGCCAGCCACGGTGGAGAGAAATAATAAGAAGTATGCGGATGGTCGGCATTTTAGCCATCAGGCTAAAGGTTTGTTGATAATTGATGCTCTGTTGTTGACTGAATCCTTGAGCTGCAAGCCATGCTTTGTAGCTATTAACGATGTTGTCAGTGTTGAGTTTAGTCTTGTATGTCCATCTGCAACCGAGGACTGGGGTGTTGGAGGGAGGAGGAGTGAGGTACCATGTCCCTTTAGTTTATAGAGCCATGAACTCCGATGACATGGCTTGTCTCCAGTGAGGTGATTTATTTGCTTGGGTGTAGCTCGAGGGAGTGGGATTAGTATCTGTTACAGCAATCAAGTCGAAGATTTTTTTTTTTTTTTTGGTTTAAATCACCGGCCTGAAGACGTGTTATCATGTGATGTTTATGCTTGGGAATAGGAGAATTTGAAATTTCAGGAGCAGGAGCCGTTTGAGTGTTAGTGGTGTCATGGGAGGGAGAGTTCCTGGACGAAGTAGAGTCGTTGGAGGCGAGTGTGTTCGGATCCGAAGCTGGTGTTGGAGTGGTGGTAGTGTGTAATATTTCAAACTGCTCCAGTATCGTCCAGGACGATCTGGGATCGTCCTGGGACGATCAGTGTATATTCAGTTCCAGAATCTGTCCAGAATTGCTCTAAGTGATTTCCTGTAGGGATCGGCCAGGCCGATCGAGATATCGTCCCGGGACGATCAGTGGATGGCACAAGTCAGTGAGTAGAGGTTTTTATCGCCTATGAATAGTAAACATCGTCCTGAAAAATCGTCCCTGGACGATGGGATTTTGGTCTGATCGTCCAGGCCGATCTGGACGATCGGCCGGGCCGATCTGTGTATTATAAAGCTGATTTCAGCTCATTTGAAGAGAGAGAAAATAAAAAAATAAATATCTGATTTCAGCTCTGAGGAGAGAGAAAAAGAAGCATTTGGAAAAGTTGATTTCGGGAAGACGCGGAGCCGTTTTCGAGCGAAGTGACTGTTGAGGAATTTGCTGTGCTCGAGGTAAGGCACATTCCGTCTTTCTCAATTTTCAGTTCCGTCGCGGTTGGCGGTATTTTTCTGTTCGGATTTCGTTTTCGTTACGGTTTTTCGTCCGTATCTTTCGATTGGTTCAGTTTTTACCGCGTAAGTTTCTGTATATCGTTGCCGTGCCGGGGTGTGCACGTTTTGACTATATTTTGAAGATTTTCGTCCGGGTGTTTTTGATTCGACTGTGTTTTTAGTCGACCGGATTTTTCTGTGAAATCGTAAATTCTCTGTGCAGTAGAATAAATATTCTGGAATGTGATTATCTATGTTCTGTGCGAATTCGGTAAATTTTCTTTGCAGGAATTTTTGTGTAAATTCTGTATACTGCCGTTGTGCTGCCCGATTTTCGGGTAATTTCTAAAATGTCCGGATTTCTTCTGTATTGAAATGCTATGTGAATAAGCTATAAAAAGGGAGTTATAAGGGGCCTGAATCCTATGAGATTCAGTTAGTGAAACGGGAAATTCTGAAATGAGCTCAATATACATTTTGATATCTATTTCGTTCCGGATCCGATGAATTCTGTTCTGGTGCTATAAGCACATCTGTTTTGGTGCCGTGAGCACAAAGGGAGACATAAGGGGCCTGGATCCTATGAGATTCAGTCAGTGTCTGGGAAGGGAGGCATAAGGGGCCGGAATCCGTAGAGATTCCGTCAGTGTCAGGGCATTTAGCTATATGTATCTGTTCTGTTTTCTGTATCTGTTCTGTTCTGTACGAAATTGTAATTCTGATATGATATGCTCCGTACGATTCTGATTTCTGATTCTGACTCTGTGATTTGATTTGTTCTGATATGATCTGTACGATTCCGATTCTGATTTGATATCTGTCCGTATAAGTTCTGATTTCCGATTCTGTTTCGATTTCTGATCTGACTTATGTCTGATGAGTTGGGTTTTGGTTTCTGAGAATTTAGATTGGTGGTTTGTTGCTTTGCTGAGCTGTTGAGCTCACCCTTGCTTTCTGGTGGTTTTCAGGTTCTGGGTAAGGCAAGGAGGTCCAGGATTAGTTTCAGAGTCTGATCCGATTAGGTACTTTTGTACTTTTGATTTTTTGTACAGTCATGGCTTTTCTGTTCTGTCTTTCTTTCTGTTGAAAGCCATGTACTGTTCTGTAGATGATTATTTTTGAGGAAATGAAATGAAAAAGATAGATGTTTTGTTCCGCTGCATTTGATGTTTTAGTAGCTCTGTTGTTCTGTGTTTTTCTGTTGAGTTAAGAATTTGGAAGATCAGTTCAGTAACCTAATCCAAAGCCAGATCCTGGATAAGCAAGTAAGTGTGCGCTCGCCGCGATCCGGCTCGGGCGGGATCCGTCCCCGTCGGGTCGGGTCGTGACAAGCTTTTGTGGTATCAGAGCACTGGTTTTGGAAACTGGTTGAATTGTGAAACAGAGCTTTAGGAAGTGATCAGTGAGTCTGTCTGGGAGGTAGTTTTGGGTCGTTTGGCTTTTTATTGTGTTGTTTTTGTGTTGTTTTTGTGATAGTTTTCCGGATTTTCTGGATTTTTCTGTATGGATCAGCCAGACCCAGACATGACAGACGGTCAGAGTGATGATCAGGCAGCACCAGTGGGGAGTACAGCCCCAGTGGTCGGTGCTGATAACGCTTTCACAGTTTGCGTCACTTGTTGCTCAGATGATGAGCGAGACTCAGAGCAGAGCTTCTACTGTGAGATCTGAGGATATTGATCGACACCTGCAGTTATTTTTGAGATTGAAGCCTCCGAGGTTTGAGGGCGCTGTTGAGCCCAGAGCTGCTGAAGAGTGGCTGAGGAGATTAGAGAAGACTTTTGACGGGATGCAGTGTCCTGCAGACAGGAAGGTTCCGTTGGCTGTTTTTCTGTTAGATGGAGAGGCTGAGCACTGGTGGGATGGCCAGCAGGCAGCCAGATTTCAGGGCAGATTGAACTCTTTGATCACTTGGGAAGAGTTCACTGAAGTGTTCAGAGACTGGTTTGTTCCCCCTTCTGCACGACAGCAGATGCAGGAGAGTTTTCTGAGGCTGGTTCAGGGGAGCAAGACGGTGATGCAGTACGAGGCTGAGTTTACTGCTTTAGCCAGGTACGCTCCGCAGCTGGTTAGCACGTCTGCTGAGAGGTGCTACAGGTTTCTGAGAGGCTTACGAGACACGTTGAGGCAGCCTTTGATACCGTTCCGGATTACTGATTTCTCTGAGCTTGTGGAGCGAGCTCGTCTGATTGAGAATGATATGACGACTACTCAGCAGCGGTGGTCTGCGAGTAGGAAGAGATTTGGAGGAGATACTTCTGGCAGTGGTTCCTCTGGGAAGAGGAGATTTGTTCCTGGTTCTGGATCTGGAGATTCCAGAAGGAGCGGAGGATCGTCTGGTACTGTTACCAGTACGACTGGTTCTGGATCTGTCAGTTCGGCACCTGTGTGCCAGAGTTGTGGACGGCGACACCATGGCCAGTGCTACAGGATAGCTGGTCTTTGTTTCAGATGTGGTCAGCCGGGACATAGGATTGCGGAATGTCCACAGATGGGATATGATCAGCGATCTGAGGGTTTAGTCAGACCTGTCGGTTCAGCAGCAGGAAGACCGAGGACTGTTCCTCCACGCCCTGAGGGATTTGCTGGTAGAGGTGGTGGTTCTAGTTCTGCACCACGGAGACCACCTACGATTCAGAGAGAGCAGAGTAGTTCTGTTGCTTCAGCTCCTGCTCCAGTTCAGCCACGAGTTTACAGCCTGAGTCAGCAGGAGGCTCGTGATGCTCCGGATGTTGTGACAGGTACGGTTTACATTTCTGATCAGCCCTGTTGTGTTTTGTTTGACTCTGGAGCGAGTCATTCTTTTCTGTCCGAGCATTATTTTGAGCTTTTACATTTGGATTCGATGGTTTTACCGGTTTCTTTGTCTGTGATTTTACCGGCTGGGAATCCATTGATTGCTCGACAGTTTTGTTTGTGTGAGATCGAGATTTCTGGCAAGAAGTGGAAATCGAGTTTGATTCGATTGCCGATTTCTTCGTATGATGTGATTCTGGGAATGGATTGGCTGAGTCAGTATGAGGCTCAGATTGACTGTTTGAAGAAGCAAGTGAGTTTGCTTGTGGCTGGAGAGAGAGTTGTATTTCAGGGATTACGAGGTGTTCTCTCCAGTCTGATTTCTGCGTTAGAGGTGAGCAGAATGTGGAAGAAAGGATATCCAGTATTTTTGGCTTCGGTGCGAGATCTGAACCTGGAGGTTGGTTCTGTTTCTGAGATCCCAGTGGTACGGGAGTTTGCTGATGTTTTTCCTGAGGAGTTGGTTGGTTTACCTCCGGATAGAGATGTGGAGTTCTCTATCGATGTTTTTCCGGGTACCGCTCCGATATCGAAAGCTCCGTACAGGATGGCACCGAAAGAACTTTCTGAGTTGAAAGTTCAGCTTCAGGAGTTGGTTGACAGAGGGTTTGTACGTCCTAGTGTTTCTCCTTGGGGAGCACCTATTCTGTTTGTGAAGAAGAAGGACGGTACACTCCGTATGTGTATTGATTACAGAGATTTGAACAAGGCCACGATCAAGAACAAGTATCCTTTGCCTCGGATAGACGACTTGTTTGACCAGCTTTCCGGATCTTCAGTGTTTTCGAAGATTGATTTGAGATCCGGATATTATCAGGTGAAGGTGAAGGAATCTGATGTGGTGAAGACTGCTTTCAGTACTCGGTACGGGCACTACGAGTTTTTGGTTATGCCTTTTGGGGTAACCAATGCGCCTGCGATTTTCATGGATTTGATGAACCGAGTATTCAGGGAGTATTTGGATCAGTTTGTGATCGTCTTCATTGACGATATTCTGGTATATTCTGCTTCTGAGGATGAACATGCCAGACATTTGAGGATTGTGTTGGAGACTCTGAGGAGGCATCAGCTGTATGCCAAGTTCTCCAAGTGTGAATTCTGGCTGAAGAGCATTTCTTTTCTGGGGCATGTGATTAGCGGAGAAGGTATTTCTGTAGATCCCCAGAAGATTTCAGGCGGTTGCTGATTGGCCAAGGCCGACTACGGTATTTGAGGTACGTAGTTTCTTGGGCATGGCCGGGTACTATAGGAAATTTGTGAAAGGATTTTCACAGATTTCGACTCCTCTGACGAGACTGACTCAGAAGTCAGTACCTTTTGTTTGGACACCGGAGTGTGAAGCTAGTTTTCAGAGATTGAAGGATTGTTTGACTTCAGCTCCAGTGTTGGCACTTCCGTCAGGTACGGAAGGTTTTCAGGTGTTCAGTGATGCTTCACTGAAAGGACTGGGATGTGTTCTGATGCAGCATGGTCAGGTAATTGCTTACGCTTCGAGACAGTTGAAACCACATGAGAAGAATTACCCGACGCATGATTTGGAGTTAGCTGCAGTTGTTTTTGCTTTGAAGATTTGGCGTCATTACCTGTATGGCGTCAGATGTGAGATTTTTACTGATCATAAGAGCCTGAAGTACATTTTTACTCAGAAGGATCTGAATTTGAGGCAGAGAAGATGGCTCGAGTTGATCAAGGACTATGACCTGACTATTCAGTATCAGCCTGGGAAGGCGAACGTGGTAGCAGATGCTTTGAGCAGGAAGTCTTCTGGATTCTCAGGTATTCAGCTTACCTGTGATGACTTTCTGATTCGTGATCTGGAGAGATTGCAGTTGGAGGTGATTTCCTCCAGTGATTTGGAGTTGGCTCAGATGAGTATTCAGTCTTCTTTGGAAGCAAGGATTCAAGAAGCCCAGAAGTCAGATTCTGATTATTCGAAGTTGCTAGCTCAGATTGGATCTGGTAAGACTCCTGAACTTCGAATTTCTGATTCTGGTGCTATTTTCTGTAAGAACAGGTTGTGGGTACCTGTGTTTGGAGATCTGAGGCGGGAGATTCTGTATGAATCTCATCATTCAGGCTACACTGTTCATCCAGGCAGTGGTAAGATGTACGCTGATATGAAGCTTTTGTTCTGGTGGCCTGGGATGAAGAAGGATGTGGCGGAGTTTGTGTCGAGATGCGAAGCCTGTTAGTTGGTGAAGGCAGAGCATCAGCGACCAGGTGGACTGTTGCAGTCGTTGCCTATCCCTGAGTGGAAATGGGAGGAGGTAACGATGGATTTTGCTATGGGTTTCCCTCGATCACGACAAGGACATGATGCTATTTGGGTAGTTGTGGATCGATTGACGAAGTCAGCCCATTTTCTTCCGATCAGACAGACGGATTCAGTTGAACGCTTGGCACAGATATATGTGAAAGAGATAGTCAGATTGCACGGTGTGCCTCGCGTGATTGTATCTGATCGAGATGGACGTTTTACTTCCAGACTTTGGAAAGGCATTCAGCAAGGCTTGGGTACGAAATTGCATTTCAGTACAGCCTTTCATCCTCAAACCGACGGACAGTCTGAGAGGACTATTCAGGTATTGGAAGATCTGTTGAGGCTTTGTGTTCTGGACTTTAGCGGAAGCTGGGAAGATCATATTCCGCTGATTGAGTTTGCTTATAACAACAGTTTTCAGTCCAGTATCGGTATGGCACCGTACGAGGCTCTGTATGGCAGGAAGTGCCGTACTCCTTTGACTCTGACGGAGGTCGGAGATAGACAGACTTTGGGTGCCACTTTTGCTGATGAAACTGCTCAGAAGATTCATTTGATAAGAGAAAGATTGAAAGCCGCTCAAGATCGTCAGCAGAAGTATTACAATCAGAAGCACAGATTTGTTGAGTTTCAGGTTGGTGACTTTGTGTATGTCAAAGTCAGCCCGATGAAAGGTGTGAGCAGATTTGGTCAGGTAAGCAAGCTTAGTCCAAGGTATGTTGGACCATTTGAGATTTTGGAAAGAATTGGAAAAGCTGCTTATCGCCTATTGCTTTCTGATTCTATGCCTGATGTGCATAATGTGTTTCACGTATCCACTCTGAGGAAGTGGGTATCCGACTCTGGGAAGAAGGTATCAGCTGATGAGGTTGAGATTCAGGAGAATCTGGCGTACAAGGAAGAGCCAGAGCTTATTTTAGCGTACGACGTCCGCAAGTTGAGAAATAAAGAGATTCCGATGGTTAAAGTCCAGTGGAAGCACCGGACTGCACGGGAAGCAACTTGGGAAAAGGAGTCTGATATGAGACGGTCGTACCCGTACTTGTTTTGACTTGCGTTGGATTGGATAATGTCGAGGACGACATTTTCTGAGTTGGGGAGATTGTAATATTTCAAACTGCTCCCAGTATCGTCCAGGACGATCTGGGATCGTCCTGGGACGATCAGTGTATATTCAGTTCCAGAATCTGTCCAGAATTGCTCTAAGTGATTTCCTGTAGGGATCGGCCAGGCCGATCGAGATATCGTCCCGGGACGATCAGTGGATGGCACAAGTCAGTGAGTAGAGGTTTTTATCGCCTATGAATAGTAAACATCGTCCTGAAAAATCGTCCCTGGACGATGGGATTTTGGTCTGATCGTCCAGGCCGATCTGGACGATCGGCCGGGCCGATCTGTGTATTATAAAGCTGATTTCAGCTCATTTGAAGAGAGAGAAAATAAAAAAATAAATATCTGATTTCAGCTCTGAGGAGAGAGAAAAAGAAGCATTTGGAAAAGTTGATTTCGGGAAGACGCGGAGCCGTTTTCGAGCGAAGTGACTGTTGAGGAATTGCTGTGCTCGAGGTAAGGCACATTCCGTCTTTCTCAATTTTCAGTTCCGTCGCGGTTGGCGGTATTTTTCTGTCCGGATTTCGTTTTCGTTACGGTTTTTCGTCCGTATCTTTCGATTGGTTCAGTTTTTACCGCGTAAGTTTCTGTATATCGTTGCCGTGCCGGGTGTGCACGTTTTGACTATATTTTGAAGATTTTCGTCCGGGTGTTTTTGATTCGACTGTGTTTTTAGTCGACCGGATTTTCTGTGAAATCGTAAATTCTCTGTGCAGTAGAATAATATTCTGGAATGTGATTATCTATGTTCTGTGCGAATTCGGTAAATTTTCTTTGCAGGAATTTTTGTGTAAATTCTGTATACTGCCGTTGTGCTGCCCGATTTTCGGGTAATTTCTAAAATGTCCGGATTTCTTCTGTATTGAATGCTATGTGAATAAGCTATAAAAAGGGAGTTATAAGGGGCCTGAATCCTATGAGATTCAGTTAGTGAAACGGGAAATTCTGAAATGAGCTCAATATACATTTTGATATCTGTTTCGTTCCGGATCCGATGAATTCTGTTCTGGTGCTATAAGCACATCTGTTTTGGTGCCGTGAGCACAAAGGGAGACATAAGGGGCCTGGATCCTATGAGATTCAGTCAGTGTCTGGGAAGGGAGGCATAAGGGGCCGGAATCCGTAGAGATTCCGTCAGTGTCAGGGCATTTAGCTATATGTATCTGTTCTGTTTTCTGTATCTGTTCTGTTCTGTACGAAATTGTAATTCTGATATGATATGCTCCGTACGATTCTGATTTCTGATTCTGTTTCGATTTCTGATCTGACTTCTGTCTGATGAGTTGGGTTTTGGTTTCTGAGAATTTAGATTGGTGGTTTGTTGCTTTGCTGAGCTGTTGAGCTCACCCTTGCTTTCTGGTGGTTTTCAGGTTCTGGGTAAGGCAAGGAGGTCCAGGATTAGTTTCAGAGTCTGATCCGATTAGGTACTTTTGTACTTTTGATTTTTTGTACAGTCATGGCTTTTCTGTTCTGTCTTTCTTTCTGTTGAAAGCCATGTACTGTTTTGTAGATGATTATTTTTGAGGAAATGAAATGAAAAAGATAGATGTTTTGTTCCGCTGCATTTGATGTTTTAGTAGCTCTGTTGTTCTGTGTTTTTCTGTTGAGTTAAGAATTTGGAAGATCAGTTCAGTAACCTAATCCAAAGCCAGATCCTGGATAAGCAAGTAAGTGTGCGCTCGCCGCGATCCGGCTCGGGCGGGATCCGTCCCCGTCGGGTCGGGTCGTGACATAGTGTATGTAGAGGTAGGTATGAGAAGTAGGGGAGGAATGGGAGCTATAGATGTGGGGATTGTAGAGGGAAGCTGAGGGTTGGAGAGTGATGCATATGGGAAGTGATGTTCGTTGAAGGTGACGTGCCGAGAGATATGAAGTTTGTTGGTGTGAGGATTATAACACCGATAGCCTTTGTGAGAGGTGGAGTAGCCAAGGAAAATGCAGAGAGAGGAGCGAGGTGCTAGCTTGTGAGGTGCTTGAGGCTTGAGCCAGGGATTGCAAGCACAACCGAAAATCTTTATATGGGCAAGAGAAGGGGGAGTGCCGTGAAGGAGCTGGAATGGTATTTGATTGTGCAGGGACGAAGTGGGAAGACAATTGATGAGATAATTAGAGGTCTGAACTGCTTCAGCCCAGAAAGTGAAGGGAAAGCTAGCAGCGTGGAGTAATGTGCGTGCAGTTTCGACGAGATGCTGGTGTTTTCTTTCAGAAACACCATTTTGTTCAGGGGTGGATGGGCAGCTAAGTTTGTGGCGTATGCCGTGTGTGGAGAGAAAGTTTGTGAATTCGTGGCCAGTGAATTCGCCGCCCCCGTCTGATCGTAGAGTTTTGATGGAGGTTGTGAATTGAGTTTGTATAAGAGAATGGAAGTGTTTGAATTTAATGATGGATTCGTTTTTAGAGTGCATTACGTATAGCTAGCAGAAGCGCGTACAATCATCTATGAATATAATGTAGTAGCGAAAACCAGAGAGAGGGAAGGGGAGAAGGCCCCCAGATGTCTGTATGTATTAAAGTAAAAGGAGTATTTACATGGTGAGCGTCCCTGGGAAATTGGAGCTTGTGGCTCTTTGCCATTTTACAGGAATTGCAGTTAAAATGTAAAGACTTAAAGCTAGTGTTCGGTAGAAGCCTAGATAGAGTGATCATCGAGCGTAGATGCGGATGACCCAGGCGAGCATGCCAGAGAACAGTGGAGTCATTGTCGGTGTGGAGAGCGTGAACTGAAGCAGGATGAGGAAGACGTATTAGGTAGATTCCTGGATGGTTGGGGCCATGGAGGAGGATTCTGTTGTCCTGAAGGTCCTTGAGAGTGAAGCCATGAGAACCAAAAGATATAGAACAGTTGTTATCCTTTGTTAGTTTAGAAATGGATAAGAGATTATGAGCAAGAGAAGGAATGTAATTTTAGCTTACGATTGGTTTTTGGAAGTGGGAGAAGGCTGGCACTTGCGTGATGAATAGGTAGGGACGAGCCGCTTGCTGTCGATATTGAATCCATTCCCTGATATGGGAGAGAATGCTGTAGGTTTGTAATGTCTGGTGTGAGGTGGGTGGAGGCGTCGGAGTCGAGTACCCAGTCGGTGGAGGAGCTGGGTTGCGTCTGGGTGAGTAGAGCATGGTTGGATAGGCTTTGTTGTGTGTAGTTGGAGTTGTAACGATGCCAACAAGCTAAGGCAAGATGACCCGTTTTGCTGCAGATTTGGCATATGGGTCTATTAGCATTGAGTGAGGAATTGTTCCCTGGTTTCGCCGGTGATGTAGATGAACTGAAGGCAGCTCCCCTGCCTCGACCTCCCCTATAGTTTTGGTTGCGTCCACGTTCCCGTGAAGCGAATAGAGCTTGTAGCTCGGGAGTGGTCGTCGTGTCCTGTTGGATCTCCGTTTGTAGATTTATTTCTTCACTGCAGAGCAGCGAATACAGAGATTCAAGTGTCACAGGTAGCGGTGAGATCCTGATGGCTGTTTTAAATGGATTAAAAGTGGCTGGCTGGCCTTTATGTGTATACAGGATTATATCTTCTGTATCAACGTAACCTCCGGCTGCAGAGATGTTGTCAACAAGTGATTTCACTTTTGGGAGATCATTTAATCCCTCATTTGAATGTTGTGTAGTTCATTTTTTAGTTGTATAACTCTTGATCTGTTCGTGGCCTGCAGCCTTAGTTCCAGCGCTCTCCAAACTTCAGAGGAGGTTTTAAGGTGTAGAATGTAGGGGAGAACAGAGGAGGAGATGGTGGAGAAGAGGGCTGAAATGAGGTTTTGATCAACGAGCTTCCAGAGCTTGTGATCGGTATCAGAAGCTTCTGGCGGACAGATGACCGAGCCGGTGATGTAGCCTTTGAATCCATTTGCAGAGAAGGCCTGATAGATTTGAAGCCTCTAGATAGCGTAGTTGTCCGTGGTGAGCTGAGTGTGAACTATAAGTTTGAGGTTGATCATCAGAAATTTGAGTGATGGGGGTATAACGATGGCCGCCATGGTAGAGGATAGAGAGGACGAAGTCCTGGATTGAGTAGAAGAGTTGGGTTCAGTCATTGCTGGTAGGACTATGAAGGAGGCCCAGTGTTACAACTCTGATACCATGAAGAGAGACATGCAGTGAGTTATCAGAGAAAAGGAGAACAATGCAGAGGAAAGCTTAAGCTCATTTTCATTGATCTCATCTTCGTGTAATACAATCGTTTTATAAGGTTACGAGAGACAGGTAGTTGGAATGTCAGTTGACCGTTGGTGGCAGTCTGGCAATACGGCTTCGCAGGCGATCGTGTTGCCGGAGCTCGTGCAGACGATCGTGACGGTAAGATATGCCGGCGGAGCATGATATGTTATGCTAACAGTTAGGACACCGAACTTAATAAAAATTCCTTATTATAGGGTAGAACCAAAAAAACCCACCAAGATACCAAAAAACGCCGACAAGATCGGCTTTTGAAGATCTCTGGAACCCTACTTGTGAATCTAATCTAATGCCAAGCTCCATTAATTTCATCGCCCTCTCTCTCAACTGCTTCGCTCCTGCAATTTTCTCCCCTCGCAATAAATCCTCTGCTCCCAACTCTTCTACACAAACATAAACTCAAACATCTCATATCGTCTCTCTTCTCTCTCTCTCTCTCTCTCTCTCTCTCTCTCTCTGCCGCTTCCTCGAGAGTGAGTGAGGATGGGCAACGCCTCGTCGATGCTCACCCAATACGACATTGAGGAAGTCCAGGAGCACTGCAGCTATCTATGTGAACCATCTCTTGCTCCCTATCCTCTCGTCTTTTGATATTTGCCCTTTACTTTTCATAAAAGGCTTTGAAGGTAATTGATTTGGTTGCACGACAGTTTCCCAGCAAGAGATTGTAGCTCTCTACGAGAGATTCTGTCAACTTGACCGGAATGCCAAGGGGTTCATCTCGGCTGATGAATTTCTATCCATACCTGAGTTCTCCCTCAATCCTCTCTCCCAGGTCAGAGACCTACTTTGATTTTAGCTGAAATCATCCATTGGCGTGCTAAATTTTTTTATTTTTTTATTGAAAAGTTCTGTCTTTATTTGTTTCTTGCAGAGGTTGCTGAAGATGATAGATGGGTTGAACTTTAAGGATTTTGTGGCATTCCTGTCTGCCTTCAGCCCGAAAACTTTCTTGCAGCAGAAGATTGAATGTAGAAATCTTTTATTTCTTTTTTTTGGTATCTTAGTAGTTGTTGGTCTCTGGGAATGATATAGTTGCATTGGTTTAAGGGTGATTGTTTGGATTGAATTGTTGATTGGGGAATTTCAAATTGCAGTGATCTTTAGAGTTTATGATATTGATGGTAATGGAAGAGTAACTTTTAAGGACTTGTTGGAAGTGCTTCGAGATCTTACAGGATCATTTATGTCAGAGGAGCAGAGAGAGGTGCCCATGCCCTATCTCAATTCAATTTCTTTCTTGTTCACCATATTGCTTTAGCTCACATTTTATGGGTACACAGCATGCAATTCCATTTACTTGATTGGATAATAAATTGATTTTGATCATGTCGGCAAAGGAGTATGTGATACACCCATATTGTAGTATTGCTAGATGCTAGTTTATGGAAGCATAATTTTTAGCAATATTCTAAAAAGTGGATATCCTTGTAAACAAAGCCTAAATGTGTCCTGAAAACAATGCACCTCTTTATACAACTTCCCCTCTACCCACTTTAGTAATGTTTGTAAAATTAGATTTTGATTTTCTTCATTCCTTAAATAAACCATCTAAATCTTATAATTCCATGCAAAGATATATTTTTTTTTTTGAAAATATCTTAGTGTATTTCCATCTAATTATTGACCACTTGCTTTTGATGCTTATCTTGGTTTCATCTTATCACAATTCTGTTTTGTTAGATAATAGAAGCAGAAGTGATTTTATTTTTTTTCTTTATTTTTTAAGATATGATGTAAATCTATGAACAGCCACATCCCCACACCAACCCCCATCCAACACATTATCCAGATTCATGATAGTACATTCCACCACCCACCCATTATAAACTCATACACACACAATGTAGGTGCCTTATTTAAGGCTTCATTTGTATGTTGTTTTTCCCCACATTTGCTTTTGAAATTTTTTTTTTCGGATTGAAAATGATGGCTTTGATTGCACGTATGGATCGCGTTCATAAAAATTTTTGTTCAACAATGAAAGATAACAACCATGAAAAATATTTTCTTTTGAAGTTGGTGGTTGAGCTGCGCTTTAATTGCAATTAACTGTTTTGTTTCATTGGCTTGGTTAACCACGCAATCACAACAATTTGTGGACCCAAATGTACCCACATCTTAATTGACATTAGCTTCCCAGCCTCACTGAGCCCTCTACTCCTTCGGTGTTGACAACATTGTTAGTCTAGCCCACATGAATTGCTTTGTTTAGTTGGTCTAGTTGAGCACCCTGTCAAGAGACTTTGTTCCTCTATCTTCATTAATTGATCATTTGTTATGTATGATGTCAATAAACCTAATTCTTGAAATTACCACCTACCCCTTCTCTCTCTTATATATTCTAACTGTTATAAATTTTTGTCTGAAAAGCGATGTTTCTATAGCCATTATTCTGTGTTAATTGCTTTAATTTTTTTTTTCTGTTAAAAATAATTATTTTTTAGGTAGTTCTTAAACCTCCTCTTTAAGTTGTCCAATAATTCCTTTGTTCCTCTATGAACCGCTGATTTGAAAATATCTATTTTTATAATAAAATATGATATATTGAATATTTTACCATCTCGAGAGATAGAAATAATATTTTGTAATGGTTTTAAAAAATTAAAAATATGTTTTTGAAAAATGTTCACGTTCTCAGAGATTTTCTTTATCTTAGGTGAGTGAGATATAATTTATTTTAATATGAGGTACATGTTCCCCATCAAGGCAAGTTCTTATGGTTAATTAAATTCCAAGAGAGGTGAGTCTCCTGAGAATACTCTCGATTAAAGTAGTGATAAATATTTTTAAGATTTCAAAAGTTTAAGAAAAGAATGTTCTTTTTTGGAATTTCAAATGGGTTAGCTCAAGGTGGAATAATTCTTACTAGAAGCCAAAGGAAGAAAGGTAGTGAATACTAGATACCCCAATCCCTTCCATATTGAGCTTTAAGATTTTAAAATTGGAATTTAATGTTTGATTTGTTAATTTTATCAAAATATTATGGCATGCATTTTTCAATTATAAGATTGGAAAAATGCACAAGTGAGGATTCATGATATGAAAAATTAGTATCAAACCCTAGAACTAAGGTGAATATTGCAGAGTAATAACTCAAACTTAGTTTATGCAAATGTTATGGGACTTACAAACTTCAGCATGCTAAGAGTTTAAGAAAGCCCGACTCTTTGAGGATTACCTGTTAAACCCACTTAATTACTTCAAAACAATGCAGTCAAGGTCTATATGCAATGCAAGATAGGCTAGGTTGTTGTTATTTTGGATATTGAGACTTACAACTTAACCACCAAGTTGAATTGCCTTGGTACTAGGGGTATGTAAATGCTCCTAACTAATGTTAAGTTTTATTTTTATTTCATCCTTGGGGGCTTTTTATTTTGCTTGTTTTGATTCCTAAATATTATTCCTAGTTATTTTTATTTATATTGTTTCATAGAAATAATTTTGAGTCTGTAAAGCCTTGTTGTCAAGAAAAGAGATCAAAGTTATGATATAATGAAGCATGCAAATATTTGAAGCACACTAGTGAGATTTCATATAAATTATAAATTTCAAGTATGTATCAGAACTTTTTTAATAGTTGATTATGCTAAGATGTCAGACATTTTATTCCTTAACTGAGGATTTCGATTCTCAGTTATGGTTAAAAGTTGTAATCAAGTGGCTTTTATTACTACTTTTTTTGATAAAGTTTGCAATTAATGATTTAAGATTTGCAATATAATAAAACATAAGCATAATATAAAATATGAAAAAATAAAAGACAGGAAAGTAAAAGAGAAAAAAAAAAAAAAAATTCTAATCTAGAAAGTCTAAAGCTAATGCTCTATCCAACATCAAATGTGTGCTAGGTCATGCGGATGTCATTCTATTATTGGTTTGTTTATTTCTATTTTAGTTTTTAAAATTGTTCAATTTTTATTTGGGATGATTTTGATTCAAGTTTTAGTGATTTACAATTTTTATTTAATTTTTTAAGAGTATATTAAAGAAAATTTTATTGTTGATTTGATATTATTTTGTTTATTGTTCATTACGACTTTATGAATTTATAGAAATTTGTTTGGCAGTTTTTTTCATTCTTGTATTTTTAATTAATGTTCTTATTCTAGATTAGTTATTTATTATTATTTTATTGGCCTTAGACTTATTGATTTTTGTTTTAGGTTTAAATTACTTAAAACATTTATGAAATAATTTTATGAGATTAAGGATAGCTCAAAATACATTCCATAAAAATTTGAGGTTACTGATGTAAAAGTTTGCATACAAATGTAAGCACTCCATTCAAGAACCACTCTTACATTTTGAAGTATGCAGATGCAAGCAGTAATCTAATAGCTTCAAGATCGGCTACTACTGGTGTAAAAGTTTCTTCAAATTCTATCCCCCCCCCCCCCCCTTTTATCTGACTAAATCATTTTGCTATTAGTCTAGCTTTGTTTCTGATGACTGATTCACAGTTTTTTAATTTGTGTCTAAATACTCATATAGTCCCTGTTAGTCTTGGAAGTCCCACAAATTATTTCTGACAAATTAATTGAATTCTTTATTCATAACTATAACCCAAAATTTGTCAGATAACTCAATCTTCAATTTTAGTTAGCTCAATCAATGAGATAAAGATAGTGCGGTTCACTTTTATGTCTAAGTGCATTCATAGTTTTAACTTCTAAAGAGGGTTCTCTAAAATGTCATCTTTAGGATGACTAGATGCATACCTCCATAGTGATTCTTTTATTTATTTATTTATTTTTTATTTTAATATACTACATATTTGTAGTGACTTTCTCATCTATATTGGCTTCTTAATTTGATATTGAGTATAGGACTCATTAAAAGCAACATGGGTGGATTCTTCTTCTATTAAAATCTTATTGAACTCCCTAAATGATTTTCTAGTGGATGAGAATCCCCAAAATGTCGCCTCTTCAGATTGAATTAAGCTTGCCCAAATTTGATATTTCATTCTTTTACACAAAATATTTACATCCAAACACATATGAGGGTTATATTATGCGTCTTACCCTTAAATAACTTATAAGATGTCTTATTTAGCATAGAGTGGATGTTCACTCTATTTAACACATAACATGCATTATTCACAACTTTTGCCTAGAAATATTTAGGTCGTTTGTATTCATTGGTTATAGCTTGGTTTGCCTCAAGAAGTGTTCTATTTTTTCTCTTAACTGCACCATTTTGTTGAGGTCTTCTAGGTGTAAAGAAATTATATGCAAGTCCTAGCTCGTTAGAAAAATTATCACAGTTTTCATTTTAAAATATTCCTCCATGATCATTTTGAATGATAAAAATCATGCATCATGTCTTTCTTTGAATCCAAATTACAAATGTCTTAAACTAGCCAATAGAATTACACTTGTGTGCTAGATGATGATAGTTTTAAAGGTGTTAAATTATGCTTTATCTTATTTTTTTTTAACTGACATGCGTCAAATTTGTTATCATTTGTATAATCCATTTTGGCGCTCTTCTAAGTACCGAGTAATTTTCTGAAGGGTGAACATACTTGCATGTCATAGTATTTTATGCTATAGAGAAGAATCATCTAGTGCAGTTTTAAGCACGACATTAAATAGATTTGCTGATAGTATTAATATTAAGCATTTAGATATTGTTTATACTATCATTCTACAATAGGGGTGTCAAGTTTCGACCCGACCTGAAACCCGACCCGGAAAAATTCGGGTTTGGGTCAACCCGTTTACTAAACGGGTCGGGTCCGGGTTCAGATTTTTGACCCGTTTGAAAAAACGGGTCGGGTTCGGGTTGACCCGACAACCCGCGGGTCAACCCAAGTTGACCCGTTTTGCGTCTGCGTCAGGTCTCGCGAACTCGCGTGCGTCCACTATCCAACGGTCCAGCCCGACGGCCGTTGGCGAGCCAGCACAGCCGCGGAGCGCGGAGCAGCGGATCCCGATTCCCGCGTCCAGCACTCAAGCCGGACCTGCCCGCACCCGCGTCCAGCCAGACCCACGTCCAGCCTGACCGGCGTCCCGACTCCCGCGTCCGCGTGCACTCCTGCGTCCGCGTGCACTCCCACGTTCGCGTGCAGCCTGACCGGCGTGACGGCGTCCCGACTCCCGCGCTTTGCGTCCAGGCGTCCCGTGACCCCGCGAACTCACCCACTGCCGGGTCGTGGGTCGGGTTGGGTCAACCCGGCAACCCGGCCTGGTCGGGTTCGGGTTGAAATGTCCGACCCGTTTACAAAAATGGGTCGGGTTCGAGTTGACCCGTTTAGATCCGGGTCGGGTCGGGTTCGACCCGAACCCGACGGGTTGACCTGAATTGACACCCCTATTTTACAATGTCTTTGCTATTTAATTTGAATATACATGTAGCAGATAGAAATTCAATATAAAAAATTATATCACACAATTGGCTAATGCTAAATAAGTTATATTACAAGTCATCTAGTAATAGAACATTTTCAATAATATAATGTTTTCTCTTATCAATATTACTAATGTCTATCACTTTTCGACCTATCCTATTGCGAAGCCATAGCTACACAAATGCACTATATTTTGATTTTTGGAAGCTAAATCATTTTTGGTTCGCTATGAGATGCATGTGTGATAATGTTGTAAAATGTAGATCTAACTATAGGATTCCTTTATTTTTTGTGCATGTAAGATAAATGTTTAGATAACCCATAGTAATGACAAGCAATGCTAGGTATAAAAAAAAAAAAAAAAGCAATGCTAGGTATGATGTCAAACCCTATGATGGTCCCCTCTCAGTCTAAAGCATAATAAAGGTGGGTACAACTCAGTTGATTGAATCTACCATGACTCGCTTTTTGAGATCTACCATTTAGAATAGAGTGAGTGATCAATTCAATCACATGAATGGCTCATTCATATCATGAAGCAATTCCTAACTCAGAGATTTAATGTTTAATATGTCAATTGAATGGAAGCATTCTAAAATATTCTGTCCATTCAATTACAATGCTTCTAATAAACATCATTGTTTGCTTGCATAACATGAAAATTTTATCATATATATATATATATATATATATATATATATATATATATATATATACCTTAATGTTTTGTATCTTACATTAAAATATAGAAAAGATGCTTTAAAACGTGATCCTTATTCATGACCAACCTTATCTTTACCTTACCTGAAATATCCTTTTGAGTAATATCTGATGAGATTAAAAGCTCAGTAATATAAGAATTTTAAATCAAAATTCAATATTGAAAAAAAAGAAATAGCATGGTATGCTAATCATGACATTAAATCTTTAAAATAAAACATAAACTTGTCTAGCTTATTACTTTTAATCATTAGAAATTGGCTTTTTATGAATAATAACTAGCATAATAAAACTTGAGGTAAGATTATTGTTGAATGTCTTAAAAGATGTTTAAGGTCTATCATAATATACACTATGCCAGTGATGTGATACAATGAAGATGACACAAAAATTGCTTGTATGAAAATTAATAAATTGTGAACTTGGCATAGTTAAACATAAACAAATGTGTTGTCAAGATAGATCTTTAGAAAATTCTACGGAAGAACTAAGTAACGACAATTAATTACAATTAAGAGCAATAGGACACTTGCAAAATTACATCAACAAATAAGTAAGTAGAGCAAATGGCCGATAACACAATCCTCAGTTTAAGATCTAGATTATTCACCTCGGGGTCCCTCACTTATACTCTTGATATCGCTCGGCTTAGCGGAGGAGAATTGCAAACAAGCTTAGGGATGCCACTAATAGACACGTGATGCCAAGGGGGCTAGTCGCCGAGGAAGGAGCCGGGGTTGGAGAAACGGGTACTCGTCCAATGATCTTCCACTCTTCACTAAGTCGTTGCTCGTCGAAGACTTCCGCCAAGTGAGGAACGATACGGTCAACATATTCCTTGACAATGTTCTCGGCTCCGAATTCGGGGTCAAAGAAGGGTGACCGGATGACGTCGATCTCCCCACAATAATTGATTAATAGGCCGTGATCAACTTCCGGATATGCCATTCATGATCAAGACAGAAGTGATATGTAGCGGTGGAGTAAATGTGGAGGAGCCGTCACTTAGGAAAATCGGCCAAGAGGAGGGGGGGGATTGAGAGATCTCTGATGGGAGGAGGTGGAGAGAGTTTGGGGGGGGGGGGGGGAAGAGAGCTCGGGTTGGAGGTGGTGGGGAGAGGGGAAAGAAGGGGCGGCTAGGTTGTGGTGGGCTTAGGGAGGAGTAGTAGAAAATCTGAAATTAATTCTCAGATTTAGTGAAATTGGAGGGAAGGGTTTTAATTGAATTCAAATTCAAATAAAAGGATTAATGGGAGGTAATTAGAGATCTTGATTGAGGAAAATTAATGAAATTTGGAGAGAGAAATTATGAGGGAGAGGGGGGGGGGGGGGGGCGGCCATGTAGAGAGGGGAGAGAGGGGTTTTGTGTTTAATATGTGGGCCCCCAGGGAAGTTAATGTAATTTTAATCAAATCTGAATTTAATTTCAGATTTGATTTAAATAATAAGAAACTTCCAAATGGGACTTAACTCTCATAGGAAGGGATTTGAAATTCAAAATAGATTGATTGCCAACAAGGATTCTTTCCTAAATTGCATAGAGGAAATTTAGGAAAGTAATTATGACAAAATTTGAATTTCAAAATTCAAATTTGGGAGACTATGGATGATGGGCCGGCGGGTTGAACAAGCAGGGGGGGAGATGGGAGGGCAGGCCGGCGGCTGGACGGATGGCCAGCGGTTTGGCCGGCCAAGGAGGCCGGCGAACAGGTGATGGGGGCTCGGTTTTGTGAGGAGGTGAAGGGGAAGGGGTGTAGGAGACCGGCGGGTAGGTGGCTATGAGATGTGGTGGGAAGAGAGGGGAAAGAAGAAAAAGAAAAGAAGATCGGAGCTGCGACCCTTGGAATCCTCCGAAGTTTAGCGGGTACTGCTTTCACCCACTAAGGGTCTCTTCTCTCATAAACTCACTTAGAGATCAACAATGAAAAATAAAATTTTATTCACTAATCATCCTCCCTTACAATGCAAGAGGCCTCCTATAAATAGGCCAAAATGAAAGAAAACCAGAAAGACACAAATGCCATCGGGGCTACAATAACAACTTAATTCCCGCAGGGGTAAACTAGGAAAATTGAAAATGCAAGAACAAAATAAAATACAAAATATATAAAAAATAAAGACTCTGGAACGTAGCCGTCGATCTACGACTCCGACGATGGTACACATGTCGAAATCTTGGACTGATGTCCTCATCAGCCAGTTAGGCTTACATGTGACAACTTTAGAGACAAATATGCTCGTTTGAGAAATGTTTTTATTTTTTTTTTCATTTGTTCTTAATATGAAACCTATTAACTTTGTTTTAGAATATGCCATATATTTGGATCCATGTTCAATGACCATCATAAGACACTGAATTACATCAAAGCCACGCGACATATGATATGGTTGGAAATCTTGCTCGAAGGCTGCATATTGAGGACTCTTTTGCCTTCATAAGGGATAGCCATTCGCCCTACATGTATAGGTTATTATAAATATATCAATTTGTGGGCTCTTTTATCTCAATATGAGCTGACATTTGTAGTCCTACCTATACAAGTATCTGTTAGGCCGGTCCAACCTGGACCGGCCCAGCTGGTCCGGGTCTTCTCCAGGCGGAAGCGGAACAGGGAGCCGGCGGAAGAGGCAGGAGGCTTGGGGGGTGGGGTCCACTAGCAATTCAAACAAAATTTAAGTTGTTTTGGAGGGAGAAGGAAGGGTAGAGATGTCCTTTTGCTTTTGTTTTGAATTAGATTGTATTAAGAGAGAATTAACCTAGGTTTTAGGTTTCATCTTGATTTTGAATTTCTTGGGAGATCTAGGTTTGTTCTTGGGCTCTTGGCTTTGCCGGAGATCGTGGAGAGTGCTTCCTTCCTCTCGAATTGAAGGAAGATTGTATCTTGCAAGTGCTTTTATATACTATTGAAATAAAAGTGTTTGCTTTGTTTTCCTACGAATTTCCATTGAGTTTTCCCTCCGTTTTCCACTGTTTGGGCTGTGTTCTTGCTGCGGACAGCAGTTTCTTTGCTTAGGTACTTGATTTGGGTTAGGTTTACTTGTGCAAACGAGTATTTCCTATCAAATTGGTATCAGAGCGAGATCCGGACGGTGGAGGACTGTTTTGTCCACTGTTTCGATGCAGATTTTCGTAGATTTTGGGTTGTCGGAGGCTGTTTTCCCCTGAAAACAGCAGTTTTTAGGGTTTTTGAGAGCAGCGGTTGAGTAAAACAGCAGATTTTGACTGTTTGGAGGGAGATTCTTGCTGTCCGGAAGATTTTTTTGCGGATCCGGAGGCATCTCGTTGGTTCCCATGGCATCTAAGCGGGTAGAAGTCTTGGAGATCGAGATGGGTCAACTTAAGGCGGATCTGGAGGAGAAGATGACCACATTTAGTGAGAATGTGGAAGGGAAATTCATGGCCCTGGATGAGATGATGAAGAAGTTGTTGGAGGGGCAAGCACGGGCGGTGCTAGTGGAGGAAAGAGGAGAAGGTAGTGGGAGCAGGGGTAAGGAGAAGGTGAATCCAGAAGAAGAAGAGGAGGTAGAGCTGCTTGACAGCAACGGGAGGATGCCACCTCGGGAGTCCATTAGGCGAGAAGAACATGACAGAAGGAGAGACTTCCGGGAAGGAAGAGAAGATGATTGGCGACGTCGGAGGCCCGACCCATTGGACCGGCCGTGGGGGATCTATAACCACCATGGCGGGGCACGAGGGGAAGATGGCAACCGGCGGCCAAGGAGGGAGGATGAGCCCCGATATGGAGAAAGAGGAACTTGGGAATACCCCATAGCTTGGGACAGAGGAGGCCTTGGGGGGAATAGGGCATACGGGGTGGACACGAGGGTCAGGAAGCTGAAAATGCCAGTGTTCGAGGAGGGAAATGTGGATGAGTGGATCCACAAGGTGGAGAGGTATTTTGCATTGAACGGCCTGATGGAGGATGAGAGATTGATGGCTGCTAGTATGTGCTTGGAAGGGGCGGCATTTGCTTGGTTCAAGTACATGGATAAGTGGGAACCAGTGAGGTCCTGGAGGGACTTCAAGGAGGCTATCAGAGAGAGATTCAGGGGGAGCAGCCCATGGGAGATACCAGAACAGTTCTACGCCCTCACTCAAGAGGGAACAGTGGAGGAATACAGGAAGAAATTTGAGAGTTTAGTGGGAGACATGGAGGGCCTCTCAAACAGTACTTTGGGGGGAAATTTTATGAAGGGCCTCAAACCATAAATTAGAGATGTTGTGAAGGTCATGAGATCAAGAGATCTGAGGGAGGCGATGGAATTGGCTCAGTTGGTGGAGAATCAGAAGACCAACGCCCGAAATTGGAGAAACAACCACTCAGGAGGTCCCACCTGGACAACTACCACTTACTTGGCTCCAAAAGGGCCAAGCCCAAGCGTCCCTAGGGAGAGTGGAAAGGAGAAGAGCGGGGTGACCAGATCTGCTGGAAGCTTCAAAAAATTGACTGAGGAAGAGATGCAGGAGAAGAGGGCCAAGGGCCTTTGTTTCAGATGTGAGGAGAAGTTTGTTCTAGGGCACAGGTGCAAAGATCGCTCCCTTCGGGCTCTCACCGTCTATATAGACGAGGCGCCTGAAGAGTGTGATGATTCTGAGGAGGAGCCGAGGTCTCCCTCAATTCTGTGTTGGGATTTACTCATAGCCATACGATGAAGGTGAAGGGGAAGATCCTTGGGAGGGAGGTAGTGGTCCTGATTGACAGTGGGGCAACCCACAATTTCATATCCACCCAGGTGGCGGAGGAGCTAGGGATGGAGCCTACTGAGACAGGCAGTTATGGGGTGATGATGGGGACATGAAAGATTGAGTCCAGCACTGGGATTTGCAAAGGGGTGGAGATGAGGCTACAGGAGATCAGGGTGGTAGAGGACTTCCTACCCCTGAAGTTGGGTAGCACAGATGTCATTCTGGGCATGAAGTGGCTACAGACCTTGGGTGAAACCAAGGTGAACTGGGGGACCATGGTGATGGAGCTGATTGTAGAGAAGAAGAGGGTAAAGCTAAAAGGGGAACCAGGATTGTCCAGAGCTGGAGTGTCACTCAGATCAATGGCGAAAATCATCTATGAGGAAGGAGGAGGATTCCTTGTGGAGCTGCAGAGCCCGAAGGAGCAGGAGGAGAGGGAGGAAAAGCTCATTCCCACGTTGGTTCAGCCTCTTATGCAGGAATTTGAGGATGTGTTCTAACCTCCGGTGGGACTACCACCTGACAGAGAGCAGGAGCACCAGATTATCCTGAAAGAGGGAGTATCTCCTATCAGTGTGAGGCCTTACAGATACCCTCAGGTGCAAAAAGATGAGATTGAGAAGCTGGTGGGAGAAATGCTAGAAGGAGGGATCATTCAGCCCAGTATGAGCCCTTTCTCTAGTCCAGTTCTGCTTGTGAAAAAAAAGGATGAGAGTTGGAGGTTCTGTGTAGACTATAGAGCTCTAAACAAGGAGACTGTGCCTGATAAGTTTCCTATCCCTGTGATTGACGAGTGGATGGATGAGCTACATGGAGCAGCCTTGTTCACCAAGGTCGATCTGAAGTCAGGTTATCACCAGATCAGGATGAGGAAGGAATATGTGCAGAAGACGACCTTCAGGACTCATGAGGGCCACTACGAGTTTCTGGTGATGCCTTTTGGCCTCACCAACGCACCTGCCACATTCCAGGCCTTGATGAACCGGATCTTCAAGCCACACCTCCGCAGGTTTGTGTTGGTATTTTTTGATGACATTCTAATCTATAACAGGACTGAGGAGGAACACCTAGAGCACCTGAGAGTGGTGTTGGGTGTGCTGAGAGAGCATCAGCTGAAGGCCAACTTCAAGAAGTGTGACTTCGCTCAGGCACGGGTGGAGTACCTGGGGCATGTGATATCCCAGGAGGGAGTTGCTGCAGATCAGTCCAAGATAGAGGCAATGCTGGCATGGCCTCAACCTAAGACATTGAAGGGGCTCAGAGGATTCTTGGGATTGACAGGCTACTACAGGAGGTTCGTGAGGGGATACAACACCATAGCGTGGCCACTGACAGAGCAGTTGAAGAAGGACAACTTTTTATGGGGAGAAACAGCTTCAGAGGCTTTTGAGAAGCTGAAGAAGGCCATGACGACAATGCCAGTGCTTGCTCTGCTGGACTTCAACCAGGTGTTTGTGGTGGAGATAGATGCTTCAGGCTATGGATTGGGAGCAGTGTTGATGCAGAACCACAGGCCCATAGCTTACTTCAATCAGGTACTGTCGTCCCGGGCTAGGCTGAAGTCTGTCTATGAGAGAGAGCTGATGGCTATTGTACTAGCCATCCAGAAGTGGAGATCTTACTTATTGGGCAGACACTTTATTGTCAGGACTGATCAGAGGAGCCTGAAGTACTTGTTAGAGCAGAGGATGGTCACAGAGGAGCACCAGAGGTGGTTGTCCAAGCTGCTGGGATATGATTTTGAGATCCACTACCGACCGGGACTAGAGAATAAGGCAGCGGATGCCTTATCACGCTGTATGGGGGAGCTCCAAGGGATGGCTGTATCTGTACCAGTACTGATAGATTGGGGAGCCATCAAAGAGGAGAGCATTCAGGATGAGGAGCTAAGGAAAATCAAAGAAGATGTGTTATCAGATGGGAACAGCCACCCAGGCTACTCAGTTGTGGGAGAGAGACTGTACTATCAGGAAAGGAGTGTGATTCCGAGGTCTTCCATCCACATTCCCCAGCTGCTACAGGAGTTTCATGGGAGTGCCATAGGAGGGCATTCAGGAGTGCAAAAAACTTATAGCCGGTTAGCTGCTGAATTGTACTGGAAGGGGATGAGGAAAGATGTAGAGGAGATGGTGGCGAAGTGTGATATCTGCCAGCGGAGCAAGTACCTGACAATGGCACCAGGGGGATTACTACAGCCTCTGGCCCTACCAGAGAAGGTTTGGGAGGAGATTACTATGAATTTCATTGATGGGCTCCCAAAATCAGAAGGCTACACAGTTATACTTGTAGTGGTCGACAGACTAAGCAAATATGCTCATTTCATTCCCTTAAGACACTCGTACACAGCGGTGTCTGTAGCAGCAGCATTTGTGAGGGAGATAGTCCGCCTGCATGGGGTACCAGAGTCTATTATTTCTGATAGGGACAAGGTATTCCTGAGCCATTTTTGGAGGGAGCTATTTAGGATGCAGGGAACAGTATTGAAAAGGAGCACAGCCTACCATCCACAGACTGATGGGCAAACGGAGGTGGTGAATAGGAGCTTGGAGACATACTTGAGGTGTTTCGTGTCTGAAACACCAAAGCAGTGGGCCAAATGGCTAGCTTGGGCAGAATACTGGTACAATACCTCCTTTCACTCGGCTACTAAGATGACACCTTTTAAGGTGTTATATGGGAGGGACCCCCCACATTTGGTACACTACAGCCATAGTAGTACTCCAGTATCTGTAGTGGATCAGCATTTGAAGGAAAGAGATCAGGTGTTGGAAGAGCTCAAGAGGCATTTACTTATAGCCCAACAACTTATGAAGAAGCAGGCGGATAACAAAAGGAGAGATATACAGTTTGCAGTTGGGGACAAGGTCTACTTGAAGCTTCGACCATACCGACAGAGGACTATGGCCCAAAGGAGAAATGAGAAGCTCGCAGCAAGATATTTTGGCCCTTTTGAAGTGGAGGAGAGAATTGGAGAGGTGGCCTATAGATTGAGGCTTCATCCAACAGCCAGAATACACCCCGTTTTTCATGTCTCACAGTTGAGGAGAGTGGTGGGGGAGCATGCAGTAAGCCCAGAGCTGCCCAACACATTGAGGGAGGACATGGAAGTGACATTGGAGCCTCTAGTGGTAGAAGGAGTGCGCATCAATGAGAAGGGGGAAAAGGAAGTGAAGATTAGGTGGAGCGGCCTCCCAGACTATGAGGCCACCTGGGAGTCACAGGAGAGGATTGCAGAGCAGTTTCCTGCTTTCCACCTTGAGGACAAAGTGGTACTTTGGGAGGGGGGTAATGTTAGGCCGGTCCAACCTGGACTGGCCCAACCTAGACCGGCCCAGCCGGTCCGGGTCTTATCCAGGCGGAAGCGGAATAGGGAGCCGGCGGAAGAGGCAGGAGGCTTGGGGGGTGGGGTCCATTAGCAATTCAAACAAAATTTAAGTTGTTTTGGAGGGAGAAGGAAGGGTAGAGATGTCCTTTTGCTTTTGTTTTGAATTAGATTGTATTAAGAGGGAATTAACCTAGGTTTTAGGTTTCATCTTGATTTTGAATTTCTTGGGAGATCTAGGTTTGTTCTTGGGCTCTTGGCTTTGCCGGAGATCGTGGAGAGTGCTTCCTTCCTCTCGAATTGAAGGAAGATTGTATCTTGCAAGTGCTTTTATATACTATTGAAATAAAAATGTTTGCTTTGTTTTCCTACGAATTTCCATTGAGTTTTCCCTCCGTTTTCCACTGTTTGGGCTGTGTTCTTGCTGCGGACAGCAGTTTCTTTGCTTAGGTACTTGATTTGGGTTAGGTTTACTTGTGCAAACGAGTATTTCCTATCAGTATCATAAATATATCAACTTGAGGATTCTTTTGCCTACATATGGGCTCATCTTTATGGCCCTACTTATATGTGTATCATAAATCTATCAACTTAAAGACCCATTTGCCTCATATGGGCTCACCATTTTTTCTCTACTTACATATTTATAATAAACATATCATTGTTAACCTATCCACATTTTTATCGTTTTTTAATGTCATTGCATTTTTATTGCTGAATATTTGAGATACATATCTTTCATCATTAAAATTTAATTCAATTATGAGCAATTTGTAATTTACAAGTGCACATTTCCCTACTTTGAAATACATCATTTTTATAAAATGGCTTCTAATACTTTATATATATGATTATTTTTCTTTAAAAATGTGTAATCATTTTATCATATCTAATAGGACGACATTTTGTGCTTGGCAATTTGAATAAAAGCTAACATCTTACCTACACGGTTAAATGCCTATGAATTTATGTGTAAAGGATTAACATAAAATTATATTCTTGAATTAAAAATTGAGCATTTTATGCAATTATAGAATTATTTTTTGGTGAATTTCTTTATTTCAATCTACCCAAGTCTTGTTCTTTTGTAAATCACCTAAAAATAACAATTTAATAATTTATAATAATTGCCTATTTAGCAACACAATTCTTACTCCAAATGACCTCCAAGTTACATTTTATTCCTTAAAAATATTTCTCTTCAAGACTTGAAGCCTACAAACTCAACTTAAAACTCAATTTGCAGAAGAATACACGAAAAATAATATTTTTTAACCTATCCGTCCTCTCCTTAATACAAATTCATACCTTTGTAGTTTTTACTCATTTGGGTCATTGAATTTTAGCACCATAAGATGTGTATCAATAAAAGCTCTGATCAAATTTGGACAAATTTTTCTTACATGTATATTTTTAATACTCGTTGTAAATGTCGGATTTCAGAATGAAACTAAGGTCACTTCAATTTTGATTCACAGCAAGTGTTGAGCCATCTGTTGGAAGAATCAGGTTATACAAGAGATGCTTCACTTGTGTTGGATGATTTCATCAAGGTACTAAGTTTGGCTTACTCAGCTAATCAGGTGGATGTATATAATGCCAAAAAAATATCTTAATTAATGTAAATTAGTTGTGTTTAATACGACTATAAGCTAGTATAGTTTATGATAAAGAAACTTTTTGATGATAATTCTTTTACAATGAGCGTAAATGAAATAAAAATCTTGTAAGAAAGTTAAGTCTCAGTATAAATTATGGCTATACATTATTTTCCTTGCAATTAGTTAATTGGCTTTGAACACATCTGTCTTTACCCCATACTTTCATTAGTATTTTTGATGTGTATCAAGAGGTGAACGTGGTCTACAAAACTTAGGAACATACATTTTGAGCCAATGTAATATCAAACGAATTACCTTTTTTTTTGCTTTGTAATTTTTGTAAAAGTTATATTTTCATTTGCCCAAAGCATGCTCTTTATTTGTTCTTTCTTCTTCAAATTGAATACAACAAAGAGATCAGCTAGAAGGGTAAACTAGGCATAGAATATAGAGTAGTAGAGAATTTAAGTGAGCTAGAATAGAATCTACAAGGGGTGATTTTGGGTTGGTGATTACGTGATAAGAAGTTCTACAATGGAGTTCGTGTGGTAGAGGCTATAATGAATCTCACTAAACTCGAGAATATGTTTAGGCTTATACTATATTAGAAAGGAGAGAGAATTGCAAAAGACTATGCTTTTAATCAATTATAATTATGGCACAAATAAATATGTTCTTATATATATATATATATAAGCAGAGAAGAGAATAATAAAAGAAAACATAATAATGGAGATTATCATTAATAATGTGGAAATTTTATAATAATAAGTATTAAATATTTATTCTATAAATGAGTAGGCGCATGACAATTCAGATATGACAACAACCTATTCTTTGAATGATAATTCTTCTGAAGTTCTACAACCAAATGTTAGTGTTATATATTTTATATTTTGGGTCTTGTGTCATCCAACTTGGGAGAATTAATAATTTTCACTCCATAGGCTTCCATGTCAATTGGCTTGTTATTAGACGAGATGGATGACATTTTCTTTGGCATGGGTTTTGGTAGATGAGAACAAGCCAATCTATCCTCCTTTTATTTGAACTTAAGGGAGGAATATTGTGCTAGGTTTGCTTTGTGCTACAATATAGTTACATTGGTGCATGAATTATTGAAGTTTGTTCTTTTGAAATCAATGTTAGTCTATACCAATTCTAAAGTGTGAAAATATGAGTATATATATATATATATATATATATATATATATATATATATATATTAAATTTAATTCGTTTAGGTTTCCTACCTATTATCCTCTATTTACATCCTATAAATTTATTATCCTCTATTTCATTTAGGTAGACCTAAAAAAGACTTAGAAAAATATTAGAAATGATCTTTCTTTATTAGATTTAAATGAGAATTTGACTTTCACATGGCACAATGGCGAAAAAGGATTCATGTAGCCGACCCCACGTAGTGGGACAAATGCTTGATGTTGCTGTATTTATATAAAAAAAATTCATTATGATACCTACCACCATCATCTTATAAATTCAAATTGCTACGAACTACCTTTGAGGATTGTATAAGAAGATTGCTCCATTTTGTTGAAGCATCTCGCAACCACTTACAAAATAGAAAGAGAGAAAGAGAAGGGAGAGGGGCTTAAGTTTTCAATCATAGTTGGACATAAGAGAGGAAGAAGCTCTCAAAGCCGAGAATGGAATATAATAATAGCAGCAACAACATCATCTTGGCCATGTTTAGCCATTGTCTTCTTGGAGGTGGCTGCATGCCCTCCTAATCACTGATATAGAGATAGTGATATATCTGTTATTATGTTCAATATATTAAAATAAATCTTTGATATACTCTATTAAAATTTAGTGCAATATTTGATCTATCTTCGACTGTGGATGTAGGTGAATATCACCGGCATAAACTTGTGTGTTTCGTGATTGTAATCTTTGATGTATTTATTCTTGGTCTTCATTTGATTTTGATCAAAATTTTGTCACAATGTCAACCTAAGGAACTTGTTAGACATATACATTTAATGAAGTAGGAATTGGCGTTGCATCATGGAAGAGAAATTTGTGGTTTTGTCATTGTCTGCTGAGTCAATGCGAGGTTACATTTTGAAAATGTTAAAAGCCTGTGTATCAGTGATGGATGAAAAAGTTTGTAAAATCTTAACTATCAGGAAATGCATCTATTGATGAAAAAATTTTGATGTTCTTTGTACATGAACCATCCTGCTTGTTTTTTATGCTTTTTCTTTATTGTATGCATGTTGTATGAATGGATTGGGGGAGATTCGTTTGGGACGGCTTTCTTATTGCTTTTTAAAACAGCTTTTTGGTACAAAACTTATACTAAAAAGCTATTTTAAGAAGCAGTAAGAAAGCCATCACAAACGAAGCATTTGTTTGTTTCATTTGGTTCTATTTTCTGCATTTGGTTTTTATGCTAAAGCAGTATTCATGGATAAAAACTTTTCAGATACTCGGCAAATCTGACATGAAAATGGAGGTCGAAGTTCCTGTGGACTAGATGCTGACAATATTTCTGTACATACAAGACCTTGGACCAAGCTCATGAGCACATTTAGCTTTGCTGCTATAAGAAAGCAAGTTTCTGTTTGATTTTGATTCTTGAGCATAGAATGGATACTTCTCTTGCTTTTCTTGATAACTTGTTTTCCTTATTCATGCATTGTGTTATACTTGATTATCAAATCAGTGTCACATTGCTAATAATGTGATAAAGGAGAAGCCATTGATAAGTTTCATAATATATCTGCATTGATTTTTGTTCTTAGCTCTGTCAATGTGAAGTCATGGAAATGACATCCATAAATTTCTTAAGAGTTTTTTAGAAAATCTGTTATATGTTGTGTGCTGTTCTGCTGTGGCTCTGATTATCTTACTCATTTTTCTACTAGCAATAATTAGAGATTAAAAGTTTAAGGTTTCGTTTGGGATAGCTTTCATACTGCTTCCTAAAACAACTTTTTAATACAAAAGTTAAAATTTTTGTACTTGAAAGCTACCTTTAAGAAGCAGTAAAAAAGCCGTCCCAAATGAAGCCTAAGTTTCGTTTGGGACAGCTTTTTTAATGCTTTCTAAAATAATTTTTTTAAGTTCAAAAATTTGTTGAGCTTAAAAAGATTTTAATTAAAAAAGTGTTTTAAAAAACAGAGAGAGAGAGGAGTTTATTCTTTGTTTTGAAAATTGAGGTTTTATTTGAGACAGTTTTTTATTGCTTTTTAAAGCAATTTTGTGTGTAAAAGTTTTAATTTTTATTCTACAAAGTTGTTTTAAGAAGCAATAAAAAAGCTGTCCCAAATGAAACCTGAGTGAATTTGATTGCAATCCTAAGAAATAAATGGTATTTATTATTATTGTGCATTCAAATCTGCATAAAATAGCTCATATCTATATTTTACTTTCACATTTAACAGTAAGGAAATGGATTTAGATTTCTTCTGCATTTGTTTTAATATCTAATTCATTTATATATCTTGTTTATATCATTAGGATTTTAAATAAAGGCATAAATCCACAAATTACTGATGAGTTAATAGCAAGAATGATAAGTTATCACATTGTTTGATCCAATGAAATAAATTAATTACAAAATAATCTTGTTTTTGAACAGAATTGATCTCTATTTTTATGATAATTTTCTGCCCTTTGAAGAAAGATGAGATTTGCTAAAATTCAGAGAAAAAAGTCCATACAAATAATTAAAATTCACAATTCAAAAAGAAAAAAAAAATTAATGGATTCCATCAATTAGATATGATGTTTATTATGAGCTTCACAAAACTCTGCTCAGAAGCCCTAAAATATAATAATGCTAATTGCTTATATAAAGAAAAAAATAAACTTTTGTGTGAGCATTGGTTCCTTCTTGTTTTTGGGAGAGGATGAAGGATTGCCTAACAAATTGAGGACTTGATTGGTGATTATGCTAAAAAAACACAAATGGATTAGTCAAATGCTCAAATCCCAAATAATTTTTAAAACTAGAATAAGTTAATCACATACAACAAAATACACTAAGAGCTTTGTTGCGTTTTGAAACATTTATGATGATATATAAAATTTAGCATCCAACTTTTAAACGAAGATAAAACACAAATATACAAGAAAGAGGGGTGCAAGAGTCAAAAGAGGCATCAAGATTTTTGCATGGAATATCCTGAGAAGGCGAAAAATTATGGGGTCGGACACAATTAAAATAAATATACTAGTGTTTATTGTTGATAACAAATGAGGCTCTTCTTTAGGGGGAAGGCCTTGACTCGTTGTAGCGAATATACATCATATAGATCATATTACATTGTGAGAGTCAGAAAAATCTAATGATATGAGAGTTGTTCTCAAGAGAGTGTTGACTTGTTTGTTTTGTCGATAAGATCGTATTCAGAAGATGGTGGTTGGAGAGACGGTAGCTGGCGAGTGACGAAGGATGAAAAGACCGTAGTCAGCAGGCGATGGTGGTCGGAGCGACCGTAGCCGGTAGGCGACAATGGTTGGAGGGATCGTAATCGATGGGAGACAGAGGTAGGAGGGAACTGTAGTTGGCATGCAACAGAGCTCGAAGGGACCATAGTTGGCAGGTGACGAAAATCAGAGGGACCATAGTTGGTGTGAGACAGTGATCAGTGGGGCTATAGTAGGCAAGTGATGTTGTCCGATGGACCATAGTTGGCTAGCGATAGAGGTCATAAGGACTATAGTTGAGCGGCCAAATGACGCTGGAGGGACTGTAGCTAGCGGGAGACGATTGTTGGTAAACAAAAATAAAAGAAGAAGAAATATACTATAAGGCATCAAAGTTTGGTTTTGAAGTGATTGAATAGCCGAAACTTTCATCAAATCATAACCAACTAAAGAAAAATTTTATTTAGACTCTCGTTACAATAAAGTGTATGGAGCATCTAATAAAGATTTAACAAGAACAGTAGAAAAACATGCAAGATGCATGCAAAACTAGCAGGACTTTTGTTATAAATCCAAAACAATTATGTACTGCCTTCGATCAAAACTGAACACGATACAATCTAAATCAGATGAAAGAAATAAGGTCTTCCACTAACATTTGTAAGAAGCAAAATAAAGAAAATCTCACACAAAAAATTGACTAAACACACTCTCCAACCAATAACAAAAATGTTTAGGAGGAGAAGAAGAGAAAGAAAAAGAAGAACGAGTCCAGAGCATATCTCAAGCTTGTATTGGGAGATAGGCTCTTGTTGTCTTCACTGTAGATCTCATTTTAGTTGATTATAGAAAATTGCATACTTAATTTCTCAAAGATACTTAAGACAGCACCTGCAACACGTGAATAATAAAAGCTAGATAACTTTATTGATAAAGACACAAAAAAGGAACTATTTTTGAAAACCTTGGAATATAAATAACGCATCGGTAACCTGTACGGGTCGGGTCCGGGTTGACAATCTTGACCCATTTGCAAAATTGGGTCGGGTTAGTATCTACCCGTTTAAGGCTGGGTCAAGTCGGATTCTACCCGAACCCGATCCGTTGACCTGAATTGACTCCCTAATTGATGGGAGGAAATTGAATCCACTAGTTCACCAATAATTCTTTATACTTCTCCTGCAAACAAAAAGGGTAAAAAGAACAAAAAGCATTTGATGAACAGACCCATAACAATGAAAAACAAAGTTTTAAATGTTTAAGAGGGTGACCATCAACCACAAAATAAAATCTTTATTTTCATTAGTAAATAAGACTTTCTACTTTGTGTTGTTAAATACAAAGAATTGTTGTTCAACTTCGGTAGGAGATTCTTATCAGAGTCTCTTAAGCGTTTCAGAAGTAATGCAAAAGAAATTCAAAGAAAATTTCATTAGAAAGATGAATAATACGGTAGTCATAGTGTAGTTCATATGCTGCTGCAGTGAGAGATTCTGAGATTGGATTGTTCTCATTGAATAGCAGAGTTGTTTTTCAAGGACTATCAAGTTACCATTGTGCATAATTAATTTGAAAACAATACACAAAATTGACTCATTTGGTCCATTAGTTCCAGAATAACTTATAAATTACGCTGGGCTTAGCATAGTTCCATTTGCACTTTAACAGTTTACAAAAACATCTCATATTAAAGAAAATTTAGCAATTCCACAGTTTACTAATGAATGATTAACAAATTCAGCTGATTGTAAAATAATCAAGGCTTCGTTTGAGACAACTTTTTTGTGCATCTTAAAGCAGCTTTCTAATAAAAAAAAAATCTTTTGTATTAAAAAGCTTCTTTGAGAAGCAATAAGATAGCCGTCCCAAATGAATCCTAAATCAATCATGACATCACTAAATTCTATTTCCAAGAAAATAAGTCATGACATTGATAATTTCAATTTTCTAGGTATCCAAAGACCAAAATAATAAAGACAACTAGCTGAAATCTTCAACTAACAACCATCATGGTTAAGATTGAGAAGGGTTATTAAAAACAAACTTACAAATTCAAGCAAAACAATGTGATCGGGTGGCACTTCATAGTTGTTTCATACCTGGCGAGCAGGCAGAGAGGGAGAAAGCACTTCGAAAAGTGCTTGTGGGTTTTGCAATTCTACCATAGCTTTTAGGTTCGAGTAGGACCTTGATTTAAGGTGGAATAAAAGGGAGGGAGAAACTCAGGGCTAACAATCACAATAGTGATCTCTAACATCGCAACACACTTGCAGTTCAGCATGCAGCAATTACACTCTTCTTTATCTGCATAAGTAGCAACAACACTCGGCTCTGCCTCCATCAAAAGCAACATTTCTTCATCAATAGCAACGTTTGGTCATATCTTAGCAGCCAACATTCAACAGACTACACATTTATGAGAACAACCTTCTAGCTCGACCTTCTCCCTCAATCTTCTTGCTCAACCTTTTCCATCTCTGATCACCAGTACATAAGGTTACTTCGTAATATAAAAAATTATGTTATGTTTTTTTATAAGAATCATAGTAAATTTTACAAAATATTCTTTATATATTTTTAATAAATATATTACACTTTCAATATAAGAAATTTCCAATGAATTTTTTTTTATCATTTAAAGATAGTTATATTTTTGTGAAATGGTAACTAAATAATATTCACAGTTTTTAAGGTGTGAATAAGCAATTCTTTATGCACTTTTTTGTACTTTCAGAGCTAAATATTTTATATGAAAATTTGACTATTGCCATAATGATTGTAATCATAAAATTTAAAACTAATGTGATTGAAATTTTCTTAGGAATTAGAAAATTATAATGGTGATCTTATGTGACGAAAATTTAGTTATGGTCGATTCTAAGTAAGAAGAAAGATCCAACTTGGAAGTATACGAAGTTAAAATAAGAGTTAGAATACTCTTTGCTTAATATGTATTTATTGTGATAAAGCGACAAATTAGGTATATTTCAAACCAAAAAATATCTTATTGGTACTTTTGAAACATCCAAAAGGAATAATGTTATTACATGCAAGAAGTTCCATGAGATGTAAAGAAAGAGTTACTTGCTTATCAAGGAGCGATAAAACTGAAATAGAATATATGTATGTAATATAATAAATATGATAAAGATGATGCATGATGTCGACAACAACAATAAGCTTTTATCACATTACATGGGCATTATGATAAAGACTACTAAAGAACAAAAAATTTAAATGTTCATGCATTGCGGAAAGTGACCATTGGAATCAAGTTATGAAATGGGAAATATCAATGCACCTAGCATTGGATTGAAGTTCCTCGAGACGAGAAGTTCTATGGATCATTTCATATATCTAGAGTTTGAAAAAAAATGGAAAAAGAAAAAAAAATATGAGATAAATGAGGATCCACAAAAACCTAAATAAGAGATTAAAAGATAAAACTATATAATACATAGCTAAGTGGTTCTACAAATTAAACATCCCTTTCAATTTAGGAAAGTTTGAGAGTTTTAAGCATATGGCAGATGCTATTGCACAATATGTATCAAATCTAAAATTCTTGTTCTATCATGAGTTGGAACTCTCTCTATTTAAAAGAAAAATAGAAGCAACTAAGAATGACATGGAAAAGCACAAGAAGGTTGGGAAAGAGAAGAGTTGCACCCTATATTAAATTGGTGAATTGATCATAGAGAAGAGAACAATTACTAATAAATTTCTAAGCTATAATTCACCATTAGACACAATATTCATGGAATCATTTGATGCATCTGAATATTTGAAAAGTGCATTAAAGCTCTTTGAGCTCCTTAATGTAGAAATTGAAAATTTGAAGAGGAGAGAGAATGTGGTGCAAGTGATAACAAATAATAACTCTAGTTAAATTCTTGCAGGTTAATAATTTGTAGTATCTTATTTTTTAATATTTATTTTAATTATAATGTTAAGATATCTTAAATTCTAATAGGTTAAATGCTTATGGATAAGAGAACACAAATATATTGGACGCATATATAGCTTATTGCATAAATCTAATGTTGGAAGATATTAGGAAGACTAATCAAATGAAAAATACTATTAAGAAAACCTTGGAGTTATTTGGCTTTTCATATAATCATGGGTATATTCTTAATATGATAAGAAAATATAAAAGTGTAGCATAATTAGTGAGAGAATACATCATCAACCATTTTGCTAATTCTTTCCACACACGCAAGCATAAACAAGTAAGAAATAAAAAAATTAAGGCATATGTTTGCCTCTGAATAGTATTGCAAGTCTAGATTTAATGTTAGTTGTAAAGGAAAGAAAGTTGATGAGAATATTACCAGGCTATATTTTGGAATGTTGGAGTTTATGCTTTGAAAATTACACGCATATTAGTGAACATGCTAAGATTAATAGATGGTGATAAGAGGTCAGCTCTGCATTATATTTATGATGTAATGGAAAATATTACAAATACAATTAGTGGAGTATTTTAAGGATATGAAAAGAAAAAAAGGGCAAATCTTTTATATCATTGGTGGAAGATTTGGGTGTCAACTTTGTCAACTATTACGTCAAGTCAGCTACTATCATTGCTGAAAGATTTGGGTGTCAACTTG
The DNA here is from genome assembly GCA_016618105.1 of Dendrobium huoshanense. Taxonomy (NCBI): domain Eukaryota; kingdom Viridiplantae; phylum Streptophyta; class Magnoliopsida; order Asparagales; family Orchidaceae; genus Dendrobium; species Dendrobium huoshanense. Next base: position 35,091,902 of record CM028348.1, on the reverse strand, counting down.
ACAAATTTTAAATACAAGTAGATATATAATTGATGAAAAGTTTAAATGCAAGCAGGCTAGTAGGAGACCCAGATAAAAGAATTGCTATAAATTAAGACCTCACTATTATTAATCATATTGGTGGTCTATTTATGGTTGAATTTGTCATCCATAATAGATATAAAAAATTTGTAGATATAATTATTAATTGAAACTTCTGCAAAATTTAAAACTTTTTTATTGGTTTGTTCTTTTTTCCTTAAATGTAATACTAAAATTTTAATATAATGGAGTGGTGAGAGATGCATGGTGCATCAATCCCAACTTTACGAAAATTGGCAATTAAGATTTCAAGCTTATCTTATAGTGCTATTGGATGTGAGAGGAACTAGAATATCTTCGATAAGGTTAATAATTAATTAATTTTGACTACATAAAACAATTCACATATTTTGTAAATTTTAATTTGATTTCATTTTTATAGATTCACATGAAAAAGAGAAATTGGTTGGACAAAAAGAATTTATATGACCTAATGTTTATAAAGTGCAACTAAACTTTCAAAAGATCAAATCAATTTAAGAGATGTTATTAATTTAATAGTTTGAGTTGTATTGATCAATTTTATGAGTAAATAATTAGAGAAATGAAGAATGATGGTGAATAATGTTTTGGTGATGAAGACCTAACTTGGCAGACAAAAATGAATAGGCCTTAGAAAAAGTTGATAGAAGGTAATCTTTAAGATTTAGTAGGTTGAAAATAAGAGGAGGTTTATTAGAACGAGAGCTAGAGCTAGTTCAACGAGAGCTAGTTCATCTCAACCTACATCAACTTTTGTTGCTATTCAATAAAGAGAAGATGAGATTGACAAAAAAGAAGAAGAAGATTTTAAAGAAATGCTACTTGAAGAAGAAAGAAAATAAGTGAAGGAAAGAATGGATGATGACAAATGACTTATTTAGAGCTTGCTTCATGAAACTTGAGATTTTGTGCATTAACTTTAGTTTTGGCTCTGAATTAAACATTTTTATGCAAAACTAAAGTTCCTAAATTTTATATCAAACCACTATACTAATTTTAATCTTTTGTTAATTCCTATGTATAATAGAAATTGTTAATAAATTTAATTTTCGGTTTTACATCTGAATTTTATCTTCAAATTGGGTGTGTGCGTCACTTTTTTATTTTTATATCAAATATTTATTAAATAATCCATGTTTTACAATTGTTATTGAATGTATAATTATATTTTCTAAATTTATTAATAGATGTGTTTTAAACTTTGATTGATTAAATGTCTATCCAATGTGCACATAAATATAAAAGTTATGAGAATTACACTTAATAAAAGCACTGCTTTGCATTGGGTCTTATGCAGTGAATCAAAAAGGAACTTGAGCATTGATTTTCACTTTGGAAACTCTAAGAAATCTACAAGCTAACATATGTTGGCCTTTTAAGAGCACTTCTATCTTAAGCCTTTTCTGCGAGTTTATCCAATATGTCAAGACATATTTTACCAATCATTACTACACATCACATTATCCCATTATAACTGTCCCAAACATAACAACCCAGAAGCTATCAGTGGATACCCTTGAAACTTAAAATTGCTAATTAAACATGCTTGTCTGCAATTTAGAGAGAGAATAAAAAGTTACAAGCTTAATAGGAGAGCAGCAAGCTCATGCTTTTGCCACCAATATAAAAAAGCTGGATATAAATAATTAAGAAAACGATAATAAACGATATGCATAAAGATCAAAGCCCTACGTCATAAGTTACAGAGCTGAAAGGTCGAGAGTTGTATTGAAATTGATATTCACATAGGCAATATTTCGTTTCAAAAAGGCAAAAATTCATGCAAAAAGCCAAAGAGAAATGAATAACACTTGTTAATTTAAACCGTAAAAAATATAAAGCCGGCAACTCCCAATAATTCTTTATAACACAAACAGAGAAAAAATGAGAGCCTGAAACAAGAAGTTCTAGAAATATTTTCTGCGAATCGATCAGGCAACTTATGGGTCCAGTAAATACCAGTAACTCTAGTCCATCAATTCTCTGAAGAGTCCTCAAAGAGCTGCTTTCTCAGAACATCATGCAATTTCCCAAAAAGATCCTTTTTCAAAGAATCAAAAGCCATATCCAGTCTTTCCAGCAGCTCCGTAGAGTTTTTGTTGTACATGAACAGACCATTGTAAAGCTCGAAGCTATCGCTGCCTGTGTTCTGCACCAGCTTCAGCAGTGCCTCATACCCTTTGGTATCAATCTGGGTCGACTTGAGATCTAGCATGGACAGTAAGCGCCCCACAGTATGGGTCAAAAACTGAGTCTCGGCAGCACATGCATCATGCTCGGCACAAGACATCTCCACCATCCGGCAGCCCTCGCGCTCAAAAATATCAAGAAATCTCTTGCACCGCTCCGAACGGTCGCCGTAGTCCCCAATGCGGACCTTCTCATAGACCAGGGGGAGGCCAGCCCAACCATCTTTTCCGCTCTCAGGACCAAACATCGGGTGGGTGCAAAGAATGTCGAAATAGGGTGGGAGGTGCTTCAAAAGGAGGTTTTTTGGGAACTCCTTGACGGAGAGGACTTCAGCGAACAGTGTGTTACGGCGGAGGCGTTGGATAGGGAGGGCGCGGAGGGCGGTGGCAGTAGAGAGAATGGAGGTGGAGAGGAGAACAACATCCGGATGCTGCTCGCAGAGGTCATTGGGGTCGGAGAAGAATGAAGCGCCAAGAGAGGCTGCGGCGGCCGAGTGGTCAGTACGGGAATGAGCGAGTACGGTGTGGCCCTGCCGGGCGAAGGTTTGAGCGAGGAACTGTCCGAAATTGCCGAACCCTATAATGGCGATCTTGAGGCGTCCGCGCCGATCCAGGAGATCAGAGGCCTGGGCCTCCAAGTCAAACGGCTGGGCGGCGTCCATTGCGCGGATAGCCGGGGGCCGGCAGCGCAGGAGACCAGCGGCGGGGGCAGACGAGATGGCGAAGCTGAGGGAATTGAGAAACATTGCGTCCTTGGGGCCCACCGCCGGAGCACTGAAACCTAATACTGGAGCCAACGCATCCCGGCGGCGAGCGGGGAATCGAGAGGGGAGCGGTAAAGCCAGAGCGGGCTATTGTATCATAAATTTTGGAGAGAGAGAGAGAGAGAGAGAGAAATAGAGAGAAGGGTTTTTTTTTGTGCTGAGGGATTCCACTTTATTTTATATTATTTAAGTATTTAATCTATCAAAATTTTAATATTACATTTTTATCATGTATATAAAATTTTAATATCAAATATATCATTTATATATTTCATTTTTATCACTAATATCTAGAGGTGTCAATATTTGACCAGACCCGAAAATCCGACCCGAACCAAACCTAAAAATTTCGGGTTCGGGTCAACCTGAACCCGAACTGGGTCGTGTTCGGGTTAAGGATTTCGACCCGTTTGTAAAATCGGGTCAGGTTCGGGTTGACCCGGAAACCTGAAATTAACCCGGTTTGACCCGTTTTTAATTAATTTAGGTGGGTTTTAATGAATTTTTATGAAATAAGTAAATGATATTTCAAAAAATTATAAACATTGTTGTCCAAATTAAATTAATCTTGATTTATTTTAAATTAATTGAAGAAAATATTACCTTAATTTGATTTATATTTAAATAAATTAAATTAAATAAAAAATTAATAAAATATATCCGAAATGGGTCGGGTTTGGGTTGACCTGAACGAAAACCGAACCGTTTGTAAAAACGGGTCAGATTGAACAGTGTCGGGTCAATTTTGAGTTGGACCCGAACCCGACCCGTGACCCGTTTTTGACAGCTCTACTAATATCAGCTTATGAACTTTAATATTTCATTCATTTTTTATCACTCATTCCAATCTATAAATTTTAATATTTCATTCAATGCATTCATATTGTTTTATGAGTGATATGTCACAAAAAAGATCTTCAATGGACACGAATCTTGGAGCAAGATCAAGTTGGAAGCTTCAAGAATTAAATCAGAGACAATATGAATTCTAATTTCAGTAAACTTACAGTTAAATTGAGCGTCTCAGAAACACGAACCCAATGACACCAAATTCGACCCAATCCGAGTCCAAATGGGTCCAAATCAAGGACTCGAAGCGCTGTTGGAAGGTTCAAATCGCAATATGAGATACTAAACAATCTCCGATTTTAACGAGCTTATAATCAAATCGAACAGCTCGATGAGACGAATCCAACGAGCCCAAGATCGCCGAATTCCGACATCTCTAAGACCTTCAAATGTCCAACAAACGGTGCACAATCGTAGGATTCGATATTGGCCGTCCATTCGACCACTCCCTAATCGCCCCTGATCTCACGCCTATTTAAGAGCTATGCCACTTCAGAAAATCTATAAATAGAGCCCTCATTTCTTCACAATAGGGGGGAAGAAGCCAAGAGAGAAGAAGGAAGAGAAGGAAGAAAGCTCTTGCCGCCTAGCTCCTCCTCGACCACCGCCGTAGTCTTGCCGCACCACCACCGGACCACCAAGGGACACCGGAGTGTTGCCGCACCACCGCCGTAGTCTTGCCGCACTTCCGCCGGACCACCAAGGGACGCTGGAGTGCTGCCGCAACACCGCCGTAGTTCTACCACTCCACCGGCGGACCCCCAAGGGACGCCAAAGTGCCATCCGAAGCTTAACTATCCCCTGACACTAAAGTGCCACTACCAATCCACCGCCTGACACCGGAGTGCCGCCGGACCACCACTTGACAATGGAGTGACATTGGACTTTTGTGAAACTCTCTGTTGACATCTTTAATCTGGTCGTCTTCAAGGACGAGTCAGATCATTGTATTTTCCTCAAATTTTAGTGGAATCATCTTCAACTGGGCTAGGCCCCGTGATTTTTTCCCTTTCCGGGTTTTCCACGTAAAAAATATTGTGTTCTTTGTATTTGAGCTGGATATCCGTGCAACGCTAAGACGTAGAATTATAACTCTATCGCCGCGTATATTCTAGCCCGCAACAATGAGTGATATTTATATAATACTAAAGTTTTAGATATTAGATATTTAAATAGCATAAAATAAAGTGGTATGTAATAAATGTAAATCTGACTTCTTCTTTTTTTCGCTTGAAAAGCAGCAAATTGTTTGGCAAGTTAAATATTTATTTATATAATTGAAACATATGATTTATTTGATTGAATATTAATAATGTTGATTAATGAAATATTTTTTCCATGTCTAATTTTGCTAATCAAATAATGATTGCCTTAAGTTAATAGCCTAATTAAACTGTAATTAGTCATCAATAAAAGTAATTAAGCATGGTAAATTATATTAATCAATTCAAATCAGAAATATTATTTATTTATTGAAAATAGTCTGTTTTTTTAATCATTATTAACTAATGAATTTAATTTTCACTTAAAAAAATAAGACTGTTCCGAATAAAACCTTAATATATATATTTATTGGATTATTGATTTATTTAAAGCCCACTCCCCAACGTTATCTTTAGCCAGCATTTAATGTTGAGATTTAGGCAGACTGACCTTAATTAATATATCTTATCCTACCCTTTAATTAATTTATGAGCCATATCTCTGACATTTTTTAATGGCTATTTTTTACGGTTTTTTTCTATGTGCTAAGAGACAATTTTAAAATTAATTAATTTATTAAATTCTATAATTTGATTAAGTAATATTGGTTTAAAATTCGATAAATAAATATATTGAAAAGTTTTCAAATGTGAAATTTATATTTTCATATGTAAAATAAATAAAAAAGAAGTCATATTTTTATAAAATATTACAATAATGTAATGTAGCTTATGCACTAGATCAAATATTGAACAAGTTAAATTGTATTTTATGGCAAGTTGCTCATGTTGGTTTTTGAATGTGCACAATAAGAATGAATACTTAAAAGAAAAATTAAAGGGTTTCGTTGTCTACTGTTGGAGGGCGGGTGGTGGTCAAATGGCTGATATTGGCAGCCTATCTAGTGTTTATGGGGTGTTGAGATGAATGTTGAAGGGCAAAGGTAGCGGCCAACTAGTGAGAAATTATTATGTGCGGAGACCGGACGTAGAACGTCATTCGGAGACCAATCAGAATGCGCCGTATCAACGGTATCGAGTCGCGGTACCGAGGGAAAGAGTGACATGACGCATTCTAATTTGTCTTCGAACATCATTCGGCTTTCGCACAAAATAATTAATCCAACAGACGAGATGTGGCACTAACAGGCCGTTGTAGGTGGGCGCATCACTCTGACACAAGTCCAAATACGCTCAAAATGAGATGATTTTCAAATACACTTCCAAAACACTTGGCATTTAAAATGTAGTCCAAATGCCATAATTTTCAAAATGCTAAGGGCCCAATAGTCCCTTACTTCAGTGTAAAGAGTTTGGCAAGTTTCCTTTTAATTAGTTAGAGTTCAATTTTCACAGAGCAAATTTATATGATTAACTTTCAAATGACTTTCTTATTGCTTCTTAAAGTAGATTTTTAGTATAAAACTTTTAGTTTTATATTAAAAAACTATTTTAAAAAGCCGTGAGAAAGTCGTCGCAAATGAAACCTAAGATTACAATCCCACCTCAAAGGGATGACCAAGTAATCCAATCTAAGCAATTTAAATTCCATGATAGTAAGGTCTCAATACAAATACAAAACACAAAGTTAAGCCAAGTTATTATTGATTAAGATGTAGGACTAAGTTTTATGAGCCAAACATGTTAAAAACTAGTAGCATTACTATATTTCTACCAATCTTTTACATGTTAGACCCAAGCTTCACCTTGTAGTACGATCAATGAAGGATTATGTTCGTCAAAATGTTCTAACTTTTTGCAATCATGTGAAGGGATTTATTATGATTGATTGTCCATAGGAACTTATCTTAGAGATTGTGATGATTGCCACACTTTGGCCACAAAGTAACTTTCAAATTAAATAACAATTTGGCTACTAAATTTCACTACTGAAATTCAAATAATGTCATTTTGCATTCCTAGCCCTGACGACTTTATTTTCAGAGATGCACAAATACAAATAAAATTCTTTTCAAAAACGTTATAAATGACACCAAAGGTCTCTTCTTAAGAAAAATTATTTTGTGCGATCACCAGACTGTTCGGAGACGAATTAAGATGCACTACAACACTGATACACAGTAAAAAAGTGATGTGGAACATCTTAATTCGACTCCAGACAGCATCCAATTTCACACAATAATTTCTCCTCTTAAAGATAAGAGCTATAATGAGGAGACTGAGGGCAAGAACCTCTGCTGGGTGGCATGAACATATAATAGCTGCTCTTGTAACATCAGTTAAAAAAAAAAAAAAAAACAATTAATATTTAAGAATAATTCAAACAATTTATTTATGTATTTATTATTCCAAATCAATTATATATTTTATTCTTCAATATATAATATATCTTTATATTAATAACTCAAATTATAAGTTTTTTATTTTAAAATCATCAATGCCAGTCCTATGCTAAGATGATCATTTACATTGCAACTACCACATCAAAAACAACTAATAATTAGTAGAAATAATTACTAAAAAGCTGCTAATCACCCACTTACCACAGAGCATGCAGTCCAGTAATGGCCTTCATCTCCAAAGGGAGGTTTGAGGTTAGAATCCTCTTAAAAAAAAATCGCCCACCTGCAACACAGCACATCAAGAAACAAAGGTAGAGCAGCAAATATTCAAATTTGAGCAACGCAATGGAGACCTGCTTGAGGAAAAGAAACTAGTGGACCAAACAAACAGAACAACTTTTCAGACTCCGAAGTAAACTTATGTGTGAAAAGAAGTACAACTCTTTCAAGAATGTGATTATGACGGATACTAAATAGTAATAGTGCATTTTGTCATCATCGTCTACCTACTTAATGGGAAAATTTTGCATGAAGCATAACAGCTGAAGTAGACAGGAAAGACAAAGGTGGTGCGGACATCATCAATGGAGGTGAATATAAAATGAAACACTCAGAAGAGCTTGAAGAGGAGACCGCCATGAGTGGCAAAGAAGGGTGCAAAGACGAGGGACTCCACTGCCATTAGCTTGATGAGGATATTGAGAGATGGCCCAGATGTGTCCTTGAGAGGGTCTCCAATGGTGTCACCAATTACAGCTGCCTTGTGAGGATCAGACCCCTTGGGGCCAAGGCTCCTAGCATGTTCTGAAGCCCCAGCCTGCAATTGAGAATCAGAACTACTTGTTTATTTCATGGAAATAGTACAAAACCGAAGTTTTAACAAAGAATCAAGACTTGGGCGGGGCGGCACCTCGATGTATTTCTTGGCATTGTCCCAAGCACCGCCTGTGTTTGATGCAGAGATCGCAATCTGCAGAGTGAAATAGAAAGATTCATCAAAACTTGATCTTGAGACTGCAACAATAATTAATGATGAGTGTTCAAAGCTTTACCTGGACACCAGAGACAAGGGAACCAGCAAGAACTCCGGCCAGGGTTTCCACACCAAAGAAGGTGCCGACAATGAGGGGTGTGAGCATGACCAGAGCACCAGGAGGGATCATCTCCTTGATAGAGGCATCTGTAGAAATCTTCACACAGGTTGCATAGTCAGGTTTGGCAGTACCCTCCATTAAACCAGGAATGGTGTTAAACTGCCTTCGGACTTCCTCGACCATCTTAAGAGCTGCACTGCCAACACTCTTCATGGTCATGGCAGAAAACCAGTAAGGAAGCATAGCACCGACAATCAAACCAATAAAGACTTTTGGAGTCAGAACATCAACCGCAGCAATGGCTGCTCGGCTGACAAAGGCACCAAAAAGAGCAAGGGACACCAAAGCTGCAGAACCAATGGCAAATCCCTGGAAATTCAACAAACACTACCAATCATTTGGAAATTCATCCAGGAGTCTATAGCAAAGAAACAAACAAGATGAATGAAACAAAGAACCGAATATGTGAGGTTAAGGCTTTGTTTGGGACGGCTTTCTTATTGCTTCTTAAAGTTGTGCTCTCTCCTACAAAAATTAAAAATTTTGTACTAAAAAACTGTTTTAAGAAGCAGTAAAAAAACCGTCCCAAACGAGACGTATATCTTCAGTCAACAACTTTATGACGTGTAAGCATATCATGCGGACGTGAAAAGGAACAAAACAACTGGCAATATGTTAATGGTTGTAAGGCAACCTAATTAAAAAATACAGTAAAAATGTCATTCATACTTCAATTTCTTTAATGAAGTGAGTTAAAGAAATAAATCTGGTTTTTTTAAGTTTCTACAAACCCAAGGATTTGATAGCATACAAACAAAAGTAACAAAAACCCTAAAAACAATTAATTACATTTGATAAATGAAATAAAATTAAACAGAGGTTAGCTACCAGCTCAATATACCTTTCCAATGGCAGCAGTGGTGTTGCCTGCCGCATCTAGAGCATCAGTTCTTTCCCGAATTCTGTGGCTCATACCAGCCATCTCAGCAATGCCTCCAGCATTGTCACTGATGGGGCCATAGGCATCAATAGCCAAGCCTGTGGCGATGGTGCTCAGCATGCCAAGAGCAGCAACTGCAATACCATACATCGCAGCAAGGCTGAAACTGACAAAGATACTGATGGCAATCGCAAAAATTGGAATTATAACTGATTTGTATCCCAAAGCTAGTCCGAAAATAACATTTGTGGCAGCCCCAGTTCTGCAGGAATCAGCAACATCTTGCACAGGACTGCAAAAACAAAAGTGTTAGCACAATGAAAGTGATTGCTCTACACCAAATATTATGAAGTTCAAAAATTTGTTACCTGTATGCATTGCTGGTGTAGTATTCAGTAACAAAGCCAATCACAAGACCAGCCCATAGTCCAATTGCAACACAAAAGAACAACTCCCTGCAAGTTCAGAAGAGAGTACATTAATTGCCTCGTCAAACCAGAAAATCGCAAAACAGAATTATTAACAATCATATTATCACCAGTTTTTCACTTCCTTCTGGACACCAAAGTTAAATATTGTGAACGAAGATGGAAGAGCAAGCCAACTAACAATTGCAATCCCAACGGTCATCAGAGCAGTGGAGATTATTAGCTGTCTCTTAAGTGCAGGCTCAATTTCTTTAACTGCTTTGATCTCAAAGAAGTCCGTTGCAAAAAGAGTGGTGATCAAACAGATGATAATACCCATGGAACTAATCAGCAGAGGGTAGAACATCCCAGTTAAGTTATGATTTGTTCCAAAGGAAGAAATAGAAGCAACAACAAGTGCAGCGCAGGAAGACTCAGCATAAGAACCAAAAAGGTCTGAACCCATTCCAGCAATATCACCAACGTTATCTCCAACATTATCAGCAATTACCTGCATCACAACATCAAATAATGGCAAATCCATACTTTAGGGGCAAGGACAAGTGATGTGGACCAAGTAGAATATAGATGTTAATGAAACTCACAGCTGGGTTCCTAGGGTCATCTTCTGGAATGTTCCTCTCAACTTTACCGACAAGATCAGCACCAACATCCGCAGCTTTTGTATAAATACCACCTCCGACTCTGCCAAAGAGAGCCATTGAAGATCCACCAAGTCCATATCCAGTGATTGCCTCAAAAAGACCTTCCCAGTCATCACCATAGTACAATTTGAACAGATTAATAGAAATATATAATACAAAAAGTCCATTTGCAGCCAGTAAGAAGCCCATCACGGCACCAGATCTGAATGCAGTGATGAAAGCTTTCCCAACACCTTTCCTTGCTTCGAGAGTTGTCCGAGCATTTGCAAAGGTTGCGATTTTCATCCCAAGAAAGCCAGAAACCACAGAGGTAATTGCACCAAGCAAGAAGGCTAATGTGCTGAAAATAGCATTAAAAAGGGCCGGTTTGCAAGTTCTATCCTTGACGTATGTGCAGGGTTGCTCCTTCGTGCTAAATCCTTCCACAGAGCCAAGGAATAGAAAGATCAAAATAGCAAAGGCCACCATAAAGATCCCCACATACTGATATTCAGTAAACAGGAAGGATGTAGCTCCTGTTAACACGAGAACAGTTTTGTATAATGCATACAAAGGCATTGGATGAGAAGTATAAACACCTTAACATGAACAAAAAAAGTTAAAAAAAAAAAAAATTCTTGCCAAACAACTCACTGCAAGAAAATGATAACAATCTATTGAAATGAACTTCCTGGAGTATATAATCATCAAGTGCTGTCGATTCACCCTTATGAGACCTTAAGGGGAAATGAAAATGAAGTAACTAAACAGTAACAAGACCGATACTTCACTTTTATGTATGAGCCTTCCACTTCGTGTCATTACAAGTTGAACTACTTGATTTGAAATATGCAGAATAGAGGCTTGAATCCATAACACGTTATCTCAAAACATATATACATATATACGCAACCATACGAATGTTCAGAGCACAAACTTAGAAGTCCAGAACTTTAGATTCTAAACAAATCTCTCAACATATTCTAGGAATTCAAAATCCGTAATCCTTCTTTCCCACCATGTGCACAGAAAAGCATGACAGTTTCTACCATTAAATGTACAAACAATAATTATGTGGACCATAAACTTTCTCAAAAAAAAAAAAAAAATGCAAAGAGTGAAGATGACAAGTGCACTCCCACATGTTTAGGATTAGTTATAGCAGAAGATTAGACAAGATAGTGCAACGACGTTGAGCAAGAACAGAAGAGATAAGCCTATGCAGTAGACTCACGGAGACAAGATGTTACACATCTGTAATATTTCGATACGTATTAAAATTTTAATTTTTCTTACTAATAATACCAATAAAATCATTAAAATTCGAAGAAGGCATTAAAAATCAAGAAATGCTAAAAAAGATCTCCATAGCCACTGAACTCCTTTCTGTAGGAAAACCAAATTAGTAAATTGGTTTCACCAAGAAAAAAAAAATCCAAATTTCTCTCTCATACAGCAAGATCTAATACCACAAATCATTCCCGCAAAACAGAGCATACGTCATTAAAGAAAGGAAGCAACAAACGAAGCAGAACAAGAAATTCAAATAAAATATCGATCTGCATAGTAAATCCACAACCTTCAGAGATGGCTTTCTGGATTTCGGCGCACTTGACAAAGACGTTAGGCTCATTAAAGCCCTCCTCCTCCTCCTCAATAAGGTAGTCCCCGCTCCCGTTCTTATTGTTCGCCGGCGGCGCCGTTTGCCGCTCCGGAGTGAGCTTAACCTTGGCGACGAGCACCCACTGGAAGAGGGCAAAGGCGATTCCGATGACAGCCGCCACCGGGATCAAGATCTCCGTCAGGAGATCAGACACAATAGCCTCTCCCATTCTCAGATCCCGCCTCTCCAATAACAACAGCCACAACGCTGCCGGCCGATCACCTCAACACACGAGAAAATCACCAGAAACAGAGAGAGAAAGCAAGGGTTCTGAGGGTTTCGTGCTACCCTCCTCGCTATATATACAACTACTCCATAGCTTGCCAGCCGAAGGCCGCAGCGTCCCTGACAGTGAAAAATTGGAATTAACTAAATAAAAACAAAACAGATTTATCTAATTACCTTTATAACCCTAAAAAAACTTTAAAATTCGGAAAAAGCCAACTGCGGATCATATCCTTCTACCGCATTGTTATCTACATAAATTTAAAATTCCATAATTTATTACAGCTTAATAAATTCTTGCATTCAATTATGAACTTACAAACAGAAACTCTTTGCCCCTTAAATAATAAAATTTTTCTCCACTAGCAATTAAATAATTTAATTATTTAAGATGCATGCTTCCATATTTAATATATATATATATATATATATATATATATTTCATATAAAATGAGTGAAATCAACCCATCTAATTATAGGTTTTATCACTTTATTTCAAAATATTCAAAACATTAATACTATATACATATCAAATATATACAACTTTAATATCAAATATATCACTCATATATTTCATTCTTACGTCTCATACCACGTACACTCATATTTGTTATATGAGTGATATATATGTAATATTAATATGTTGGGTGTTAGATATGTAAATAGCATGAAATAAAGCTGTATGTATGTAAATCCCTCTTTAATTTTTCATTGCTTACAAAATTATATGGATGTCAATTATAGTTGACGATAGGGTCAGTTCAATCCCGACTCAGATATGATTGATTTGAGCTAGATGTGTTAATTGTATATTTGGTGGAATCATATTGAATTGAGGTTTGTCAATTGACAACTCTCAAAATTGAATTTTTCTTATACGGGAAGGTAATTTCGAAATTTTGTCTATACATATTTTTTCCCCATCTTAAAGAGTTTTGCCCGCATCCATTCTAGATCTATCAATTGGGTTGGCTGGGAGAGTAGCCCCACCACTGGTTGTTTCTAATGTGCACTATTTCTCTTATTTCGTTCATGCTTATTGTATTATTGCTTGGACTTCGCCTCTCCTGCGACTCACTAAAAGCTCATGTCATCTGCGCTCCTCTGTATGGTTGGCACCCGCTTTGCCCACCATTAAAAATAAAGTTGGTTCCGCCCTTGATATTTATATGGGTCAAAATATTTGATCTAAACTAATTTATTATATGAAATATGTATTTATTGGATCAACACGATCTGTTTTTATCTGAATATGAATAATTTAATCCAAGCATGACCCTTATAGCTTACACTTCAATAATAATTGAATCAATTTTGAGTTTCTAGATTAACTCGAATCCGACCAAACCTAAATTTTAATCAGATCAATATGAACTGAGTTTTTTTCTTTTCTTTTCAGATCCAACAAGGCTGTCATGCAAGATCATTCATTAACATTCTCATTTATGAGAAATTATTCTGTGCGGAGTTTGGACGGAAAGAGCTACCCAAATATGTGAGTGTACACACTGTGTATATATTTGTACACAATGTGTATCAAATTTTTATACACATTCACATACTGGATGATTCTTCCCATCTAGACTCCGCACATAATAATTTATCCTCATTTACAATATATTTATGACGACTGTAGTTTTTTGTAAAATTAGATATAAAGATGTTACGAGGAAAATAATTTGAAAAATTAAATAGTAAAAAAAACTATGCAAAATAAATCTTTCATTTGAATCTAATGGTTTTTAAAAAATATGTGAAAAAATAAGGATTATGGTCTATTTAATTGTAATAGAAAATTCACGAGGGGCTTTATGGGAACAGCAAGATTATTATTTACTAGTTAAATTATTAGGGCAAATAGAAGGATGAAGTATTTGGAAAGACAGTCGCATCGCTTCGATTATTGTGCTGTTGATGGGGTGACGGAACTGAACAGCGGTCGCCATTTACATTTGGATAAGGATTCGTATTCTTTCCAATGGGGTGGTTGTTTCGGATAATAATACTTCACCTCCGGTTCAACTTATTTATTCCATTCCAATTAATGAAAATATATTTATGAAATTTTTTTAAATATTATTAAATTTTGAAGTATAGCACTACTCTTTCATATTATGAGTATATCATTTTAATTTATTTATTTTTAATTTTAATGCATAAATGAGTTGTTTTAATTAATTTTTTTTAAATAAAATTTAATTTAGGCTTCATTTTGACGACTTTCTTACTAGTTCTTAAAGCAGCTTTTTTATATAAAAATTAACATTTTTTTTCTAAAAAACTGTTTTAAAAAGCTGTAAGAAAGTCATCCCAAACAAAGCCTTAGTTTGAAGGCTTGCTTAATCCAATTAAGCAAATTAAACAAATAATCTAATTCGTGCAAAGTGTTTGATCATAAACTTTATCACGCTAAAAGTATTGCATGTTAGAATATCTATGATGGTATAGACAGTTTATCATATCATAATTGTATAAATATCTTGCATACATATTACTAAAATAAGTAGAGAGTAGCCCATAAAAGATATGAAAGCTATTACATTGAAAATATGGGTAGTGAAAAAATCATGGGGTATGCTCTATCTAAAATAATTTTTTTAATATGAATTAGAGATTGCAATTGATATTTTTCCCTTAATTAGATAAAAATTTGATACAATATATTATATGAATTAAGAAAGATTTGACTTCTATGGTGGATGTAAGATGGGCTTTGTGGTTTTTATTCAAGAGATCATTGGTGTTGACTTAGTTATTCTCCTTATAGGAGACACATATATGTGATTAATAATGCAAGCATCAGCCTAAGTAGCGATGAAAGATGTCAACATTGGTGTCAATGGTAAATAGCTAACTAATTAATGTCGACATTGGTGTCAATTGCCAACTACACGCATTTGCATTATTAGTAATGTTGACCTTCAAAGTTATTTGTGGTAGCATGTGACGAAGTCGCGGGTATTTGCATTAGTGTCTTAGTGATGTTATGTATAGACATTGTTGGTGATAATAAGTGATGAACTTATTAGAGTTGACAAGTGTTGGCATCAATTTTGATGACGTGCATAATTCTTGTTGGCAATGGCATGCATAATATTGTTGTCGGTGTCATGCACTAATATTATTAGCGATGTCAGTCATCAACAATGTGAAACCCCCCATAAGTAAAAGAAATCAAACTCTTAAACATCGAGATATCTTTTGGTATAATGGTTGAAATTTCATTAATAAACTCCGTAGTGAGACATGCTCATCCTAGATCAATTCTGGAATGGGTGACCTACTTGGAAGTTATACTAATATGACAAAATCATGAGGTTCTTAGGCCAAAATAGAAAATATCTCGATAATTAGGTGTTTGGGCTTTGTAAATGGTATCAAAGCAATATATCAGACAGAAGATGAGAACTAAGTGTCATACAAGATAAAGTGTTTTGCAATGGGAGCCACCTTTTGAACCTTATTTGGGACAAAGTGATACATGAGAGGAGCCGCAACTTGAACTTAAAGGAGTCACCTTTAGAATCCTATATGCCTGGTGAATGATTTTGGAATAAAGATATTAACGAGGACGTCAGTTATTTAAGTGAGGGAGATTGTGAAGCCCTTTAAGTAAAAGAAACTAAACTCCTAAACATCGAGGCACATTTTGGCATAATAGTTAAAATTTTATTAAGAAACTTCGAAGTTAAGCGTGCTCATCCCATATCAATTTTGAGATGGGTGACTGATGGAGGAGGTGGAGTAACCTAAATAATTATTAATATAATTTAGAGCTCTATCAATTCCTAAATAATGCTAATATTTTTTTTGATATAAACTCACTTAATATACGCAAGTATACATGTCAAATTAAATATATAATGATAGAGTAGAATATCAATCCCATGAGGAAGAATATTTACTTGCAAATACTAGTACTATCTACTTTAACTATAATAATTATTATACTCAATAAAAAAAATTTGGTAGAGATTCAATCACTTTATTTAAAATAAAAAATAATTAAATTAAATACTATTTGGATAAAATTTTTTAGATTGATGGAATATAAATACAATATGTTCCCAATGATACTCTTTTATATTGATGTTATTCAGAGCATATGCATCACCAATCGCTCATTCAAATATGAAGATATAAATGATAGATTAAACATTCCAATCTTAATACCACTCTGAACCTTCCAATCTCAATACCACAATATATTTCCTAATGATACTCTTTTATTTTGATGCTATTCAGAGAATATACATCATCGATCGCACTGTCAAGCGTAAAGAGATAAAAGACAAATTACGTCATGGGAGCCACCTCTTAAACCTTATTTGGGATAAAGTGCTACATGATAGGAGTTACAACTTGAACTTGTAGAAGCCACCTTTATAATCCTTTTTACCTGGTTATGATTTTGGGATAAAGATGCTAACGAGGATATTAGTTACTTAAGTGATGGAGATCGTGAAATCCCTTAAGTAAAAGAAGTTAAACTCTTAAACATCGAGATACCTTTTGGTATAATAGTTATAATTTCATTAATAAACTCTACACTCAAGCGTGCTCATCCCATATCAATTATGGGATGGGTGACTGATGGGGGCGGTGGAGCAACCTAAGGAATTGTGAAAATGACTTAGGGCTATATCAATCCCTGAATAAGGCTTATATTTTCTTTAATATAAAACTATTATAAACTCACTTAATATACACAAGTATATGTTTCAAATCAAATAATATATTAATAGAGTAGAGTATTAATCCCACGAGGAAGAAGATTTACTTGTAAATATAAGTATTATCTAATTCAACTATAACAATTATCCTACTTAATAAAAATAAGTTTTGGAGGTGATTCAATGACTTAATTTAAAATAAAAAATAATTAAATGAAATACTATTTAGATAAATTATTTTAGATTGATGAAATATAAATATAATATGTTTTTCTAATGATACTCTTTTATATTGATGCTATTTAGATCATATGCATTACCGATCGCTCAATCAAGCGTGAAGAGTTAAATGATAGATTAAACCTTCCAGTCTCAATACTCATAGTCTGCTACCCTATACTAATCTTAGTAGAGTAAGTAAAGTATGTATTGTTAAAACCCCCTCATGACAATTCATTTTTATAAATTTAATAAAATATAAGCACTATACATATGATTGCATCATACTAATCCAACAAACCTGATTGTGCATGTTTTTTATTCTTAGGTTCCATATTACACATGATATTAACCAAACATATGATCGCTATATGTATTCAATGAAAACCTGATATAATGAAAATATCTTGAAATTATTGATGAGAGAATTCATTAGTATTCCACATTCCATTTACACAATCAATCTAAAACTAGAAAGTTTAGCCTAACATGAAGGACAAGTGAATCAAATTTTTTCTATTAAATTTATAAAAAAAAAAGTACAAAAGAAAATATATCACGGGATGGGTTCAGTGATCTCCTCTACACTCCTCCTTAAACTTATAAAATTATTTCTACAAACATAATCCAAACATTCTAATGAGATGTATTTAGTATTTATTTGAATTCCCTTAGTTGTCACTCATACAGAAAAATCAGAGAAACATGATAATGAGTGAAATTAAACAAGTGGCTAAACTCTTCTATTAACATAAGAAATATATTATTTATAAAAAAAACATTAAAAAAAGAATTATGGCACCATGACGCTCGAGACACTTGCACTGCGACGCCCATAAAATGAACTAACATAACATCATTGAAGGGTTTCTTTTGCTACGACACTTGCTAATATTGACCCGCTGTTTAATGAATCAATGCATCGCTTCGCTAGCTAGCATATCATGGCCTAAATGGTTAAAACTATAGTGTCACAACGCTGTTGATGTTTGAGCACTGAAGCATCCACGTGACTCCCTTTAACTTGGTGGCATTATAATTTTGTGCTGCGGCGCTATGCAAACATAGATTGGGCTTTACGGTATTAACTCCTCTGATGCTGCGACACTGTTAAACAAAGATAGAGAGCCACCATGTCCATATTTGGGTGCACCGACAGTGTCAATGATGGCGCCACAATGATATAGTGTTCAACATTGTATAACGATGTACCATACTTGAAAACTTTTCTAATTTCCTATATCTTTTCAGCACAACTATAATTAAAATAACACGTTTTCACTAATATTAACACATAAAGTATAACATTATTTACGCTTATCAATGACGTACCAGGAAGTTACACTAACAAGATTAAACTGTGAGGCTCTTATGTCAAAGCGAACAATATCTCGATAGTTAAGAATTTGAGTTATTACAGACAATGATAGCTATGATGAAAAATGATGTTATTGAAGTCAGCATACATATGTCTTAGTGTTGATGTTACACATCAATTTTATTGGCAATGACATGTGTCAATGTTGGCATCCATAATATGTGTTGGCCTTATTGGTGATGATATGTGCCCATATTCTTTATTGACAATGGCATGGGTCAATGATAGAGTTTATGGCATGCCTCAACCTTGTTGGTGTTGGGTGTTGGAGGTTAACCAATTAGTTTGGATTAATTTGGATATTTGGGTTGACTTGGGTCAAACTAATTAAGTTGGATTGATTATAGCTTGATCATAAACCTCTTGAGTCATGAGTTTGAGGCTTTAGCCCAAATTAATTTGAATTGGCCAAAATAGCACATAAAGATCAAGGAGCATGAATTGGTGTATGGCCAACCTCATATGACCTTGGTCAAAATGATTTGATGAGGTTGACCAAGTCTAGAGTTTAGACCCATTTAGCATCAAGGTTTACCTAGGGTAAGTTCCAAGTCTAGTTGGTGTAAGAGGTGGAACTGGTCTCTCTTTTGAGAATTTACAAAATAGGGTTGTGAAATGTACAATCGTATGTATGAAATAGAAACAAATAATTTTTTTCTTAGAATTTGGGCAAAATATTTAATATTTTTATTTTTCTAAGTAAAAAAAATGTTTTAGGGTGGGCTATTGACACTCTAACTCTTTCTAGTTCCACCCCTGCTTTTATGGTTTATGTTAATTGAAGTTTAAGAACATGCAATTCATAGTTTAGTGTTTCGAGCATACCTATGAGTTTGGACTTGGCTCTAATCAATCATATGTTAGTCTTAAGTTATTCAAAGACATTCAAAAAGGTTAGACTAGGGTATGCTCCAAGTCTAGTTGGTGTATGGTTTAAGTTAACTGAAGTTTAAACACTTACATTTCATAATTTGATGTTTTGGGTATACTTATGGATTTAAACCATATTGGACTTGGCTACAATCAATCATATGTTAGTATTAAGCTAGCCAAAGGCATTCCTAAAGTTTAGCAATATCCCATGGACCTAATGGTTTGATTAATGGGCCATTTGTAAGGCCAATTAGATCCTTATTAAACCACATTGCCATGATACCCTCTCCTACATTTGGCTAAGTTTAATCCCAATTACACTTGGATAATTGAGCCAATCACTTAGCTTAGGATACATGAAATGGTTTATGGGAAAGCTAAGATCACAAGGAGTAAAGTCATTGGTCAATCAACTTATGATTTAGGCCAATTTGAGATTAAAAAGTTTATAGCTCAGACCTGACTTAATGGGTTTGCAATTGAGACTATTCTACTTAGTAAGGCTTTAATTGGATGTAGTTGTACCCAATGGGATTAGGAAAGTGATTGGGCAACTAGAACCTAACTTCAAATGAGATAGGTTATAACTGATAAGAGCAAATTAGTCAATTGGGCTAACTCTAATGGACTTGTGGATATGCTTGTTTCTATGTAAGTGGTTAGAGTACCTTAAGACTTGCTTATTTCATAATAGGATAGTGAACCAGTCCAAATGACATCTTAAGACTTAGGAGCCTATGCTAAAACCATTTGGATATTTTTAAAGGGCTTTAGTCCACTAAGACAAGGATACAATAAAGCTAAAAGATTAGTTTAACAAGCTTCAGAGGATTTCATAGGTTTGTGTTGGTCATTTTTAGTCCTTTCAAACCCATAAATAGATTTTAGGTTATATAATGAGTTTCAACTAAACACTAGACAAATATAATAGGCAAATAAAACTTAGAGCTTTATAAGATGTGGTTTCTTAGAGACATGGTATAAGGATAGGTTGGGAATTAATATAGTAGACTACTAATGCCACAACTCGATCTGATATGTTAGGTGAATATGTCATATCATGATAAATTATGGCATGATAGACTCCTAAGATAAGTTTGGAGAGATTTTTTTTTTTTTTACTTTAGTTTATTAAAAATATAGACCCATTAAAGAACTTCAAATGAATATAGAAATACATTCATCAAATTTCTTTTTTTTTTTTCCATCTCAGAAGTTTATACAATTAAAATAATCATTTATAAATATTCCATGGCACAAAGAAGGCTATATAGAAATAGAAAGCCATAACCACCAAGAATCTAAACAAAGCATACCTATAAAGACAAAAAAAAAAAATAGAACCTACAATCTCTCTCTACTCAATCTACCCTTTTCGTTTACCTAGACCTAAAATAGAGGTAGCAATAACATGTATAATAAAATCATGGCTTAGTAGTGCCGACATGGTGGAGAGGGTTTGTTGGTGGCGCCAGCACTTGGAAGGAAATTCAGCAATAATCACAGATAGACAGAAGTCTAGTGATGATCGACGGTCGAGAACATATTCAACGACGATAATGCTGGTTGGAGAATGGAAGATAGCTCTCAAGTTTTCTCCTCTCTTCCTCCTCCCCTCATGTGAGGAATGATAGCATATTTATATTTTTTGGAAGTGACATGTTCAATAAATTTGGAGAAGCCCCATGGTAAATTTGGAGTCTTCCATCAAACGGATGATATCAATTTCCTCAGTGATGGAAATTTTTTAATCATTTAGAAGTCTTAATGATATTGGAATTAAGCGATCTTGGGTTCGTTGGATTCGTCTCGTCAAGCCGCTCGATTCGACTATAAGCATATCATATTTGTATATCATTTGGTCATCCAATTAATGATTTAAAAATTTTCAATTATGGCCTATTTGCGCTCACATTGGACTGAGTTTAGGGTCGTTGGATTCGTCTATTTGAGTTGTTCAATTTGGCTATAAGTTTGCTAATGTTAGAGTTCAGGCGGTCCTAATTAGATTTGAATTGAAAATCATATTTAATCAAGATAATTTTATGATGACATATCAATTATTAATTTTTTTCAGGAAAATAATTATTAATATCTCATAAAAAATGAAATAAAGCACAAAGCAAACAGAAAAGCAGAGCTTGAGACAGGCAAGCGTACACGATGCTCTTGATTTTGATGCCTCATATTTTGGGTTGGATGAGAGCAAGAGTTTTTGTTTTCTCTCACTTTTTTATATCGTGATGCTTCTCTTTATTATTATTTAGTACTTTGGATGGTTCTCTTATATTATTATATATATCATCTACGGGCTAAAAAAAAAAAAAAAAAAAAAAAAAAAACTTATAATACTTATTTTTTATTGCCCGGGACACCGTTGCCTGCCGACTATGGTCCTTCCGACCACCGTCTCCCACTGACTACAGTCCCTCCGACCACCACTGCCCACCGACTAAGGTCCTTCTGACCACTGTTGCATGTCGACTACGTTCCCTTCGACCGCCGTAGCTGCCGACTATGGTCTCTTTGACCTTCATTACCCGCCGACTATTGTCCTCCCGACCACTGTCGCCCATCGACTACTATCATTCTATCCACCGTCGCTCACCGACTACAGTCCCTCCGACTGCCAACTACTGTCCTTCTAACCACTATCGCCCGCTGACTATGGTCCTTTTGACCAACGCCACCCGCCGACTAATGTTCTTCTGACCATCGTTGCTGTCGACTACGGTCCCTCTGACCTCTGGCGCCTACCAACTATGATCCCTCTGACCTCCGTCTCCTACAGACTAGTGTCCTTCTAACCACTAATGCCCGTCAACTACGGTCCTTTTAATCACCATTGCCCGTCAACTACAGTTCCTTTGACCACCGTTGTCCACTGAATATGGTCCCTCTGATCTTCGTCACATGTCGATTATGGTTCCTACAACCACTGTTGCCCGTCGACAACGGTCCGTTCGACCTACGTCACCCGTTGATTGCAGTCCCTCTGATCATTGTATCTCGATGACGGAGGTCGGTACGGTACCTTCGACCTCTACGTCCCTTGACTATGATTCCTCGAACCACTGTTGCCCGTCGACTAGTCCCCTGACCCCCATCACTTGACGATTATAGTCCCTCAGATCTCCACCGCTAGTCTAGTGTGATCTCTTCGACCACAATCACTTGCTTGTACGGTCCCTCCGACCTTCGCCGTTCGTCGGCTTTGGTTCCTCTTTTTAATTACTATTTGGTTACTAGTTTTTCATTGACTTAAAAAAAGTTATGTACTAGAAAGTCTCTTTTTACAATAGTTTAAAAAAATTATTTTCTTTACAATAGCTTTACAAAACAGTAATAAAGCAATCCCAAATGAAGCCTACAAAGCTATGCCAAACAAAATCTAAAGGTTCGTTTGAGACGGCTATAGCTTTTGTGAAGGTGATTATAAAACTATTGTGAGGAAAATAATTTTTTTTAAAGTGCTGTTAAAAATAATTTCAAAATACAAAAAAAATTTAAAAGTGGAAAAAAAAAATAGTTAAATTAAAAATGAGATTATGATCTAAAAAACAAAGAAGGAGAAGAAAAAAAAAAGATCTGAATAAAGCTCAAGTCCACTACTTATTTTCCCTTTCAAATCCTCGTTAGGGCATCTCCAGCTGAAATTCTCATTTTTCACTGCAAAATGCAGTAAAATCAAAAAGTGCTGCGATTCCTCTCCAGTGGAACGCCATTTTGCCCCCAAATCATCGCTTGTTTCTTTCGCGCCTCTCTCAGACGAGTTCGGTAGAGAGAAAGAAATGGCACAAGTGAGCAGTGCGATGTCAATATTGGCGTTGCACTGTTCAACTGCGATTAAATGGCTGAAGAAATGACGTTCGGTTGCGACGTTTGAGGGCCTCCATTCGACTGTTTGCCGAACGGTTGGAGATGGTCTTAGCTTATCTCTTGTTTAATCCGAAAAGCCGGCAAACTATACAATTACACACAACAAATGAATCATGACAAAACTGCCATTTGGACTGTAATCTGTATGTAAGCACCTTAACAGCACCAAACCAAAAAAAAAAAAAAAAAAATGTGCTCTACAATGTCTATTCATGACTCATTATTTACATAGTCCACAACAATAAATTTTTTATTTATAAAATAAACAAGCAAATAAATAAATCACAAAGACTTGAATAATTTATTTTCATGTGACAAATCAAATTATAAAGAATTTGAGAAAATACGTAAAATAAAATATAAAAACTTAATTAAATTATGATATTTAAAATTTTGATAGTGATATTAAGGGTTTATTTATTTAAAATTTATTAATATAATAATCCCAAATTATTTTCCTTACAAAAAAAATAATGATCAAGTCAATATTGCATAAGCTGAAATTGATCAAATTATTTGAAAGATATTGGTCAATCGATTTGATCAATAAATAAATAAATAAAAACTTTTTTATTGCTGATATTTTATGATTGAAAAATCAAACTGATGAATGCATAATCTTTTTATGAAAATTGTTTGTTAAATTTTATGCTGATCAAAATATAGAAGGGGTATTACATACATAATATTTTAAATGTTTTTTTTTTTTTTGCATATTTAATATCTAAATTTTAGTATCTACTTTGATGACTCTTAAACTTTTAAATTACATAAAAAATATCGCATATTCTGGCACACAAGCGACCTTCGTATTGATCCCATTGCTAACTTCGTAAGTTATCTTTATATCGATGTTCTTCTCGAAGACATCTGAATGGCTTCCTGATGAGAACCCATTGTGACTTGCTCACATCTTCATCTTCATCTTCGTCTTCATCTTCATCTTCATCACTGATGTGAACGTATGTAAATAGGTTGAATTAGTAAAATAGATTATTATGGGTTGAAAAATAAGTTGAATTGATCAATTTGTTAAGCACAAGCTTTTGTATGTTTTGTGTTTGATTCCATGCAAATTTGTTTCTTTTGAAGGAAGTGAAGTCATTTGTCCTTCTCGTGACCATGACCACATTATATTAGTCCTTTAAATCTTATTATATTTGATAGTTTTCCAAAAACAACAATTTTTACTTATTAAATTGACACTATAAAAAGATTTTTTTTAGGCAAATTTAAGTAGCTTTATCAATAGTTTTAAGATTCGTTTGGGCTGACTGCAGTTTTTTATAAAAGTGGTTGTAAAGACATTGTGGAGAAAGCAACTTCATATCATAAAAATTTATTTAAAACGATAAAAAAGCAATTGTCAAACAAAAACTATGATACAGTCTAAAAAGTAAAGCAGTAAAAAAGTTGTACGAAATAAATTCTTAATTATTAAAAAGATCTACATCGGTTTTAAAACGACCGTGAAATCGTTATAATTGTAATGTACTAAAAACTTCTTTAATTTCAATTCTATAATTATTCGGGGCAACAAAATCATAGCGTATTAAGCTGAAGCGTTTAAAATCACTGCAAAGATAGTAGCAGTTTTAGCTGCTGCAATTGACAAACGATTACAAGGAAAAATATTAGTTAGCTGGAGTTCTTTATGATGTTGGTTGCGAAGTTGCTATGGGGAAAATAACTTAGCCACTATGATTATAAAAATAGCATTCCATCATATAAAATAAAAATGTACAATTACATAGTCTTAAACAACAAACATACAACATTTAAAAATACAGATTCTAATTAAAATTCCTTTCTCCTCCTCATCATAATCTTTATTTGGAAGCAGCTTTCTTCTTGCTCTGAGCTCTGGTGGTTGAATCATATCCTCATCTTTGACATATAAATAAATATGTATATATATTGAAGTGGACATATAGCCTTCCAATCAACAAAAAACAAAAGCTTTGATTGTTTTGGTGAATCTTCACATCACATGGTCCTTAGTTTGTTAAAACATCCATATGTGTTATTGGGTGGAGAAATTATTCTGTGCGAACACCGAACGACGTCGAAGACTAATCAGAATGCGTACCGGTGCTCGATACCGCAAGGTACGAGTGGCGTGACGCATTCTGATTGGTCGCCGGAATGTCCGGTGTCCGCCCAGAATAATTTTTCCATTTGGATGGTGGCAGAGACCAATATGGATGTGGATGCCCTTCCTAAAGTAAACCTTCATAAATGCATGATTCTAATGCTTTCTTTCATTCTCAATAAGATCCTATCGTTATAGGCAGCATTTCATTGCATTATTTCATTGGTGGTGGAGCTCTAATCCATCAATGAGCTGGAAGATGTTCTCTGCATGTGGCTTGATACTATTGAAAATTCTCAATAAATAAATAAATAAACAATTACATACATACCCATACATACCACTTTATATTATGTTATTTACATATCTAATATCTAAAACTTAAATATTTCATGCCTACGACCCATATAACAAATACGAGTGCAAGAAATGAAATATTAAAGTTTATTTTAAATGTTAGGTACGTAAATAGCATGATATAACGGGGTATGTATGTAAATCTCCTAGAAGAAGATGGAATTTTTATTAAAAGAAATGTATATTAAACATATTAAAAAAACAAATTTTATTTGCAACCATCACCACCACTCAATTGGTCGTTCAAGCATCCATTCAAGCTACAGTATATGGCAAATAGAACAAATTTGCAAAAATCTTTTTTTTTTTTTTTTAATTCTTACAGAGATCTCAAATGGATAGCTGATGAGTGGTGTTGGTAATCTGCTTCTGTTTTTTAAGCTGGCTTATCGGATTTTGGAGGCTTTCAGCGTCGAAGGCAATGGGAGGAGAAACAATAATGAGACAGTGAAGGATGGAACATGCATGGTGGGACCTATATTTGGCTGCAAACAAGAATCTGATGCATGAAATGACAATGTATTAGCAAGTTGTGGAGGGCTTCTTCATCATTGGAGGTTTGTCTATCAATAGGTTTGATTTTCCTTCAAAACTTTCATCTATTTGGACTCACAACTTAGTATAAATTAAAACTACTTTATTGATTGAGAAATATGTTATATTAGGATGGTTAGCAATCTTGTCTTGCATTATTAGGCAATTTCTTTTCTAAAGGTTGAATGGATATTTCGAAAGCATGTGATTTTGAACCTGCGTTCTTTTGAAAATATGAGCTCATTGGAGGTCTGATCAGCTTTTGTCCACTGCTTTTTGTTGTTTTTTAAAAAAATTATATTAAAAAGTTGCTTTAGAAAGCAGTAAGAAAATTAACCCAAATAAAGTCATATATATATAAGTATGGGTGTTAATATTTGATACGACCCGAAAACCCGACCCGAACCCGACCGAAAATTGGGTTCTAGTCAACCCAAACCCTAACCGGGTTAGAAATTTTGACCCGTTTGTAAAATTGAGTTGGTTTGGGTTGACCTGAAAACAACCTAGGTGTCCCGGGAAATTACGGCTGTTCGTCCAAAATCAATGCCAAATTGTGTTTGTCGTTCGTCACATATGTCGTCACTCATTCTTCAGTCGCGTCCATCGTCTAGCGTTCGTCGTCACTACCTCATCGTCAGGTATGCTCGCCATTTGTTTGTCATCGAAACCATAGCAGTCGCCGCCTAAAGCCAACGTGATTCAATGCCTCCTGAAGCCAACACCGCAGTTTCGCTGTCCTGCCGCCGACCTCTCTTCCGCACCGTCACCCCGCCGCCGAAGCCCGAACCCTAGCCTTCTTTCTTTAAGTTGACAGACGACAACGAAAAACACAAATTTATAGGATTTGGATGAATAGAAATTACAGGCCGGGTCAGGCTGGAGTTCGAAAATCCAACCTATTTTCAAAAATGGGTCAGGTTCGGGTTGACCCGAATAGTGCAGGTCAATTTCAAATTGAACCCGAGCCCGACCCATGACCCCATTGTGACAGCTCTAGATACAAGTTAATGATCTAACTGGCGAATCGTTTTATCAAGGGGAGGTAACAAATCCAAAACATTCATAACACTTATTTAGCCTATACAAGTAGCCACTACTCTGTATCTTGCATCCCACATCTATTTTTTTTAACTAGTTCAATATTGATTGTTGGAGCTTTGTTATCCAAACAACTATGTTGTTAACTCTTCTAGCATTTAGAGTATATTGTAAAGCTCTTATGTTGGAAAACACAATGTAATAACTTATAGAGTATATTGACAAACATTTATTTGTGTATAATGTAAAATTTAAGAACTAACATAAATTGGTATGCTAAAGTTATTGTCAAATTATTATAAAGGTTATGGTCATAACATAATGAAATATTTAGGCAAAGAAGCCTATGTTTGTTTCCAACTCATAATATCTTTAGGCTCCCTCAACCCTTTGGGCAAGATATTATGTATGTATTATCTTAACTTTGTACAAAGATCTAACATGCACAAATTGAAGTTGTAAGAGACTAGCATTTTTGTATATGGAGAATCAATAAGGGGAAAAATCAATGTGCATAACCCAGATGCAATAATCCACTATTAATTAGAGGTGCAAGAATTCGCTCCTCCATAGTTAAAAAAGATGAGATTACACATGAAAATAATCATTTAATTTCGAATATAGAGAATATAGAGATTTGGTGTTCACAAGTGGATAGTTGGAATCCAGCAACATTGTTGAACGTTAATAGTCAATCAATAATAGTTAGATGACAAAAATCAAATGATGATGGGGAGTTATTTAGCTCTCTAAGCTCTCGAACCTTCTTCACGTGGAAAAGTAGCCCTATTTAAAGCTTTTTGAATAGGCATTTTAATAAATTTGGACAAAATCCAAAACATTATATCAAATAATTCATATTGATGAACCTATTGATTATACATCATTTATCAAGTATTTGAGTGCCTTAATGATTTCAAAATTGAATGACCCTAGGCCATGGGATTTATCTTGTCAAATTGCTCAATCTAACTGCAAGCACACAAGATTTAGAGATCATTTAGTTCTTCAATTAATATCCCAAAGTTTTCAATTTTATTTCAATACTTTATTTGAACTCATTTGGAGTCGAATTGGATCATTAGTGGTGTCAATGTGTTTATCTTATAAAGACATTTAGTTCAACTATGAGTTTGATGAAATTAGAATTTCGCTAGTCTCCAATTTCTAATTCTAGAAGTTTAAAATTTGAATATTATATCATGATTCATGCTAATCAAATTATTATTATATATATATATATATAATAATAATAATTTGATTTCAAGTGGTTGACAATTTCATTTTTATGTTCTTCATAATTTAAGCTAGTTTTCTTTTTGTTGCTAGATTCAGCTGATATCAAGTTGAGTTTAAGCCACGTCTTTTAGTTTGGGCTCAATTCTCACTTTTCTCTTAAAGTCTCAATTTTCATAAAAAAGTTTTTTTGTCGACTTAAGAACCAATAAGAAAGTCTTCCCAAACGAAGCCTAGCAGGTTATGAGTTCAAAGCTAGGGGTGTCAATTCGGGTCAACGGGTCAAGTTTGGGTCCAACCCGAGTTAATCCGAGCATAAACGGGTTGACTCAAATCCGACCAGTTTTAGCTAAACGGGTGAAGATTTCTAACACAAACCCGACCCTCACGGGTTACGGGTTGACCCGACCCGACTAGCGAACATGCATGCACAGTTGTTGTCTCACTGAGTTGCGCGGGCGTAGGGCCTGGTCGATTGGGTGAGGTCGAGTCATCATGTATAGGGCCTAGGCGACGTGGGCGATTGAAGATTGTTGACTACACAAGACTTGACCCGAGCACGTAGGGCCTGGGCGAGGCCGAGTTATCATGCGGAGTGAGGCGGCCTGGCGGGCTGAGTGATAGACTAGCAGAGCTCGACTTGGCAAGCAGCAGGAGGCACAAGTGCTCAACGCTCACAAGGTCTGATTGCGACTATTGGAGGCAAGGTTCGACCCGACTCACTCGAGCGCAGCAGGGTAGCCGGAGCTCGCAGGAGCTAGGCGCAGTCATGCGGCGAGCGACTTGGCTAGGTCGAGTCATCACACGGGATCCGGGTTAGGCAAGTCAACTCAAGTTTTCAGGTCAACTCGTACATGACTCATTTTTCAAACGGGTCAGAAAGTTGAATCCGAACCCAACTCGTTTCACAAACGAGTTGATCTGAACCCGAATTTTTCCTGGCCGTGTAAACTTTTGACACCTCTATTCAAAACTTATCTATGTACTAATATGTGTGTTAGTTTGCATACGTAATTGACCCAAAAGTCTAAAAAAAAAATCATCATATGATAAGCGAATAATTAGCAAATGTTAATTATTAGATAATTGATATGTGCTAGAAAGGATTCTCTAGGTGGAAGAGTCCCCCCAACCATTGCTTAACATGAAAAAAAAGTATCTTTGATGAAAGAAAAACAAAAACAAAAATTTTTATGCTTTTGAGTTCTTCAACTTAGGCTTCGTTTGTGACGGCTTTCTTATTGCTTCTTAAAGTAGATTTCTAGTAAATTTTTATACTAAAAAGCTGCTTTCAGAAACAGTAAGAAAGTCGTCCCAAACGAAGCCTTAGTTATAATTTAATGCACGCCATTAATGTTTGAAGTGAAGGAAAGTGATAGAAATAAAATTTAATTGGCTATTGATTGTTAGCTTTCTATACCACTTTTCTCTGTCTTTCTCGAAGGATTCAAACGCGGTCCTCAGTCTTTCCCTGTATTATGTGCGTTTGTTAGAGAAAATTTGTATGAGAAATTGAGAATATTCTAAGATGATATTTGTATGGAATTAATTAATAAAAAATATATTATGTATGATATATCTATTGAAAAATTGGCATAAATCTCGAGGTATAATTTAAATTGAAAATTTTCGTAATTAAATTTAAGATGATATGAACTCTAATTCAACAATTTATAGTTGAACTGAGTGTCTCGATAAGATGAACCCAATAATATCAAAAGTTATCCAATCCGAGCCTAAATAAGATCAAATCAAACACTTGAAGAACAATTGGAACCTTCAAACATTAATTGGATGGTTAAATTATCTCTAAATATGGCATGCTTATTATCAAATCAAATGCCTCGACGAGAAAAATCCAATAAGCACAAAATCAGTCAATTTGATTATAAGTCTCTATTCTCACATCATTAAGACACTTTATTGATGAATAAACGCTTTATGATTCAATGAATCTTAATGAACCATATGAATGAAATGATTTGGATTCAAACCAAATTTATGCTAAAACTTTTTCCCTATTTCGGTTGGGTTACATCAAGGATCAGCCTTAAGCCCATATCTTTTTGCTTTAGTCATGGATGTTCTCACTAGACATTTGCAAGAGGATGTACCTTGGTGTATGCTTTTTGCTGATGATATTCTTCTTGTTGATAAGACTAGAGAGGGAGTTGAAGGTAAACTTGAATTATGGAGGTCAACCTTAGAGTCTAAAGGTTTTCGCTTGAGTAGATCTAAAACGGAATATATGGAGTGTAATTTTAGTAGTAATAGACCTAGTGAGGGGATTGTGACTTTGGGCGATGAAGTCATTAATAAGAGTACACGTTTTAGATATCTTGGATCTATTGTTCAGAGTGTTGGTGAAATAGATGGGGATATTATCAACAGAATTCAAGTTGGATGGTTGAAGTGAAGGAATGCACCGGGCTTGTTATGTGATAGAAATGTACCCCTCAAACTTAAGGGAAAATTCTATAAGATGGTAGTGAGGCCTGCAATGCTTTATGGTGCCGAATGTTGGCCTTTAAAAGAGAAGCATAATACTAAGTTAAGTGTGGCAGAGATGAGGATGCTCAGGTGGATGAGCATATACGTGAAAAGGTTGGAGTAGCTCTAGTAGAAGATAAGCTTAGAGAAAGTCGCCTTAGATGGTTTGGTCACATAAAACGGCGGCCTTGCGATGGCCCGGTTAGGAGAGTAGAGGTATTAGATTTGACTTATGTTAAGAAAGATAGGGGTAGACCTAAAAAGACTTGGTTAGAAAATATTAGGAATGACCTTTCTTTATTAGATTTAAATGAGAATTTGTCTTTTAATAGGACACAATGGAGAAAAAGGATTCATGTAGCCGACCCCACGTAGTGGGATAAAGGCTTGATGTTGTTGTTGTTGTTTGTTGTTGTTGTACCCTTCTTAGAAAGCCTATGAATATAACCTCATTCGCTAGATAGAGGGGGTCCAAGAGCTAAGAGAATTAAATAGCTATCTAACATCGCCGACGACCATCAACTATCTTTGTCAACAACCACCGCTAGTCATCGTCACCAATGACGACCACCAACAAGAATCATTGTCATTATCCTCAAATTCAAATCAAGATCTAATCCTGTTGCTGGGTATTAAATGTTCATCCGTGAATAATTGATTTCTATAATATGTACTGTGGGAAATCAGATATTGCTTCTCAAAATAGTCTTATCTTCTTCTATTATGAAGATGAGAAGATTCTTATATCTCATATAATATAGTGGATTTTTAAATTGGGTCATGTTGCAACTCGGGCTTCCGAGTTTATGATTTTGATGATAACAAATAATATTTATTATTCTTTTATTTCTCCTTGTATTTGCAGTGCATATTTCTTTCTATGTTAACTAATATTTCAGGTACATCATGCACCGTTCTGCACATGAACACTATTCAAGGCTCAAGATTGCGTAGAACTGGTCGTATTAAATGAGTCTGTAATTTTTAAAATTTATTTAGTCAAGTCTTATAATGATGTATGATAGTTTGTTGATCATGCACACACACAGAGGGAGCAAAAAATGATTATAAATATTTTAACTTTTCTGTTTTATTTCGTACTGTAGTGGCGATCTAAGGATGTAACAGAAATACTCAATGGGATAAAATATGCCTTCACCATTTTTCCTAAGTTGAAGTGCAAAATTAATTTTGAATATAACTAATCGTACTGTACGATCAAAGAACCAAAAACATCGTACTATACGATCTGTTATAATTAGAAAGACCGCCGTCCATTGCGAAATTAGGCAAAGCGAGCCATTTGAATTTGAACAGTTGTATAATCGTACTGTACGGGGATCATAATGGGAGTACTGAGGTGGAGACGATGTTTGTAAAACAAATATTGGAGCCTAAGTTAATCCTGAGATTATGCAATCAAAACGGCTGAAATGGCTTGTCATTTGGATCGTACTGTACGAACTGGATCGTACTGTACGAACTGGATCGTACTGTACTAACTGGATCGTACAGTACTAACAGGTCAATTTCTGCACATCGTACTGGACGATCTTGAGAGTTTCGTACGGTACGATATTTGACGCTGGAAGAATTGAGTATTTCAAAAAGTTAGGGTTTTTTGAGCCCTCAAGCTATTTAAGCACTCTCATAAGACTTTGTAAGAGTCTTTGGCAGCCATTACGGGCTATGTCTATAAATAGACCCCTCATTCTTTTGGAGAAAACTTGACCCAAGAGAGGACTTGAAAGGGAGAGAGGAAAGGGTGAAGTTTGAGAGAGGGAGAAGATCCTTCGACCACCGCCTGAGGGGGTTTCAAGGGAGTGTGAAGGAGATCACACGGTCATTGCTCCGGACCACTACGAGCTTGCACCTCAGTACCATCGGATTCACTTGAGCCCTCGTTCGCCGACCATCTTGAAGGCCCTCACCCTCGTTTTGCGAAGACCACCACCAGAAGATCACCCTCGCCGACCATCACTTGGTGCCCTCAAACCTTCGCCGACCACCCGGCTCCTCGCCCGCCGATCATCACCGGGGAAGGTGGACCAAGTGATTGTGTAAGGGCTTGAACTCCGCCTAGCATTATTGTGGGGGCTAAACTCCGTCAGAGAATCACTGACAAATGTTTGGCAAGTCACTGTAATACTCGGAGGGTGCCCCCTCCGGGGAGTGACGGATTTAACACGTAGGTCATGGTAATTTGATCGTCCTCAAGGACGAGTCAGTCCCTGTACTATAAATTGGTGTGTTCTTTCCTTTATTTTTCCTGCACTTTCAGGATTTCCGCATTTATCTTGTTTTTATTGTGATCCATAATTGCGTGGATGAAATTGATTACACTCTATCTTTGCGTTATTACCCCACAATGTAAAATGAAATTCGCTTCCGCATAAAGTCATAAAAAGATGACGATTTCTTTTTATGTTCTTTAAGAAGTTTTTTTTTTTACAATTCACTGATATCCCCATGCCTCTTGTCGTTTAGTAATTTCAATTGGTATCAGAGCGGGTTTCAAAAATAGTGTTTTAGAAAACCTTGAAAAAATCGATCATGGCATTTTTTGAAAATCGTAAGATTGCGGAAGGCTATTGTATTACACGACCACCTTTATTTGAAAATATTTCTTTTAATTTTTGGAAAATTCGCAGGGGTGTCAATATTTTTGCAACGGGTCAATTGATTCCAATCGAGTTGATGTGGAATACGGGTTGATTCAATCCGACTGGCTATTCTGTACCTTCACGTATGATAGATGGAGTCACCCAAATTAATATTCCTTTTACTGAATGGAGTACCCGACTCGATAGAACTATTCAATGCACAACTAAATGCTAAATGTTCGCTGAATTGTTTTTTCTGTGCGGGCATTAAATTCTGACGATTGCATGAGAATCGAGTCTACATGTAGGGGCTACTGGGAAAGAAATTTGGGATAGATTATGCATTTCGTACACAAGGCTTGACCCGAGGTAGGGCCTAGTGAGGTCGAGTCAAACAGTGAGGCGGCCTAAAGCGGGCTGAGTGAATATTCTAATGCGTGATTATGAACTTTTCAGCATGAAGCCATATGCACAAGCTCACTATCTTAGACATGTTTGGCAACTAGATTTAATCACCCAACGGCGATAGCTGGAGTCGCAGGATGGGCGTCATTGCGGCATGATTAGGCTAGGTAGAGAACTTTCAAACGGGATGAGGGTTGAGCCAGGTCAAAGTTTCGGGTAACTCGAATTCTACGTTCTTTACTTGATGGGTTAAATTTGATGCCAAAGTCATGGCAATATGTGAATCAAAAGATTGACCTGAATGCTTATTCTATAGATAATCTAATCGGCTCACTCATTGACACCTACGAGCAAAGTATGAGTCAAAGATTTTTGGATGCTAATAGGTGATGAGAAGACAATTGTGCTAAAAGCCAAAGACACAGATGAATATGGCTTAGTAGACGATGAAAGCAAGGAGATATCATCGATAACAAATGTTAAATTTGATAATTGAATTCTAGAAATAGGTGAAGTCCCCCACAAGCATGCTTAACATCAACAAAAGCGGAGTAATTTGAGGTAAAAATTAAAAAAAAAATGTTAAGTTTTGAGTTCTCAACTTAACATAATTTACACGCTTTGGGTCTTTGTAGGAAACCCGGACATTTGAAGCGTGCCAAATGCCCCAACTTAAAAACTCTTCCTGTATTAAGTGCGTTAGTTAGGAAATTGTAGAGTAATTCTGAAATAAACCGTTTGTAATTTGGGGATTTATTTAAGATAAGCAAAAAGTCTCCTGGGAAGACCTAGTTTCTGAATCATCAGAACAGGAGCAAGATGATGAGGTATAAGTATGTTAAGGTTTGTTTGTGTGAAATTTTTGTTTATGTGTTTTGAACATATACTCTGTTGAGCAATTTATTTGAATTGTATGTTTAACTTGTTTTATATAATCGTATCAAAAGTTTTTATTTCGTTATTATGTTGAAGTTATGGAAACTTTATATTTTATGGTTAAATTATCTCAAATTGACAAGCTTTTTGATAATGTCAAAGCCTCGGGGAGAAAGTATTGTAGTTTGTTTCATTTTGTTTTAATTTTTGCGGTTATTTAATGAACTTTTTTTTATATAAATGTTTCAAAAAAA
Organism: Dendrobium huoshanense; assembly: GCA_016618105.1. NCBI lineage: Eukaryota > Viridiplantae > Streptophyta > Magnoliopsida > Asparagales > Orchidaceae > Dendrobium > Dendrobium huoshanense. Next base: position 35,056,649 of record CM028348.1, on the reverse strand, counting down.
CAAAAACTAAAAAAAAAAAATAAACTTAGATTCCCTAATTTTTAATGTAACCGTTCTTAAAAAGCTTACGGATTACAAGATGAGGGGGAGTTTAGCTAAGAGAATTTTTTTTAATTTGCAAAGTCAACCAATATTATTTGTCTACATCATCAAAAAGGGGGAGATTGTTGCAACTCGGGCTTCCGAGTTTATGATTTTAGGGATGATAACAAATAATATCGCTTCAAGAATTATTCTTTTATTTCTCAAAAGGCTAACAATGACCAATCCAAATTTGCAGTGCATATTTCTTTCTATGTTAACTAATATTTCAGGTACATCATGCACCGTTCTGTGAAGATAAGTCAAGGCTCAAGATTGCGTAGAACTGGACCTCGTATTGCCCAAACCCTTGAGTCTGTAAGGGTTGACTTTATTTATTTGACCAAGTCAGACCCCAAGACCCTCTCCAATATAATGATGGGGTATGATAGTCCGTTGAGCCCGAGTTGACCCTAATCAACCCATGCACACACACAGAGGGAGCAAAAAATGATCCCTTAGCTTAAATATTTCAAATAACTTTTCTGTTCATCAAGGTACTGTACGACCCATTGACCTATTTCGTACTGTACGATCTGGACTTGTAACAGTCTTAAATAGGTCATTAAAATATTGGGTATTTTTTCTAAAAAAAGCCCATTAATGCATTGAATATAAGCCTCCCTAATCGTACTGTACGATCACCACATCGCCCTACTATACGATCTGTTTCCCTAATTAGCAGAAAGACCTAGGCCGTCCATTAAATTAGGGGGCTTTAAATTTCAAAAATAAAATTGAATTTGAACAGTTGTATAATCGTACTGTACGATCATAATCGTAGGGCTGTACGATGTTTGAAATATTGCCTAAGTTAATCCTGACTTTTTCCAACCAAATCCCGACGCTTATGCAATCCTCCGGCAACCCGACGGCTGAAATTTGTCAGGGCTTTTGGATCGTACTGTACGAACTGGATCGTACTGTACGAACTGGATCGTACTGTACTAACTGGATCGTACAGTACTAACAGGTCAATTCCCGAATCTGCACATCGTACTGGACGATCTTGAGATCGTACGGTATCTCGACCCTATTTGACGCTGAATTGAGTATTTAACTTTTAGGGCATATTTTTTGTAAAAGCCCTCTATTTCCCCCAAGCACTCTCATAAGACTTTGTAAGAGTCTTTGGCTAAAGCCATTGTGTCTTCATTCTTTTCACCCGATCGAGAAAACTTGAAGAGAGGACTTGAAAGGGAGAGAGGAAAGGGTGAAGTTTGAGAGAGGGAGAAGATCCTTGGAGGGGGTTTCAAGGGAGTGTGAAGGAGATCACACGTCAAGTTGCTCCGGCGAGCTTGCACCTCAGTACCATCGCTTGATTCAAGCACCCGTTCGTCTTGAAGGAAGTTTTGCGAACCGCGCGGAATCAACGGTCCGAAGATCGTCTCGTTGGTGTCAAACGTGGCGACCCGGCTCCTCCGCTGTTACGGGAGCACCGGGGAAGGTGGAAGTGATTGTGTAACCGCCGCCGCCCGCGGTTTTCTCCGCCTAGCTGTGATTGGCCGCCGCTATTTTAGGAGAATCACTAAAGGTTTCAAAGTGTAATACTCGGAGGGTTTTTGCCTCCGGGGAGTTTTGACGCACAATAGGTCATGGTTTGACCGATTTTTATTCCACTGTATAAATTGTTTTTATTAAAATGAACTATGTGTAATTTATTTTTAAAAACAGCAAAATCTTTCCTTTATTTTTCCTGCACTTTATTTCCGCATTTAGTTTAATTTTATTGTGATTATTATTTTAATGGTTATGAAATTGATTACTAATTATAGTTCTGTTTGTTTTTATTATGAATGTACTATTAAATTCGCTTCCGCATAAAGTCATAATTTAAAGTTACTTTTTTTTTTATTTATTTCTTATTTTTTATTAAGATCCATTTCGTTGCTTTATCTTCCAAAATTCGTACCCCCCAACTCTTGTTTTGAACGTATTTAGATTCTAATTTCTGGAGTTGGTTTTCATTTGACCTTTTGCAGTTATTTTTAAAACAGCAAACTTTTCAAATATTATTTTTATTTACTTAGACATCGCATAAAAGTCCGCTGTTCATTTTTGGATGTACTCCTGCATAACTTTTAAAACTATTTCAGTGTGTTGTCAGCATTCTTCTGTCATTTCAAAAAAGCTGAAATTGCACATTTTAAAACAATTTTATTGTATACTTGTAAATTTCGTATCTTCGCCGTTTTAAGTCGGATTTCGATGTTCGTTCTTTTAGCGAGCTTTATGAAGCCATTTCCAGCCCTTGATTCATTCATTCGAATAATATTAAATATTAATGGTATGATAATTATTACTTGATACAAAAATATTTTTAAAGTTGCGAGATTGAGTGGTAAGTCGCCCATATAGGACCTTATTTACTATAATCTAGTGCTTAATATTCTTTATGTATATATATAGTGGCTCTAAGGGTGAATTACTACTTATATGGGATTAAATCTCTTAACCTTGACTTGCTTCACCACCTAGGTGAATGAAGAGCAAGTCAATGAGTGGGTTAGTGAACTTGCCTGTTGCCTCAAAGAAGTCCCAATCATTCACTAATCATCTCTCTTAGAGGTGTCTTTAGAGAGCTTTTTTTAATCATTGCGACATGTGTGAAGGTCGTCGCACCACAATTTGCACTTAGTTTAGGTTCTCCATGAGATGCTAAGGCACATGGTGTGTTTATTTATTTACTATACTCCCATGCATTTGGGAGTTGAGGTGGAGAGGATGATTAGATGTAAAACAGGAGATCACTGTGGAGAAGAATAAGACTCCTGAAGAGGGGAAGTACAACGTAGTGACACCCTAATGGACAAAAATTAAGGACATATGTCTAGCGAACTATAACCGAGCAGGGAGCTAGGATAGCAGGAACGACAGGAAGCAGGAACTTCAAGAGTTTGTGGTTGAACATAGTGACATCATAAGCCTTTCGATAAAGGTTTGAGGAGCTTTTAGCAAAGCCCTTGGAAGTTAACATGGTGGTAAATCCCCCAAATTAACCTGCTCAGAATTAAGGCCCCGAGACCTTCCGAAAGCAATACAATAATTACATATTAAGAATAAGATCTTTCACCTATAATACGGGCTTGATTTGCCACTCCAGAATATGATGACCTTAGATAAATAGGACTCCCTAGTTTGACTTCAGGTTGACCCACAATTCGACCATAGAAATTAGCCCCTAATAAATCATTAGAAGAATTATTAGGAAGAATTCCTTCTCCAAGACCACCGCTTTCTGAGGTCATCCGCTGGACCACCATCTTTTGATTCGAATCAGTTTGGAGCTTGTTTGGATCAAAACAGTAAGGCCCTTTCCTCACCTTAAATACGCCGGACTATTCCAAATTGAGGCCAAACTCGCATTAGACTCCATCATCTGAGGGCCCTAGTATTTACCCTCGTCTTAGGATTCCACCACCAAATTGGCCCTTCACCCTCGCCGGACCAGTCAACTTTTTGAGGCCCTCAACCTTCGCCCGGACCACCACTTAGAAGCCCTCGCCTTCGCCTAGAGAACTCCGATTTCAGCCTGAGGCCCTCACCTGTCTAACTGGACTCGTACCATTTTCCTAAGGGTGATAGGAGACTCAGACTTAGCCATAGTGACTTTTTGGACCCTTAGTCTAGTTCCTAGGAGGACCCTAAGGACTTTCCGTCAAGATTGGCTAATATAACTTTAACTTCAAATATCATCACCCTAGAGTTTCTAAAATTGATCAAAAAACTATATTAACTAAAACGCACCCCAATTCATTCCAATATTTGACACCAGATTTCAACACTGGCCTTCAACAGATGTGAACTTTAGACAATTTGTAACTAACTGATCCGTGCCTCAAGGACGAGTCTAGTCCAAACTGTACACAAGCCTACACACATTCATAGTGAAATGCTACTTCTAGATCTAGGTTAGGCCTTGCTGGGTCTGCTGTGTGCCGGAGCTTTCCGTCAGGATTTTCCACTGCATAAAATGATTGATGTGTTTGTCTGCACTCTGGATGTGAACGTTAGCTGGATATCCATGCACAATGCTGATAAGCACGTAAAATTATTTCAACTCTATCTCTGCGTATGCATTGCTCAGCTCCCCCTACAATAAAAATGAGGGTAAAATAGAAAGATTTCTAAGTAGTTGACGATTTCATAATTATGGTTCTTCAGGGTCAATGGTGTTAAGCTAGTTTTTTTTTTGCTAGATTCAACTGCTTGGGATGAGATTTCACTAGTTGATTTTAAGCCATGCCTTTTAGGGTTTGGGCTTCAGATTTTCACTGCTTTCAATTCATCAAGTCTCATTTATTTGTCAAATAAAAGAAAAACAACTATTGAGTTGGGATATTCTAATATCCAGCTCGAATTCTAAGAAGGCATCCCCATCTTCCAAGATCGAAGCTGGATGGCTTTATGGGATATCCAAAGCTAGGGGGAATTGTCATATTCGAGTCACGACGGGTCCAAGGAGTCCATGATCCAACTCGAGTCTAAGGACCTGAGGCATAAACCCAGGGTTGACTCGAATCCGACTTATTTCAGCTAAGATGGGTGAAGATTTCTAACCCAAACCTATCCCACTCAAAGTTGGATTATGGTGTCTGACCCGACTCATAGGACTTAGCAAATCCTGTTAGGCACAGTGGTGCCACTTGTATCTGCTGGAGTTGTAAAGGGCAGTTAGGGCCTATGGCCCTTGATTAGGTGAGGTCGAGTCATCATGTGTAGGGGCTAGGTGTTGTGGGCTACCTGCGCAGTAGACCTGTCGACTACACAAGGCTTGCATGCCGAGCTCTTAGCCTGGATTCCGTTAGGTAGAGGTCGAGTCTACTCATGTGGAGTGAGGCGGCCAACTCGAACTCGACCCTAAAAGTTTAGGTTTTAAGATGGGTAACATAGAAACTTAACGAATCCTAGGGAACTGCCGGAACCCATTCCGGGGTCGCATGCAAACGAGTTGACCTGAACCCGAATCTTCTCTCTCCTTCTAATAAGACATCTCCCTGCCTGCGGGTAGAGTCCGGATAATCTGGCCTATGAGGATGAAGTGCCGGACCTAGGGAGACTCAGTCTTTTCAAAACTTATGTATGTACTAATAGCCTGTGTGTGAGTAAATGACCCAAAAGTCTAAATTCAAGCTGAAATTCAATAGCATGCATTATGATAACCGAACTAATTAGAAATGTTAATTGCATTAGCTAATTGATAATGTTCAGGCTTAGGAAAGGGTTCTCTAGATGTCGGAATAACTGTCCCACCCATCTTTCATAATTGACTTGACAGCATGGATCGATTAAATCCAATAAGTCCAGGTTTTGCATTGCATTAGAGGACAAGAAAACCATTCGAACTACATTCGGTCTCGTAGTAGGCCTTAAATAGTAGGTAGGTTCTTTTCAGGGACTCTAATCCTGTAACTTAATCACACGCCACCTCCATCCTTTCTCGATCTTTGTCCAAGTACCCTTCGAAATGAGGCAAATGTCGATTCATTCTTTCCCTAAGTAGTTTATACCCATGTGCTTTAGTTAGAGAGGATAATTGTATGAGAATATTCCTGATTAATCGAGAGTTTTCTCAGGCTCCGGCCTGAGATGAAATTTATTTATTAACCACGGGGGCTATGCGCCCGTGGGAAACTTGGTTCCCACAATCTACTAAACCCCATTCGAGCTCTTTCATCGGATTGTATTTGGTCATGTATATTACTACCCATCGAGGTGTGAAAAATTGGCATGAAAGCCTCTATCCTCAATGGTCAGTCGTATGCGCGATTTCCAATCGACCCGTTCACGCGGTGCTCTTTCGGAGGTCCACAACGCATATAAATTTAAGGACAAACATATGTTTAAACAAACTTATTCTTCTAGTTTGACTCAACCAATTTATAGTTGACATTTGAGGCCATGTAAGGCAAACTCGTATACACATAGACTCGAATCCTAGACTTCAAGCCTTAGCTCTCAAGGAGAGCTGTGTTACTTGTTCTTTAGATTCTCACTATATAGCCCTCAAGAAGTTGCTAGGACCTCAAATCAAACACTTGATTAGCTATAATTGGAAAAGTGCTTTGAACAAGATATTAACTAGATGGTGATAAATTATCTCCAAATATGTGAGGACAATAAGCTTATTCAGATTAAATCAAAGGCCAAACACATGCCTTTGATACAACGAGATAAAGACAAATCCAACGGTAGGCACCAAAAAAATCCACATCAGATTCGGCTATATAGTCTCAAAAATTTTTACCTACTATCAAATGTAAGTCTGTAAAACTTTTTTGCTGAATAAATGTTTCATGATCCAAGGAATCAATATGAATCATACGAAATAGAACAAATGGAGCTTTAGTAGGTAGTCGCCAACTAAATTTATTAAAACTTACCGTTCTTAAAAAGCTTATCCTGAAATATAACCTCTTCACCTTCTGCGAAAGAAAACTAGAACGGGAGGGTCCAACCTGAGCTAAGATGGGAAGATGTATAATGAGCAAATTTCCCATACATTTTTTGTCTATCATGACCGACGACCATTAGCTATCACTGTCAATGACCATCGCTAGCCATCGTCACCAATGACTACCACCACCAAAAATCCTTGTCATTATCCCCATATTCCTATCAAGACCTAATCTTGCTGCAAGGTATTAACTGTTCGTCCTTGGATAATTGATTTCTGTAATATTTACACTAATAAATCAAATATTGGTTCTCAAAATAGTCTTATCTTCTTCTATTGTGAATATGGGAAGATTATTATATCTCCTATCATATAGTGAATTTTTCAATTGAGTCATATCCCATAGTTTTCCCCTTTTCAGTTTTTCCATGTTAAATTTTTTTTGATCTCCCGCAACTTTTTATTTGTGTGTGCTGAATCTTTGTTTAAAGCTAACATATAAAATACAAATTCTACCTACGTAAATTTTCTAGCACATAATAATATTCATCATGAAATAAATATAATAATAATAATAAGTTCACTTGTTCAAATACTATAAGTGGTAATGAATAAGACTTATTTTGATCAAGTGCTTCATATTCTTTTGCACAGTAAATGGCCTGCATATGAGAATTTATAACAGAGCAGGAAGCAGGAATAAGAGTTTGTAGTTAAAATAGTGAAGAATGTTCGAAACATGTTTGAGGAGATGCAGAGCTGCAAGACATGGTGGTAAGTAAATCCCCCAAAGTTCAGAAGGTAAGGTCGCTTCAAGCAGTAAGCAATGACAATATTAATTTCTTCATTGGACAATACCGAATATAGATCATCAAAGCTGCAGAAGTTCAGTAATGTATAACAGTTAATAATTTGACATAAATGATGTGACATAGATTGATTTTTCAGGGGTGATATGGTGGAGTTCATGATGTTTGAGAGCAATTTGAAGATTGAGGATCTTCTCGTTTGGGACGGCTTTCTTAATGTTTTTTAAAGCAGTTTTTTAGTATAAAAAGTAAAATATGTGTACTAAAAAGTTGTTTTAAGAAGCTTTAAGAAAGCAGTCCCAAACGAAGCGATAAGCTGTTTACCAATGGTATACCAAATTGCAGCACAAGCAGCAATGAAAATGGTAAAAAAACAGGGCAGCAATATGGTTTTTTTTATCAACAAGCATTCATGTTTTATGATTACTATTTGGAGAAATCTGACCATTATATACGTAAGATGCTTAGGTGGATAAGAAGTCGCTATAAAAAAAAATGATTTTTCACAGCAATTGTTAAGAGCGGTTTTAAAACTGCTGTCAAAACCCTATTTTAGCATCCGTTTAACATCTATAATTTGCACCGGTTTTAACCGGTGCAATTAGAATTTAGAAGCCGTTTAAACTGGTAAAATTAGCACCGGTTTTAACAGGTGCAATTATAAACCGAGCCCTAATTCTGAAATCCCAATCTTCTACGCGAGAGCTCGGCTATTTTGCACTGCGATAGTCCTATTTTCTGATAGTGAGTAGAGCCAACAAATTCATTTGCCTTGAATAGTTTTAGAAGTTAAGAACGTCAGCTATGGTAATTCTCGTCTAGCAGCTATATCTTTGATGTTGAACATCAATTGAGGTAAATTAGACATACAACAAGTATAAAAAGCTCATTTTCATATTGCTGTAATGTATCCAATTTTCTCTGAGACAGTTACAGCTGACATAATCTATTGAGCACCAGCTGTAGTGATGGCTGGTGCTGCTTAAGGTTTCATTTGGGACAGTTTTTGTTCATTATTTTTTCAATATTTTAAAAAAAAATTATATATTAAAAACTATTTGAAAAAGCTGTCCTAAACAAGCCTAAATTAAGTGCTTCATTTGGGGGTATTATTTATTTCACTTTTATTTGTAGGCATTGGTGGATGCATACTTAAGAGTATCAATTCGAGTTGTTGAGACATATTTTGGTTTAACCTAAAATTGATCTGACCTAAATGTTCTTAACCCGAATCCAGCTAATTTATCATATGGGTCAAATCTAACTTCACCCTTACATAACTTAATCCAACATGTTTCATTCCCAACATGTTTCATTCAATGTCGATCATATAATTTTTTTTATATTATTTAACCCAATAATTATAAGGTAAACCTAAACTTAGGCTTCGTTTGGGACGGTTTTTTTATTGCTTTCTAAAACGGAGTTTTAGTACAAAAATAAAAAATTTTGTACTAAAACTCCGTTTTAGAAAGCAGTAAAAAAGCAGTCCCAAACGAAGCCTTAATCTATTTATCCAAAAATGATAATCAGGTTGATCAAGTGTAAATTTTTTTTTTTAAATTTTGAGTTGATTTAAGAAATGTTATAAAAAATTAATGCTATTAAATTAAATGAGAATTGTTATTAAAAAAAAAAGTAATGCTAAAGCATAAATTAGATAATTTAAAAAAAAAATCTCAACTAATTAATTTCATCAACCTAAAAAGGGCTCATTGATAACTACTTCATCATTTTGGGGCATAGCCCATTTTATTAAAAAAACAAATATAAAGTTCAACAAATAAAAACAAACAAATACAGGAAATAAAAGAAGAGAGAAAAAAAAAAAAATCGAACTTCAACCAACATTCTATAACAAATATAGAATGAGGAAAAACAAACCTAGATAAAACTCAAACATAACAAGGAACTAAGGAATTTAAGTACAATAAACAAGCGGACAACAGACTGCAAACTTTCTCTACCAAGCAGAAGGTAGAAAGTTATGATCCAAGCTCCCGGTAAAACACTCGGTAGTAATGACAGGATCGAAGAATAACTAAGGAGATATCAGCATCACAATCCACAGGGTTTCAGTTTCAGAATCTATGAAGAATGTCACACTCCAGTTCCCAGATTCCTCGAACATCAGGATTTCTCCTTCCAAATTTTGTATCCATCCATTATTGTCCGAGTCTCTTTCCAACAGATGTTGCCCAGATATAGTCCATAATATGCAAAAGAAAATGAAACTAGAGTCAGCAAAGAATATAGGAAAATTTTCTTTGATGATCCTCATAGTTCTTCCAGTTAAACACTTTCAATTTTATAGCTTTTCTGATTGATAAACTACAGGTCTGAGATGATATCCAATTTCCAGTGAAACGTCTGTTGTTCTTTTCAATCCAAAGAAGATAAACAAGTGAGGTAATAACTAGGTAAATGAAAATTTTCTCTTTAGAAGTAAAACATGGAATATGATCAAAGTGTTCTAGTTATTGAATTAAAGTAGGTCTCATATAGAACTTGCTAGTAGGAGGAAGTAAGGAGGAAACAATAGTGAAAGAGTAATCACACTAAAAAAATAAGTGTTTATGATTCTCATTGTGATCTTGGCAAAAACAACAAGAAGAAATAATATTTAAATTTCTTCTTAAAAGAATGTCAGCTGTTTTTGATTTTTCCATCAAAGCCATCCAAGTATATACCGAAAATCTGAGATCATGCTTTTTAAACCAGATAAGTTTATGACATGTAACAGTAATCAAATTGTCATAAAAGCTAGCCATATAAAGTCATATATATAAGTAGGGGTGTCAATATTTGACACGACCCGAAAACCCGACCTGAACCTGACCGAAAATTTTGGGTTCTGGTTAACCCAAACCGTAACCGTGTTAGAAATTAATTTTGACCCCTTTGTAAAATCGGGTTGGTTTGAGTTGACCCGGAAACAACATGGGTGACCCTGGGAAATCATGATTGTTCGTCCAAAATCAATGTCAAATCGCGTCTGTCGTATGTCGCATACGTCGTCACTCATTCTTCAGTCGCGTCCGTCTGGTTCCTTCGTCGTCGCTGCCTCGTCGTCCGGTCTGCTCGCCATTTGTTTGTCGTTGAAACCGTGGCAGTTGCCGACTAAAACCAACGTGATTCAATGCCGCCTGAAGCCAACGCCGCCGTCTCGTTATCCAACCGACCGACCTCCCTTCCTCGCCGTCGAAGTCCAAACCCTAGCCTTCTTGCTTTAGGCTGACGGGCGATACAACGAACAACCCAAATTTACAGGATTTGGCTGAATAGCAATTACAAAGGTTAGGTCATGTTGGAGTCCAAAAATCCGGACCCGTTTTAAAAAAATGGGTCAGGTTCGGGTTGACCCGAATAGTGCATGTTAGTTTCAGGTTGAACCCGAGCCCGATCCGTGACCCCATTATGATAATTCTAGATACAAGTTAATGATCTAATTGGCGAATCGTTTTATCAAGGGGAGGTAACAAATCCAAAACATTCATAACAGTTATTTAGCCTATACAAGTAGCCACTACTCTGTATATTGCATCCCAAAATCTATTTTTTTTTAACTAGTTCAATATTGATTGTTGGAGCTTTGTTATCCAAACAACTATGTTGTTAACTCTTCTAGCATTTAGATTATATTGTAAAGCTCTTATGTTGGAAAATGTAATGTAATAACATGTAGGGTATATTGACAAACATTTATTTGTGTATAATGTAAAATTTAAGAACTATCATGAATTGGTATGCGAAAGTTATTGTCAAATTATTATAAAGGTTTTGGTCGTAAGTAACGTAATGAAATATTTAGGAAAAAAAGCCTCTGTTTGTTTCCAACTCTTAATATCTTTAGGCGCCCTCAACCCTCTGGGCAAGAGATTATGTATGTATTATCACAACTCAAGTTAATTTCAAAATACCTCTATATATCTAATTTGAGTGAAAACATAATTAATAAATTTATTATATTGAAAGACAAAATAAAGTATCAAAAATAACATAAATTCTTAACTTGTTTCGAGACTTTCCAATCTTCTGACCAATGTAGATGACTCCAAATTACTGCAATAATGACACTGTAATAATATGACAACAACAACAACAACATCAAGCCTTTATCTCACTGTAATAATCTGACAATAAAGAATAAATTGATTTTTCAAAAAAAAAAAAAAAAACATCATAAAAACTAATTGAAATCAAATTTTTAAATATTTCTAAAAAGTAAAAATTGCTTGATTAAAATCCTGATATCTTTGTACAAAGATCTAACATGCACAAATTGAAGTTGTAAGAGACTAGCATTTTTGTATGTGGAGAATCAATAAGGGGAAAAACCACCGTGCATAACCCAGATGCAATAATCCACTATTAATTAGATGTGCAAGAATTTGCTCCTCCATAGTTAAAAAAGATGAGATTACACAACTGAAAATAATCATTTAATTTCATTTATAGAGAATATAGAGATTGGGTGTTGACAAGTGGATAGTTGGAATCCAGCAGCATTGTTGAACGTTAATAATCAAGCAATAATAGTTAGATGACAAAAGTCAAATGATGATGGGGAGTTATGTAGCTCTCTAAGCTCTCGAACCTTCTTCACGTGGAAAAGGAGCCCTATTTAAAGCTTTTTGAAAGGTGTTTTAATAAATTTGGACAAAATCCAAAACATTGCATCAAATGATTCATATTGATGAACCTATTGATTATACATCATTTATCAAGTATTTGAACGCCTTAATGATTTCAAAATTGAATGACCATTGGCCATGGGATTTATCTTGTCAAATTGCTCGATCTAAATACAAGCACACAAGATTTAGCGACCATTTAGTTCTTCAATTAATATCCTAAAGTTTTCAATTATATTTCAAGTACTTGATTTGAACTCATTTGGAGTTTAATTGGATCACTAGTGGTGTCGATGTGTTTATCTTATAAAGACATTTAGTTCAATTATAAGTTTGCTAAAATTAGAATTTCACTAGTTTCTAGTTTCCAATTTTAGAAGTTTAAAATTTGAATATTATATCATGATTAATGCTAATCAAATTATTATATAATAATAATAATAATAATAATAATAATAATAATAAGATTTCAAGTAGTTGACGATTTCATTTTTATGTTATTCATAATTTAAGCTAGTTTTCTTTTTGTTGCTAGATTCAGCTGATATGAAGTTGAGTTTAAGCCACTCCTTTTAGTTTGGGCTCAATTCTCACTTTTCTCTTAAAGTCTCAATTTTCAAAAAAAAAAAAAAAAAAAAAAAAAAAAAAAGTTTTTTTTTGTCGATTTAAGAAGCAATAAGAAAGCCATCCCAAACGAAGCCTCACAGGTAATGAGTTCAAAGCTAAGGGTGTCAATTCGGGTCAACGGGTCAAGTTTGGGTCCAACTTCGAGTTGATCCGGGCATAAACGGGTTGACTCAAATCAGACCAACTTTAGCTAAACCGGTGAAGATTTCTAACACAAACCCGACCCTCACGGGTTACGAGTTGACCCGACCCGACTAGCGAACATGCATGTATAGTTGTTGTCTCGCTGAGTTGCGCGGGCGTAAGGCCTGGCCGATTGGGTGAGGTCGAGTCATCATGTGTAGGGCCTAGGCGCCGTGGGAGGCTGAAGATTGTCGACTACACAAGGCTTGACCTGAGCTCGTAGGGCCTGGGCCAGGTCGAGTTATCATGCGGAGTGAGGAGGCCTTGCGGGCTGAGTGACAAACTAGCAGGGCTCGACTTGGCAAGCAGTAGGAGGCGCAAGTGCACAATGCTCATGAGGTCAGATTTCGATTGTTGGAGGCAAGGCTCGACCCGACTCACCCGAGTGAGACAAGGTAGCTGGAGCTTGCAGGAGCTGGGCGCAGTCATGCGGCGAGCGACTTGGCTAGGTCGAGTCATCACACGGGGTCCGTGATAAGCAGGTCAACTCAGGTTTTCAGGTCAACTCATACATGACCCATTTTTCAGACAGGTCAGAATCCGAACCCAACCTGTCTCACAAACGAGTTGACCTGACCCCGAATTTTTCCTGGTCGTGTAAACTTTTGACACCTCTATTCTAAACTTATTTATGTAATAATATGTGTGTGAGTTTGCATACGTAATTGACCCAAAAGTCTACAAAAAAAAGCATCAAATGATAAGCGAATAATTAGAATTGTTAATTATTAGATAATTGATATGTGCTAGAAAGGATTCTCTAGGTGGAAGAGTCCCCCCAACCATTGCTTGAAAAAAAGTATCTTTGATGAAAGAAAAACAAAAAACAAAATTTTTTATGCTTTTGAGTTCTTCAACTTAGGCTTCGTTTGTGACGACTTTCTTATTGCTTCTTAAAGTAGATTTTTAGTACAAAATTTTTAATTTTTGTACTAAAAAGCACTTTTAAGAAACAGTAAGAAAGTCGTCCCAAACGAAGCCTTAGTTATAATTTAATGCACGCCATTAATGTTTGAAGTGAAGGAAAGTGATAGAAATAAAATTTAATTGGCTATTGATTGTTAGCTTTCTATACAACTTTTCTGTCTTTCTCGAAGGATTCAAACGCGGTCCTCAGTCTTTCCCTGTATTATGTGCGTTTGTTAGAGAAAATTTGTATGAGAAATTGAGAATATTCTAAGATGATATTAGTATGGAATTAATTAATAAAAAATATATTATGTATGATATATCTATTGAAAAATTGGCATAAATCTCGAGGTATAATTTAAATCGAAAATTTTTGTTATTAAATTTAAGATGATATGAACTCTAATTCAGAAATTTTTTGTTGAACTGAGTGTCTCAATAAGATGAACCCAACAATATCAAAAGTTATCCAATCCGAGCCTAAATAAGATCAAATCAAACACTTGAAGAACAATTGGAACCTTCAAACATTAATTGGATGGTTAAATTATCTCCAAATATGACATGCTTATTATCAAATCAAGTGCCTCGACGAGAAAAAACCAACAAGCACAAAATCAACCATTTTGATTATAAGTGTCTATTCTCACATCATTAAGACACTTTATTGATGAATAAACGCTTTATGATTCAATGAATCATAAAAAACCATACGAATGAAATGCTTTGGATTCAACCAAATTTATTAAAATACCCTTCTTAGAAAGCCTATGAATATAACCTCATTCACTAGACAGAGGGTGTCACGCTCCAAGATCTAACTTGGAAAGAATGTCAATCAATTACTCAAACAATTTACCAGAGCTATCTAAAACCTTCATTAAACAATCTATCAAACATCTATAAAATTTAAACATCAATATATATCAGTCGATTCATATCTCAAAATATCATGTACAATACTCAGGAACTACACTATCAATACTAGTAAAGAAACTATCCTGTCCTGAGTACAAAAGAATCATCAATCGACCGAAAAGACCAAAACCTGAAGATCTGGATCAATTCCTATCTCCTGCTCCCAAGCCCAGCAGGTCACCTAATACCTATAATTGAAATCAAAGCACGGTGATGCTATCAATATGCATGTCAATCTATCAAATCCGTATCAGTCAATGGTCAATGAGTCAATGCAATCCGGAAATCAATAGTCAATAAAACCAGTCAATGCAGCGGCAGGCAAATCGATAAATCAACTCAATCAATCAATATCCGTCAATCAAATCGATGCGGTCTAATCAATACGATCTAATCAATGAAATCAATCGAGGAAAGCAATACGAAACAATGAATCTATAAAGCAGTCAGTACGGTGCAGAAACAGTAGTGATGACGAATCTATAAAATCTATAGGTAGTAATATCAATGAATCTATAAGATGTCCATATCCATGCTATCAATGCAATATCTATATCTATCCATGTCCATATCAATGCTCAGTAGTATCAATGCTCGGTAATCAATCGATGAAAGTAATAAAATCCGTACGATACAGTAAATCCGATCAATTCAATAAAGCAGAAATTGATAAAGCAATAAATCCGAATATCAATACAGTAAACATGCATTTCAATACTATAATACTGAACAAGTACAATCAACTGGCTATGTTGCTATTGTAGAATCCATATTGCTGTTGTAGATATCCATATACATTGGTTCTATCAATAAGAGTCGTCACTCTTTTCGCCCGTCGGCATATCAATAAACTCCTTATGACTCCCATCAATATATCAATAATCAATGTTTAAAGAAAAGCCCGTCGGCCCACCATCCTGTACAGGTCTATCAATCTTCAACCAATGTTCAACCAGGTTCCACTTGTATTTCAGTATCAATAGTCAATCAATAATCAATATTAAAGCAATCTAGAACAATCATATCAATAATCATGCACATACCAATTCAATCTATCAATTTCAGACAAATCAGAAATCGTACGAAAATCGGGCAGAGTAACGACAGTCTGTCAAATTTACACAAAAATCCTGCAAAAAGGCACAAATTCCAATTTTCTCCAAATTACAGTAGAATATCCACGACATCAATACAAGACTATCAATGTAAAGAATCCAAATCAAATCATGTCCTGATAATTTTCTATTCGATTAAAATCGCGTAGAATCAATTCCGACCGATAAAATCTTCGTAGAATACAGTCAAATCGTGTACAATAGTCATATCTATAACATACTAAAAGTTGTGCGGTGAAAGTTGTGTCAAATCAAAATCATGTCCAAAAGTAGACTACGAAAACACAAAACAGTGCACAACTCGATCAAAACACAAGATCTTCGAAAACAGAAACAGGGTTCGGAGTCCTTACCACGAGATCTTCACTTTTCCCAACAGCAGCGTCGGACGAAAAGCGCTCCGCGGTCTCCGAAAACCAGCTTTTCCTCTTTTTCCCTTTCTCTTTCTCTCTCCTCAAAATATCTGATTTTATAAAATGAATTTCTCTCTCCTCAAAACGAGCTCATTTCCTTATATCATACTCAGATCGGCCTGGCCGATCGCCCGATCGTCCCGGGACGATCAGACCAATTCTGATCGTCCTGGACCATTCCCAGGGCGATGATCAGGACGGTATTGTGAACAGTGCCGATCGTCCTGGACGATCTCAATATCGTCCTGGACGATCCTGTCCAGAAATAGCTCCAGAAATCAGCTGTTTGAATGCACTGATCGGCCTGGACGATCTCAACTTCGTCCTGGCCGATTCTGGGAGAAAAATCTAATTCAGAGAGGAACAGTAAGGGAACGAGATCTCACAGAGGGGGTCCAAGAGCTAAGAGAATTAAATAGCTATCTAACATCACCGACGACCATCAACTATCTTTGTCAACAATGACGACCACCAACAACAATCATTGTCATTATCCTCAGATTCGTATCAAGATCTAATCCTGTTGCTGGGTATTAAATGTTCATCCGTGAATAATTGATTTCTGTAATATGTATTGTGGGAAATCAGATATTGCTTCTCAAAATAGTCTTATCTTCTTCTATTATGAAGATGAGAAGATTCTTATTATCTCATATAATATAGTGAACTTTTAATTTGGGTCAAACCCTTTAGTTTTACCCTTTTCAGATTTTCCATGCTAAAACTATTTTTGATCTCCCATAACTTTTTATCTGTGTGTGTTGAATCTTTGTCTCAAGCTAACACATAAAATACCAATTCTACCGGCATAAATTTTCTAGCACATAACACTACTCATCATGAAATAAATATAATGGTAATAAAATTACTTGTTCAAATAAGATGAGTGAGTGGTAATGAATAGGACTTATTTTGATCAAGTGCTTCATATTCTTTTATACAGTTAGGGGCTCTAAGGATAAATTACTCATATGGGATAAATCATTATGACTTCGCCACCTAAGTTGAAGTGCAAGCCAATGAGTGTGAACTTGCCTGATGCCTCAAAGAAGCCAAAAAAATCTTCTTAGAGGTGCTTAGAAAGCTTCTTCATCATTGCGACATGAGTGAAGCGAGCCAGTTTGCAATTTGGTCACCATGAGATGCTGCAGGGGGTAGGTCTACATTGGGAGTTGAGGTGGTGAGGATGGTTGATGTAAAACAGGAGATGAATGTGGAGAAGAATAAGATCCTGAAGAGGGGAAGTACAACTGTGATAATGGCTTGCATATGAGAATTTATAACCGAGCAGGGAGCAGGAAGCAGGAATAAGAGTTTGTGGTTGAACATAGTGAAGAAAGTTCAAAAAAGTTTGAGGAGATGCAGAAGCTTGCAAGACATGGTGGCAAACGATCTAAATACAAGCACACAAGATTTAGAGATCATTTAATTATTCAATTAATATCTCAAAGTTTTCAATTATATTTCAAGTATTTGATTTGAGCTCATTTGAAGTCGAATTGAATTACTAGTGGTGTTGATGTATTTATCTTATAAAGACATTTAGTTCAATTATAAGTTTGTTAAAATTATAATTTTGCTAGTTTCCTCTTTCCAATTGTAGAAGTTTAAAATTTGAATATTATATTATGATTAATGCTAATCAAATTATATATATATATATATATATATATATATATATATATATATATATATATATATATATATATATATATATAATAAAAAGATTTCAAGTAGTTGACGATTTCATTTTTATGTTATTCATAATTTAAGCTAGTTTTCTTTTTCTTGCTAGATTCAGCTGATATCAAGATGAGTTTAAGCCACTCCTTTTAATTTGGGCTCAATTCTCACTTTTATCTTAAAGTTTCAATATTCAAAAAAAAAAAAAAAAAAAAAAATTTGTCGATTTAAGAAGCAATAAGAAAGCCATCCCAAACGAAGCCTCACAGGTAATGAGTTCAAAGCTAGGGGTGTCAATTCGGGTCAACAGGTCAAGTTTGGGTCCAACTTGAGTTGATCCGGGCATAATCGGGTTGACTCAAATCCGACTAGTTTTAGCTAAACGGGTGAAGATTTCTAACACAAACCCGACCCTCACGTGTTACGGGTTGACCCGACCTGACTAGCAAACATGCATGCACAGTTGTTGTCTCGCTGAGTTGCACGGGCGTAAGGCCTGGCCGATTGGTTGAGGTCAAGTCATCATGTGTAGGGCCTAGGCGTTGTGGGCGACTGAAGATTGTCGACTACACAGGGCTTGACCCGAGCATGTAGGGCCTGGGTGAGGTTGAGTTATCATGCGGAGTGAGGCGGCCTGGCGGGCTGAGTGAAAGACTAGCATGGCTTGACTTGGCAAGCAGCAGGAGGCGCAAGTGTGCAACGCTCACAAGGTCGGATTGCGACTGTTGGAGGCAAGGCTCAACCCGGCTCACCCGAGTGCGGTGAGGTAGCTAGAGCTCGCAGGAGATGGGCGCAGTCATGCGGCAAGCGACTTGCCTAGGTCGAGTCATCACGCTGGATCCAAGTTAGGCAAGTCAATTCAAGTTTTCAGGTCAACTCGTAAATGACCCATTTTTCAGACATGTCAGAAAGTTGAATCCGAACCCAACCCGTTTTACAAACGAGTTGATCTGAAACCTTAAATTTTTCCTGGCCATGTAAACTTTGGACACCTCTATTCAAAACTTATCTATGTACTAATATGTGTGTGAGTTTGCATACGTAATTGACCCAAAAGTCTAAAAACAAAATCATCATATGATAAGCGAATAATTAGAAATGTTAATTATTAGATAATTGATATGTGCTAGAAAGGGTTCTCTAGGGGGAGGCAAATTATTGCGTCCGGACATCTGACATGCGGACATCCAATCCAGAGACTCCACCTCACCCGGATGCACTGGGTCTCGATATTTTTGAGTGACGTGGCATATTTTTATTGGTGTCTGGACGAATCCAGACACCATATACAATAATTTGCCTTAGGTGGAAGAGTCCACCCAACCATTGCTTAACATGGAAAAAAAAGTATCTTTGATGAAAAGAAAAACAAAAACAAAATTTTTTAGGCTTTTGAGTTCTTCAACTTAGTTATAATTTAATGGGTTGATCCGGGCATAAATGGGTTGACTCAAATCTGACTAGTTTTAGCTAAACAGGTGAAGATTTCTAACACAAACCCGACCCTCACGTGTTACGGGTTGACCCGACCTGACTAGCGAACATGCATGCACAGTTGTTGTCTCGCTGAGTTGCACGAGCATAAGGCCTGGCTGATTGGTTAAGGTCAAGTCATCATGTGTAGGGCCTAGGCGTTGTGGGCGACTGAAGATTGTCGACTACACATGGCTTGACCCGAGCATGTAGGGAACCTGGGTGAGGTTGAGTTATCATGCGGAGTGAGGCGGCCTGGCGGGCTGAGTGAAAGACTAGCATGGCTTGACTTGGCAAGCAGCAGGAGGCGCAAGTGTGCAACGCTCACAAGGTCGGATTGCGACTGTTGGAGGCAAGGCTCAACCGGGCTCACCCAAGCGCGGTGAGGTAGCTAGAGCTCGCAGGAGATGGGCGCAGTCATGCGGCAAGCGACTTGCCTAGGTCGGGTCATCACGCTGGATCCAGGTTAGGCAAGTCAACTCAAGTTTTCAGGTCAACTTCGTAAATGACCCATTTTTCAGACATGTCAGAATGTTGAATCCGAACCCAACCTGTTTTTACAAACGAGTTGATCTGAACCCAATTTTTTCCTGGCCATGTAAACTTTTGACACCTCTATTCAAAACTTATCTATGTACTAATATGTGTGTGAGTTTGCATACGTAATTGACCCAAAAGTCTAAAAACAAAATCATCATATGATAAGCGAATAATTAGAAATGTTAATTATTAGATAATTGATATGTGCTAGAAAGGGTTCTCTAGGGGGAGGCAAATTATTGCGTCCGGACATCTGACATGCGGACATCCAATCCAGAGACTCCACCTCACCCGGATGCACTGGGTCCCGGTATTTTTGAGTGACGTGGCGTATTTTTATTGGTGTCTGGACGAATCCAGACACCATATACAATAATTTTCCCTAGGTGGAAGAGTCCACCCAACCATTGCTTAACATGGAAAAAAAGTATCTTTGATGAAAAGAAAAACAAAAACAAAAATTTTTATGCTTTTGAGTTCTTCAACTTAGTTATAATTTAATGGGTTGATCCGGGCATAAATGGGTTGACTCAAATCCGACTAGTTTTAGCTAAACGGGTGAAGGATTTCTAACACAAACCCGACCCTCACGTGTTACGGGTTGACCCGACCTGACTAGCGAACATGCATGCACAGTTGTTGTTTCGCTGAGTTGCACGGGCGCAAGGCCTGGCTGATTGGGTGAGGTAAAGTCATCAAGTGTAGGGCCTAGGCGTTGTGGGCGACTGAAGATTGTCGACTACACAGGGCTTGACCCGAGGATGTAGGGCCTGGGTGAGGTTGAGTTATCATGCGGAGTGAGGCGGCCTGGCGGGCTGAGTGACAAATTAGCATGGCTCGACTTGGCAAATAGCAGGAGGCGCAAGTGTGCAACGCTCACAAGGTCGGATTGCGACTGTTGGAGGCAAGGCTCAACCCGGCTCACCCGAGCGTGGTGAGGTAGCTAGAGCTCGCAGGAGATGGGCGTAGTCATGCGGCAAGTGACTTGCCTAAGTCGAGTCATCACGTTGGATCCGGGTTAGGCAAGTCAACTCAAGTTTTCAGGTCAACTCGTAAATGACCCATTTTTCAGACGGGTCAGAAAGTTGAATCCAAACCCAACCCGTTTCACAAACGAGTTGATCTGAACCCGAATTTTTCCTGATCGTGTAAACTTTTGACACCTCTATTCAAAACTTATCTATGTACTAATATGTGTGTGAGTATGCATACGTAATTGAACCAAAAGTCTAAAAAAAAATCATCATATGATAAGGGAATAGTTAGAAATTTTAATTATTAAATAATTGATATGTGCTAAAAAGGGTTCTCTACGTGGAAGAGTCCCCCCAACCATTGCTTAACATGGAAAAAAAAAGTATCTTTGATGAAAAGAAAAACAAAAACTTAGTTATAATTTAATGCACGCCATTAATGTTTGAAGTGAAGGAAAGTGATAGAAATAAAATTTAATTGGCTATTGATTGTTAGCTTTCTATGCCACTTTTCTCTGTCTTTCTCGAAGGTTTCAAACGCGGTCCTCAGTCTTTCCCTGTAATATGTGCGTTTGTTAGAGAAAATTTGTATGAGAATATTCTGATAAATAAATTTTATTTTTATGAAATTTATTTTAAGATGATATTAGTATGGAATTAATTAATAAAAAATATATTATATATGATATATCTATTGAAAAATTGGCATAAATCTCGAGGCATAATTTAAATGGAAAATTTTCGTAATTATATTTAAGATGTTTTGAACTCTAATTCAGCAATTTAAATTATAGATCTTAATAATTTGACATAAATGATGTGACATAGATTGATTTTTCAGGGTGATATTATGGAGTTCATGTTTGAGAGAGGCTTGTCCGCTTTTTTAATACTTCTCGAAGCAGTTTTCTGATAAAAAAAATAAAATTTATATACTAAAAAGCTGCTTTAAGAATCATTAAGAAAGCCGTCCCAAACGAAACGTGAAGCCCCTTATGACTGGTATACCAAATTGCAGCACAAGCAACATGGTTTTTTAATCAACAAGCATTCATGTTTTATGATTACTATTTGGAGAAATCTGATCATTATATACATAAGATGCTTAGGTGGACAAGAAGCCCCTATCAAAAAATAGAATTTTTCGCAGCAGTTGTTAAGAGCAATTTTAAAACCGCTGTCAAAACTTTGTTTTAGCATCGGTTTTAACTGCTACAATTTGCACCGGTTTAACTGATGAAATTAGAAGCAGTTTAAACTAGTACAATTAGCACCAGTTTTAACCGGTGCAATTATAAACCAAACTCTAATTCCGAAATCCCAATCTTATACGTGTGATGACCCTATTTTCTGATAGTGAGTAGAGCCAACATATTAATAGTGACACACAGAACTATCTTCAATACTTCAAAACAACAAAGACGAAATTGCTGTAGATCATAATCTCTGATACCATGATGAATACACAAAACAGAAAAGATAACATAAGCAGAAATTAGAAATACAACAAGTATAAAAAGCTCATTTTCATATTGCTGCTATGTATCCAATTTTCTCTGATGCAGTTACAGCTGACATAATCGATTGAGCACCAGCGGTAGTGATGGCTTCATTTGAGACAGCTTTTGATCATTATTTTTTCATTATTTCAAAGAAATTTTTGTATTAAATAACTGTTTAAGAAAGCTATCCCAAACGAAGTCTAAATTAAGTACTTCATTTGGTGATATTTTTTTTCGCTTTTATTTTATAGGCATTGGTGGATGCATACCTAATAGTGTCAATTCAAGTTGCTGGGACATGTTCGGGTTTAACCTAAAATTGATCCGACCTAGATGTTCTTGACCCGAATCCAACTAATTTATCATATGGGTCAAACCTGACTCCACCCTTACATAGCCTTAATCCAACATGTTTCATTTAATTATTATGTTGATCATATACTTTTTTTTTAATATTATTTAACCCAGTAATTGTCAGGTTAATCTGATCCTAACCCGTTTATCCAAAATTGATAATCATGCCAATTTCAAATTTTTTGATCAAGTCGAACCGATCCTAAAATTAATTTTTTAAAAATTTAAATTGATTTAAGAAATGTTATAAAAAAATTAATGCTATTAAATTAAATGAGAATTGTTATTAAAAAAAAAGTAATGCTAATTAAAAAATTCTCAACTAATTAATTTCATCAACCTAAAAAGGGCTCATTGATAACTACTTCATCATTTGCCATAAATATGGATGTTTATAGCCACTCATATAGTCATATGGGATTTTGACCTTTCTTATCTGCCGTCAGTCCGTCACATACAAATTTACATAACGGTTCTTGTTCAAAAGGAAAAGTATGTAACGGAAGCGAAAATGAAAGTAGGAGGAAATTTCCTTTGAAATTTCTTTTGCTAAACTCCGATTTTAAGAAAGCCATTACAAGAAAGCTATTATCACAAAAAAAAAATCGATCCGACTAGAAAAAAATCAACCCTCCGTGTTACGGGTTGACCCGACCTGACTAGCAAACTCATGCCAGTTGTTGTCTCGCTAGTTGCACGGGCGTAGGCCTGGCCAGGTCAAGTCATCATTTAGGGCCTAGACTGAAGATTGATCATACACTAGGTTAAATGCGGAGTGAGGCGGCCTGGCGGGCTATGAAAGACAATGAGCTCTTCATTGCAACGCTCACAAGGCGGATTGCGACTGTTGGAGGCAACAACCCGAATATAGAGTTTAGTCATGGACTTGCTAAGTAATACGTTGGATCGTTCAACTCATAGTAATTAGTCAACTTAGATTTCGACCCGTTTCACAAACGGGATTGAACCCGAATTTTTTATCGTTAAACTTTTTTATACTTAAACAGTTTGAGTTTAGTAGTCTCAAAAGTATATTGAATTAAAAATTTTGTTCTAAAAAGCTGCTTAACAGAAAAAAAAGTAATGAAAAGAAAATCGTCCTAAATTTTATATATAATGCACTCTAATCTTAAATGTAAATCTAATCAACTATGCCTACTAACAGTCTTTCACCGCAACTGATAATCTTTGTGGCATATCATAATAAATATGAGAGTTGAACTCTTCCTAAATTTGGTCATTCTGAATGAAAGTTGTTTCAGGGGTTGGAGTGCTTGAAGATTCCGCTTTTGTTCTCGAAGCATGATAAGAAAGTTGTATCAAACACTTTGAGCAGCCGGTCTAAATGTGAGCCCCTTATGACTGTAGCAACTCTCCTATTTGGTAGGATCATTATTGACAGTGCTTAGGTGGATCCAAGCTATCAAAAAATAGAATTTTTCCAGTTGAGAGTTTTAAAACCGCGCAAAACTTTGCCTGCATCGGTTTTAACTGCTCAATTTGCGGTACGTGAAACTAGAAGCAGTTTAAACGTACAATAGCACCAGTTTTAACCGGTGTCGAAATCCCAATCTTATACGTGTGATGTTTTAGTAACTAGTCAGTTCAATTGAACCGGCCAGGTCTGCGCTTCCCTGACATAATCTTCCCTCATAAAAATTTCTTCATTATCGAAATTTAAGAAAGCTATCAAGAAGTCTAATTGAGTACTTCATACCTTAGGCATGGATGAAGTGTCAATTCAAGTTGCTGACAGGATATTGTGCTTTCCAACTAATTTTCATATGGGCTTGTTACATAGCCTTACATTATGTTGTAACCCAGATTGTCAGGTTATCTTTCTGTTCAAAATTGATAATCATGTCAATTTCATAATTTTTGATCAAGTCGAACTCGATCACAAAAGAATTGTATAAAAAAAAAGTTCTAAAGCATAAATTAGATAATTAAAAAAAAATTCAACAATTATCACAACCTAATAAGGGCTCATTGATAACTACTAATGATTTCCTGCCCTATGGGGAGTCAATCCGTCTACAATTTACATAACGGTTCCATGTAAGGAGCGAAAAAAGGATGAGAAACTCGGAATCAATAGTTTAAGATGTTTAGAGAAGTAATTGTCATGTTTTCATAAATTTTGAATTAATAGTTTAGGAGCTATAAATTTTTTATTTTGTTGCTAACAATAGAAAAAAAATCTCTTAGTATTAGGATTTTGTTTAGGATATATTTAATTGGCCTTAATAGGTCAATAGGATCAATGGCTCTTTGAATTAATTGGCCTGACAATAGTTAATTAGGTTTGATTATCTTTTGTTTGACATAACTAGAGTCATTAAATACTTAAGCCTTATTAATTGAGATAGGGGAGCGTGAGAGGACTATGAGACGCAACGCAGTCTAGATGTCTGAGCCGGAAAGCTGGAGAAGACTTTGATGGAGACCAGCCAGGCCAAAGAAACCTGTTACACCCTTAACCACCCATTTGAAGAAAAAAAAGCATTTTTTCTTTTCATTTAAGCTGGACAATGTAATCCATCCTATGGTTCAACCTCCTACCTTAGGTAAGGTCGTCCCTCTAGAAACGATTCCATTGAGCCACTTGATTTGATGTTTGACTAATTTGAATACTTAAGCCTTATTAATTGAGATAGGATGTCTGCATGCCCAGACATAGGATGTAAAACTGTTCTAGGTTCTTAAGGAGACACTACAACGGTAGAAAGTCAACATATATCCTTTTCACCCCTACAAATTCAATAGAAAAATAGTATGGATGCATATGCTCAGAATCACATCCATAATTAAGATTCTCATTAAAAAATATATGAAATTTACACTCATCAATCTAAAACACTTAAATTAATTATTGTATCTAATATTTTTATTGTTTTATTTCAATAAGATAATTGTTGTAATTAGAGTAAACAATAGTAGTTTGTTATAAGTAAGCATACTTTCTAGTGAGTTCAACACTATACTCTATCATTTTATTATTTGATTCAGTACATATATATACTTACGTATATTAAGTGAGATTTTATTAATTTTATATAAAGAAAATCTAAGCAATAAATTTTGATTCGGAATTCAAAACCTATAAGAAATTAATTTTTGTTGGAGCTCACAATTACTTTAAATAAATTTCGTTGGAGCTTCACAACTATTTATATATTATTTACAGTCAATTATTTCGCGTTAATGAAAGCAGAAGTTACTGCACGCCATCCTCTTCAAACACTCTAGAATTTTGAACCATTCTGCCGCGCTCGCCGCCGTTGAATGCAAGATCTCTCGTTCCCATTCACCGTCCACCTTTTATATCCTCCGCCAAATTCCTCCCTTTCTTCCTTCTTTCCACCTACTCTTTCAACAGCACAACGCAAATTCTTCTTCTACATATCACTTCGCACGAACATCACCCCCAAGCAGCTCGACGATATGCCTCAAGGAGTCCTCATCGTCTTCCTGCTCCTCACCCTTTTCTTCCACCTCTCATCGGCTTTGGTAGCCATGAATCCTTACTACCGCAACTGCTCCGGTCCATCCCGCTGCAGCGGCAGCAAAGTCAACGTCTCGTTCCCTTTCAGCCTTCCCGATAGCCCTAGCTACTGCGGCGTCCCGGGCTACGAACTCAACTGTAGCGATGCCGAATCCGAACCCAGTATCCGTCTGGACGGAGTCGATTACAGAGTCAAGGACATCCATTACGACCAGGGTTTCCTCACCCTGGTCGAATCGAATTTCCTGGGCAATTCTTGCCCTGAGACCTTTACGAACGCCAGCATCAATTCCACGCTCTTCGATTTCGCCGATCTGGATGTCAACTTGACGGTCTATATCAATTGCAGTAACCCGATTCCCAGCCTGACGGCGATCCCCTGCTTTAGCGATCCCTTTGGGCCTTACTCGTATTATAAATTAGACAAAGGGCCGCCATTGTTTCTGTTGGATTTGTTCGGGGGGTGTCAGTTGAAGGCAGCGGTGCCGTTGGATGAAATGGCAGCGATGTCGTTGAACAGCAACTCGTCCAAGTTTGGGGAGGTGTTGAAGCAGGGTTTTGGATTGAAGTGGACTGCGGGGAAGGACTGGTGCAGGGGATGCATTGATTCAGGTGGGGTTTGTGGTTATAATTCAACGAGGGCTTCTGATCCCATTTGCTTCTGCCCCAACAATACTGCACTTGGGAGTTGCCCTTATGAACGGAGTAAGTGGTTCCTTTGCTTCTGTTCTCTGTTTCTTACTTTCTTAATCTTCTCTTGAGTTATTCTCTGCATGATCCTCTGCTTCTTGTTGAGCTATAACTAGGCTGATTTCGTAACAAACATTCTATATGAAGCCGGTAGAAGTTCATGGTATGTATTTCGTACTAATATAAATAAGCATACACCACCACCTCACTAACAGGACAGGTAAGCTCATGTGACCTTCCTATTTCTGGATATTATATAGGTTGGAAAAATCACTTAGGTTGGTAGATTATTACCGATCACTTAGTTCCAATTTGTGTTGACGCACATACCGTTTCTGTGGCCGATGAGATTTTCCCCATTTTCATAACAAATCATAGAAACAGAACCAATATCAGTATTGCATCTCCTTGCTTGCTTTTGTTTTTTGCATTTTAGCTGATTTGTGAAACTATTGGTCCAGTTCGATCGACAGAGTTAGTTTGGTAAAAGATTGACAATGTAAGCGTTGAGCGCGTGAGCACTGTAGGTTGACAATCTAAGCAAAAGCCACCTTGTTAAGTTTTTTTTTTGTTTTTTTTTTTTTTCAAATATGAGTCTTTTATAGAATATGGCCGAAGTTCTGGAATATATCACATTTTCTTATTTTGTGTAATAGAAAGGATTAAATTTGATGGTAGGGATGTGAGCTTCAAAAGCCAAGAATATGCTTTTAGACTTTGACTAGAGCTTAAGAAAATTCTAGTTATTTGAAATAACGCTCGTGTTAGAAGCGTATGTCTTATTTAAAGCCATTGAGAGAGACATCAACACAAATTTTAGGATTTCACATAGTTGAATGGGATTTCCAACATTCAAATAAATGCTGTTGGGCACTATTACAGGCAGGAAATAGACAAGTATTATCAACTGAAATTAGCTTTCTTTTTGTGTTTGAAACGAGTTTTCTGCTGCCAATGTTATGGTACTACTATTTCATTTATCAATCGGTAGTAAGAATCTGTGAGCTCTTAAGGACCTAAAGTTGTTATTTTGTATTGAACAAATCTATGAAGCGAAGTATTTCACTGTTCCCATACAAACTTACATAAAAATCTTACTGAGGGGACCAAGTCAAGTATACTTTCCCATTTTATTTAGGCCATGCAAGCGTTCATGTAGTGTTTCTTTTTGTATTTAGCGAGTATAACCAGGTGGTAACGCAAAATTCAATAAAATTTTCTTAAATTTATTGGAGCAAACTTTAATCATAGAATTTTGTTAAGGAAAAATAGATCATTTAGGGCTGTTTTGTTGAAAAGTTTAAACGGGTGTAAAGTATTCCAAAATGGGGATTTGAAGATTTAGGTATTTTGTTGGATGAAAATGGAATGCGAAATAAAGTAAAATAAAATTCTAGTTCATTTTTGTGGTAAATCAAACTTGTCCAATTTTGAGTGAGAATTGTTTACACCGCAAACAAGCTTGATTGACCGCCATCGACCACCACCGCTGCAGCCTCCATCCACCTCCTACCACCACTGCCTCCACCCGCCAGCCACCATCGCCACCGTCGACTGCCACCACTCGCCGCCGGCCACCACCTCCCGCCACCACCACCATTTTTTTTTTGTCGCTTACCGCTACTGATCACCACCACCACTGTCGCCATCCGCCTCTGGCCGCTGATTTTATTTAGCCAAACCATCTAAGTCGACTTTCTCTAATCTTATCTGTCACTCAAGCTACTCCAAACTTTTCACGTATATACTCATTTAGCATTCTATCTCTAAGAGTGAAACTACTCATCCACTTGAGTATCCTAATCTCTGATAACATTAAATTTATGCTTATCTTTCAATGGCTAATATTCTGCGCCATAAAGCATTGCATATCTTATCACCTGCTTATAGAATTTTACCTTACGTTTGAGGGAGAATTTTCCGTCACACAAGGAGCTCGATGTATTCCTATGCTTGAACCATCCAACTTAAATTCTACTAACTATTTTATCATTACTTTGAACAATAGACCTGAGGTTTCTAAAACTTATAAACTTATTAAAGATTTAATGACACAAAGTCACAATACCCCATTAGATCTATTACTGTCAAAATTTTACTCCATGTATTCAATTGAACTGAATGACATAACAAATATTAAATTATTTAAGTTATATAATAATGATGTAAATTGTGACAAAAAATAAAGATAAGTTTTTTATAAAATATATAATTGAAATGAAAATTTTTCTTTAATATTAAATTTAAATATTTATATTTAAGTGATAAATATCTTCTGTTGTTGTAATTATCAAACTTATTTATAATTTATTTATAAAATGTAGTCTATAAATTATTTATATCAAGATTAAGTTTTAATCAAAATAAACCTTGTTTAGCTTCATCAAGGAAATTGCAACTGGTTCAATTGTTCATTGGTCCAAGCATGTGTCTCCATTCCATTTAATCCTTAACAAAAGCTGTTTTAACTAAGGATCGACCCGGCCGGGAGGCCCAGTTCACTGTTAGATTATCTAAACCATGGGGGGAAAGCGCAAGGCTTGAGGGGCAAGGTTGAGGGCTTTTGACTTTATTATGGGGGTAAAAATTTGAGTACACTAACTATTAAGGTTTTCTTTAGGGTAAACTTTTTTAGTATTTTTTATAGCAATTTTAATGTTTAAAAAATGTTAATTAAAAAATTTTGTATTAAATTCTTAGAAACAAGATATGAAATGAGTATTTACATGAAAAGGTTGTAGTAGCTTCAGTGAAAGATAAAATTAGAGAGAGTTGCTTTAGATAGTATGGTCATATAAAATGACAGCTTTCCGATGATTAAATTAGGAAAGTAGATGTATTATATTTGACTTATTTTAAGAAAGTTAGAGGTAGATCTAAAAAAATATGGTTAGAAAATATTATAAATGATCTTTTTTTATTAGATTTAGATTAGAATTTGACTCTTAATAGAACACAATGGAGAAAAATGATTCATGTAGCCGACCTCATATAGAGTGATAAAGGCTTGTTATCGTTATTGTTGTTGTAGTAGAAAATTTTGTACTTGAAAGCTGTTTTAAAAAGTAGTAAAAAAGTTGTCTCAATTGAAGTCTAAATTATAATATTTACAATTAAATTCATTCAATATCTAAAAAGAAAAGAAAACAAGGAGAAGGAGAAATAAGGTTGGAGCTGGGTTTGGTCATTGCAAATGAGAGGTGGGTACAACAAAAACCGGGTTCGTTCAAACTGTGCTGTATGATTTTAATCTTCGCCAAAGCTTGACTTTTTCGGTCCAGTTTCTTGTTTCGAAAAACAGTCTTTTACTCAGCCAACCAAATTAATATAGATTTTTTTTTTTTCATTTCCAGTTTAATTCTGACGCTAAAATATAATTTGGTTTAAAACAATTTATATCTTTGCATTAAATATTATTTGTAATTTTAGAAGATATTAGTGATAAATTATAAAGTATATGAAATTTATAAAAATATTTAGTTGAATTTTATTTGAGGAATTTCCTGGCATTCAAAGTTGTGATAATTAAATAGAAAAGGACTTGAATGTGAACATTGGACGAGTGAATGGCCAAACCGCCGTTGAAAAAGTACATTAAATTCCGTGTTAATGTAGTTGCTTAACATTGAAGTAATCTTATTGTTAGACAAAATTGCTTCTTTTTCATATTTTAGTAGATATTGAGTTGAAATAAGTGAGAGATAGCGGTCAACAATCGAAGGATCAGCTTACTATATCTTATCGTCAAAGGAAATAACTGGCCTTAAATTGGTTAGTTAAAGATGGTTTGGCAATAATTGTCAGCCGATGACGAGAGTGTCTTGTTGATGGTAATAGGTAATGATGATATTTTAGTGATTGGGCGTCTAGTATGATGGTAGTTAGATAATGGTGATTGTCAACAATTATTTTTTGATGTTTATCATAGGTCAGAGTTTTCTTCTATTCCAACTCTAGCTCGAGGCCGTCCCTCATGTGAAAATGAAAGTTTATTTATATATTTTAGAGTGATATTTTAAATTTTAAATTTAAATTCTTAAAACTTATCTATTTGATCATATAAGATTTTCTGAGAATTTAGGAGCATTAATGCATCGGATTTGAGTGATCTTAAACTTGCTAGTTTCTCTTATTAAGTTGCTCATTTTGATCTTAAACACACAAGATTTATTGATCATTTGATCTCTAACAATCGTGAAATTTCCATCTATATTTTGTGTCTTTAATGAATGATCATTGAGACTTGAATCAATATACTTTATGTTATTAGATTCACCACATCAAAATGTTCATTTCGACTATAAGTTTAATAAAATCGAAGCTTAAATGCTCCTAAATATTTTTTTTTGTTCAAATGTTGTGTCAATATATATTTGATGGGATAAAATTTTTAATTATATATTAATATGTATTTTAATTAAATTAAAGTTAATAATTAAAATTTTAATCTTGATTAAACTTTGACTTAGAATCTGCTAACCGAATTATCTTTTCCGTGGAAAGAAAGGAACATCAACGGTATAGCATCAATTTTCCTTCCCAGTTCCCATCTTTTGACCTCTCATCGCGACGACAAAGTTTCTATTATGACGTGTAGGATAGGCGCACCATAAAGTTATGATGGGAGAAGTCGGAGAACTGCATAGTTTAAGAAAACATGTCATAAATTATAACAGACCTCATACCTTTTAATGTGTAGTGACACATTTTGAGGTCAGAATTGAGAAAAAATGTCAGGATGCCCATCATGAGCCGTCAATATACAGTACATTGAGTGACATAACAGTTTCTGATTAACTTCCGAATGAGTTCAACATCCTCATGTAATCATCTCTTGAGTCTTGAGAAGGAATTTTTATTGCCTCAGGTTACCTGACGCATCTCTACGTTCGGTATCGCTTAAAATCGCGACATCTGGCATGCCTCTTTACCCCTTATGACCCGACGACAGCCCATATGTTTTAGCACATTTTTTAAAATATTTCGGGTTGGCCCGTCGTAATGTATATGAAATGCGCGGGAAACTAAAAAAAGTACGCGACTTTTACCTCAGGTATAATAACCTTTTATGTATTAAACCTAAGATGTTCTACAGTCTTTACGGTTGATATAATTCTCATATACCTCACGTAAAGAAATCGTGAAGTATTTGAGGAGATGGAAGGATCGAATGAAGGTTCTGCTTTTGAAGACTTCTTCGATTACGAGGAAACTCCGACGTTAAACTTTGATCAAGCTTTTTCTGATCTAATAGTAGTAAGTTATTATAAATACTGTTTGTTTTTTTTACTTTTTACTGTTTCATTACTGGGTATCAAACGTTGGTTTCAGTATTAACGATCATTACTCGGTATGAAGTTTTTCTTAGGTCGGTTATAGGTCGGTATTCATTATTATAGATCGGTATATGCTAGGTATTGATTATAATAGCTCAGTTATAGGTCGGTATTCATTATTATAGATCGGTATACGCTAGGCACTGATTATAATAGCTCGGTATTAGGTCGGTATTCATTATTAAAGATCGGTATACGATCGGTACTGATTATAATATATCAATTTAAACTCGGTGCACAGTTGTACCGAGCTAATAAATTTTAATACGTCGTAGTACCGATCATTACTCAGTATGAACTCCTCCTTAGCTCGGTATAATGATGGTCTTAAGTATTATAGATCGGTATACGGTCAGTACTGATTATAATAGCTCGGTATAAACTCGGTGCACAGTTATACCGAGCTAATATCGAGATAATTTTTATTGATTGTTTTTAAGGTCCGGATTGATATTTAGATTTAAAGCTAATATGGATGTATGAATATTTCTTAGGGCGTTTACAATTCTGAGAAGGAAGCATATGAAAAATATTGCCAGTACGCGCATTTAACTGGATTTAGTGTTCGGAAATATCATTACAATTTCTGGTCAAATACAAGGAAAATCAAATCAAAGGATTTTGTTTGTTCTAAATCAGACTTCAAGAAGGAGAATGAGAGTGGTACTAAGGTAAAATATCGAAGATCATGTACAAGAACAGGATGTCCAGCCATGGTTAGATTTTGGGTGAGTCAAGATGGGGTTTGGTCAGTGAATAAAGCTGTATAAAGTCACAATCACGAACTGGCTCGGCCGGATGATCAACATTTGCTCAGGTCATCAAGGAGCATTAGTGATGATAATGCAGCTGTTTTGAAATCTATGTCAGAAGCAGGGATAAGAACTGTCGATGCATTTACACACCTATCTGATGAAGTTGGTGGTGTGGGTAATCTTGGATTCACGAAGAAGGATGCATACAACTACATCCAAAAAGAAAGAGTAGCCAAGGTCGAGACTGGAGACACTAATTCACTGATCAGGTTGTTTAAAGAACGGGCATTTGATGACAACATGTTTGCCTGAGATGTTGAAACTGATGAAGATGTGTGTTTGTTGAATTTCTTCTGGGTTGATGGTCTTGGTAGAATTGACTATGACTGTTTTGGGATGTGATTATATTCGATACTAGTTATCGTTTAAATAAATATAACTTAACTTGTGCCCCAATTGTCGGCGTGAATAATCACTGGCAAAATATTCTACTAGGAGTTGCATTTTTATCTGATGAGACTATAGCTTCTTTTACCTGGCTTTTTCGAACATTTATAAAAATCATGAATAACAAACATCCCATTACCATGTTTACTGATCAGGATCAAGCCATGGCCAGGGCAATAGAGATTGTATTGCCTAATATACGGCATCGATTGTGCCAATGACATCTGTACAAAAAGGCATCTTCAAATGTATGATGCTTTAATAGCAACAACAGAGTTAAATGCTTATTTTTTTATTGTTTCAAACAATGTGATTCAGTGGAGGAATTTGATAGTAAATGGACTGAAATGATATCAGAAGGAAACCTGCAAAACCATCAATGATTGAATGATCTTTACAAAATCAGGGAGAAGTGGTCAACTGCATTCAACAAAGATTGTTTTAACCTTGGCATTTTATCAACCCAACGTAGTGAGTCAACCAATCATGTATGCCATGGTTATTTGAAGCCAACAAGTACTATCACCGAGTATTTCCTCGGTTTGGAGAAGGTGATGAGGATTTGGTGTCGAAATGAACAAGATGAAGAATTCAAATGTAGTCAAACTGATATTGTGCCTTATATGAAAAGTAGCCCAATATTGAAGCAAGCTGCAAAATTTTATTCAAGGAAGTTGTATGCATTTTTTGAAGAGGAGTTCTTACATGGACTTGGTGGATTATGCGTTGAAAATACCTCATAGGATTTATCAAGGTTTTCTGTTTGGAACATAGACAAATCCACTGATTCACACAATTGGATTGTCAATTTTAATTCATTAGAAGGTACCATTGAATGCAGCTGTGTTAAGTTTGAAATGATGGATATATTATGTGCACATTGCATGAGAGTAATGAGACAGTTAGATATTGTTAATATTCTCAATAAATATTTACTCCCAAGATAGTCAGCCAATGCTCGAAAAGATTTATATTCTGGAGGTAAGATCCCAAGTCTTGGTATGAATGCTTGCCAACTTATTTCGGGGTCTAGCAACTTGATTTTCAGAAATTATGTATGCCGATTTGCATATAAAATTAGCACAGAAGCACAAGATAATTAGGAGGCTGAAAAGTGTGTCATAGATGATTTGAGTACTTTGGCTGCAAAAGTTCATTCCATCAAACTTGGCAGAAAGAACAAACCAAATCCTGGAGCTGGTAATGAAACTATTAAAGATCCTAAGAAGTGCCGGCCAAAGGGCGTTTCAAATGCAAGATTGAAGGATCACTGGGAGAAAAGGAATATCAAGAAAGTATTTGAAATATGATAAAATTATTGGAGACATGCCCATTAACAAATATGGAAGAAAATCCTGATGATCTTATGTATCATGTATCAAGAATCCCTGAACCCATGACTTTTTTAGATGGGCCAAACTCTCAACCCAATGACCTTGGAATAAGCAACTTGTATATATATTATATGCGTTGACAAGTGTGTTTTTGTGTAGCTTTATGGCTAGCATAATTGTTCAAATGACTTGCTTCTTTTGATTTGTGCTTCTCTTGAATATCCCCTACCATATGACCTGCTTGAGTTTTTTGATGCATCAGGCCATCAGGGGATAAACATTTGTTCGGCTTTAACACTATCATTTTCATCGAAGAAAGTTTTTTTTTTATTGTTATTTTTGTGCTTGTCCCTTTTGTTAGACATTTTATTCTATATCATCATGTGCGCCTTCATATTTTTTCCCCTTTGTTGATCAATCAAGTTGCCACTATACCATAAAAGCATACTTAGACAACTATATCGATATGTCAGATGTCATGAGTTTGGATGTTTTGTATACAATAAAAACAACAACAAGATCAAGCTTTTATCGCACTACATGAGATCAGCTATTGTATCATATTAAGAGTCAAACTCTCATTTAAATCTAATTATAAAAAAAATATCATTTTTAATATATTCTAATCAAATCTTTTTAGATCTACCTCTGCCTTTCTTAACATATGCCAAACTTAAAACATCTACTCTCCAAATTAAGATATATTTTAAATTAAGATATAAGTATTTTAAATTATAAATGAAGAAATATCATTCTCCTCCAATTTCTTCTCAAAATTATCTTAATGTTATTTTGTTATTATTTTTCTCCTGTGATCAAATAATGCTAACTTGGACATCATTCAACAAGAAGAAGGCATCTGAGTCTTCACTGGAGATTGAATTATCTTTATTCCAGGTGACCCTGTCTTCCCCATCGTGTACTGCAATTCATGCCTTATCTAATCTCTTGTGGATTTATTTAAACCATAGTATTTTGCATGTTTCTATTGAGGAAAATTTTCAAAGAGGCAATTGTGTACCCACTAAGGTTCATTTGGGTCAGCTTTCCTACTGTTTTAAAGCAATTTTTAATAAAAAAATTAAAATATTTATATTAAAAAATTAGTTTAAGCATAAGTAGGAAAGACATTCCAAATAAAACCTAAGTAATCAATGTTCAACACCAAGTCATATATTATAAAAAGATATGATGTTAAATCACTATTTTTTTTATATTGAATTACTCTTGTATATAATGTCATATAAACATTCGTTGACAACAAATTTTGAATTATCTAATTTGTTTCACTGTCTGTCTTATCATAAAAGTATCACTTTCAATAGTTTTGTTTAAAATTCAAAATTGGTTTCTATTTTGTTATAAAATACTTCAGAAAATACGATATATACAAAAAAAGAAAAGAAATATATAATCGGAGCCTATGTTAGAACACAAATTTTGACTGAGCCTGAGGGATAGAATTCTAAAAGAAATTTGATGATTGTTCTTTTTTTTTTTTTTTTTTTTGTAAAATTTCATATAAAATCAATGAATTTGTTAGAGTTTGTTTCAAAATATGGTTTATACTCGAGTTTCGATTGAAACTATTGAGATAAACTGAAGCAGATAATATTAACTAATTTTCAATTGGTTTCAACTGAAATCTATTCAAAATTAAATTGCAACTGAACTGAAATAGAAACCACTTGAAAGGAGGCGTGCAGATTTTTTTTTTTTTTTTATTACATTCAAGCCAATTAAAACAAACACACCTCTTAATCGATAGGCAGAACTCCCAATTAACAGATCAAGACCAAAATGAGCTGCGTGTTGATTAGAATGCTAATATTTTGCTTGTGTGAAAGCACAGGTCTTTTTCAAACAAAATAAGGTCTAATCCATAAATATTCTCTTGTACCTTTGGACCACATTTGACATCACTTCATTGGTTATTGTCTAGTTAATGCACTATTAATTTCTTCTGTAGATGAAAGCTACTTGTAAGGAATTTTCCTGGGAGAAGACTGACTCGTTGACGGCTAGGAGTCGTTTCATACTTGCCTATTCTTTAAACTACTCATTTTTCTTAGGATTTACTTTATTTTTATGATATGTAATAGAGCCATCTAAATAAAATAGATCTCAATTTAAATTATTATATAGATTTTTTTGAAGTGAAGTTTGCTTTTCGTGGTTTTTTTATTTTATTCACCATGACTCCTCTTCCCCCTCGTCAACAGCCATTAAAACAAACGTTGGAGGAATTACTCACTCTAACTTGACCTTCTCAATTAATGGATTTACACCGTTATCCAGGTACTTACAGAGAGAAATTACTTCCTATATCTTCGTCATTCAAATATCACAAATATTCATCCTTGTCCGCATAAGAGCCACACTAGTTTTGCCTCTATTGTGAAGGAGCGGGTTCCGTTCCACAGCAAATGAGTGCGTGCGTTTTTTCCATTTGGGATTCAAATGGTAGTAAATAAATAAATAAAATTGAGCTGCAGTAGTTATGCTATTGTTTACTTGATGAAGGAGACGACCCTTGTGGCCCAACTGTTAGATTTTTCCACACGTCTGCAGCCTCTTTTGGCAGTTCTTTGCTTTGTCAAGCATTGATTCGAAAAGTTAGCGTATATACTTCAGTACTAGCTTTTGGAGTTGCCAATCCTTGATGACTTTGTACTGATATGGCTTTCCTCTTAGTCTCTTCCTGCTTAATTGTTCTCTTCTTCGTCCTTCCCAAGGAGACCTGCAGTTTCAATCTGATTCAACCATGTCAAAACAATGAAACTTGCTTGCCTTTCTCAACAGCAAATTCAGTTGAGCCTTCTTCAATCGAATATATTGTCAGGTGTAATCATAGTGAATTGGAGATTAAATTTGAAGATGGGAGTTGGCGTACTGTGAAAGAGATTGATTGCATCCAGAAAAGAGTAACAGTCTTAGATCAAGAACTCGGCAATATCTTGGATCCAGTAAATTGCAACTTCCTTTATATGTTCGATCCCCCCTTTCATCACTTTGTTCCTCCACATCCCAATCAGTTTAAGAATCGTACTACTTGCTCTTTCCAAGATCACGAGTATTTCCAAAGTTTCCTTCCAGAATTCTTCAATTTGCTTCCATGCAGAAATTACAGTGCTTATTACTGGAATAGATGGAAGAGCAATTTATCAGATTTTTCTTCTGCTATGTGCGAGGTCAATATTCCACACCCTCCACTTGAGTTTGTTCTGTCATTCAGTGACGGGAACAAACCTCTTTCCCTACTATCTTTTGGGTTTTCAGCTCACTTGAAACTTCTACAACAGTGCTTCAATGATAAAAATTGCAGTAAGTGTTAAACCAACAACTTTATGCTCTTGTACTCTAGATTACTACAAGCTAGTGGCTTTCTCTTGTTGAATGATGCCCCCTATATTTGTAATTATCGTGCTTCGTGAGTCAATGTCACTACATTTCTTTTTTAGGTCATAAGGTTCAGAGACCATTTTCGAAAGCTATGAGTGCTGCGTTGTTTCTGGTTCTTATAATTTTTATTATCTTGTATTTTGATTCATGGTTTTATTTTGTGAGGTTTTCGTTCATTGGTTTGCCTTGAATTCATTTCACTTCTTTGTTCAAGAGGCTGACTTACCGCACTATTTTATTTTAAATAAGCAAGAACCACCGTTCAACAATTTCCCTAAAGAGAAACTATAAAAAGTCAAAATGAAAAATTTTTGTGGCTCCAGTCCCTTTAGTTTTTTTTTTTGTCACATAAAACGGCGGCCTTGCGATGACCCGGTTAGGAGAGTAGATGTATTAGATTTGACTTATGTTAAGAAAGGTAGGGGTGGACCTAAAAAGACTTGGTTAGAAAATATTAGGAATGACCTTTCTTTATTAGATTTAAACGAGAATTTGACTTTTAATAGGACACAATGGAGAAAAAGGATTCATGTAGCCGACCCCACGTAGTGGGATAAAGGCTTGATGTTGTTGTGTTGTTGTTGTTGTTGTTGTGACGAAGAATCATCCGCTGTCACGTAAACTCCGGTCAGTCTAGACGAGCTATCCACACCCATTAGAACTCCCCCCACCCAAAGGGGGCGTTTCCACCTGAGGGAATCGAACACGGGATTCTATTGGCTCGCTCACCAACCAAACTAAGCATCGGTGGGTGCCTTTTAGTCTTTCAATATGAGAAAATGCTTGGCCTAATCATTGTTCTCTCTATAAAGATGTTGGGAGGGGGAAGAATGAACATAAAATTTTTTATATTTTGTGGGGAAGCTAGAGGGAGGATTTATAAGTTGATCATATGATCGTAAATTGTTATATTTATTGCTTGATATTTTTCTTTTGAGGATAAATTCTGAAGTCTTCTTTTCCTTTTTTTTTTCAATTAATATTTAATAGATATTTTTTACTTTTATTTTATTCAGCTTCTACATTAAATTAACTTGATATAAATTGAACTTCAGTGCTTGTTATCCTTATTATTTTATTTACTCCTGTATTTTTTGCATGTTTGACGCAACAGAGGAAAGTTCAAAGACCGGCCTTATAATCGGTGAGTATCATATTTCTTTTGCCATCTTTATGACTTCTAAGTGTTATTTGTTAAGTGAAACTTGATCACAAGATGTCAATGTTGATGCTCTACTTACCAAGTGAATCTTGATCTCTCGGAAAGGTTCTGCGTTATTCTTACATTTGAACAATTCGAGCTTTAACAATCATTTCTATTTCTTCCAAAGAAAAATGTGCTTTCTTTTCTTATTAATTCACTAACTTTAATGAAGCAAAAATTAAAATGACCATTTCGGTCTTCAATGACTCCCTTTCTTACTTGAGAACTCATCCTGCACATTAAATTCTACTTCTAAATCTGTAAATAATTTCAGACAATTAACATTTCTTTCCACCGTAGTAAAAAATCATAACCAAAAAAATATGGAACTTTGTTACAGAAACCCCCTAAATCTTTATCTAATGAGATGCTCCTAATCATAACTCTACCCTATCAGGTCTGAGCACGGCCGGAGGATTTAGCTTCATCATGTTCTGCTCCCTTTGCTTTCTCATTTACAGACGCTGGAAGAAGAAGCAATCCTCTTCTACCTCAAACTTCCTTGACCGAAGCCCTTCTTCTGCAATGTCTTCCAAAACTGACCCCGAACTAGGCTCCTCTGTCTACACTCCCATCTTCTCCTACGATGAGCTTTATGAAGCAACCAATGCCTTTGATGCCTCCAAAGAACTTGGTGATGGAGGCTTTGGTACCGTTTACAAAGGTAATTACTATCTCAACTGTTCTCAAAAACAAAACTTTGATCAAAGTCCTCCTTGAATCTCTCTTCCTAAACTTCTCCTAATTTGATTTCAGGCAAGCTGAAAGATGGCCGGGTGGTTGCAGTGAAGCGTCTCTATGAAAGCAACTACCGGGGCGCCGAGCAATTCATGAATGAGGTTAAGATTGTCTCCCTGCTACGCCACCAGAATCTTGTTAGCCTCTATGGCTGCACCTCCCGCCATAGCCGAGAGCTCCTCCTAGTTTATGAATTCATCCCAAATGGCACAGTTGCTGACCACCTGCATGGTTCTAGAGCATCTGAATCATTCCTACCATGGAATGTAAGGATGAACATTGCCATCGAAACCGCTGATGCTCTCAACTACCTCCACTCCGTCGAACCGCAGATCATCCACCGCGACATCAAGACCAACAATATCATGCTTGACAACAGCTTCCATGTCAAGGTTGGTGACTTTGGCCTATCCAGGCTCTTTCCACTTGATGCCACACACGTATCGACCGCCCCGCAGGGAACACCGGGTTACGTCGATCCTGAGTACCACAAATTCTTTCAGCTCACAGACAAGAGTGATGTTTATAGCTTTGGAGTAGTATTGATGGAGCTCATATCATCAATGCCTGCAGTTGATATTAACAGAAAGTTTAATGAAGCCAATCTGGCTTACATGGCAATAAAAAAGATACAAAGGCAGGAGTTGCATGAGCTTGTGGATCCTAGGCTGGGTTTTCATACAGATTCCAACATAAATTCTATGATCTCTCAGGTAGCAGAGCTGGCATTGCAGTGCTTGCAGTCAGAGAGGGAGATGAGGCCCGCCATTAAAGTGGTCCTGGAGGTTCTGAGAGAAATAGAAAAAGCTGGTTTTAAGAGTGGAGATTGTATGGAGGTAGCTGATGCAGTGAAAGAGGAAGCATGTTTGCTGAAGAACATTCCTCCCTACTCTCCTAATTCAGTTGCAGACAGATGGATCAGCATCTCTTCCTCAATATCCAGCTTCTCCGGGTGAGTGCAAACTATTGCTTCATTTACAGATTTCTTCCTTAAAATTTTTTTTTTTCTTTCATATTGTGCCCTTTTGAGTTGATTAGTGCAGAGCTGAAAGGGTTTGTATATATAGGGTTTTGATATGATATATACAACTTTATGCAACAGAGGAGATGTTGCTGCAAATATAGATTGATTGGTTAACTTTGTTGAAACTCTGCTGTAACCATCATTAGTTTACTTGTATATTTTTTTACAGTGACCTAACCATAGGCACGTACAGTTTTATGCTGAACAAAGCATTGTGTGATGATAACTCACAGTGCATGAATTCTTTTTTCCATATTTATATTTTCATGCATTGTGTAACTCCAATGTTCCCAAGTTTTGGAAGGCACAAAGAATGCTAATAAGAGAGAGAAGATTTACATACATATTATAGAAGTTTTCTTTATTTATACATCTAATTAATTTTTTATTTTTCATAATTACATCAAATGTCATATGGTGCCGAATGTTGGCCATTAAAAGGAAGCATAATACTAAGTTAAGTGTTGCAGAGAGATGAGGATGCTTAGGTGGATGAGTGGCTTTATCCTTAGAGATAGGATATGATATGAGTATATACGTGAAAAGGTTGGAGTAGCTCCAGTAGAAGATAAGATTAGAGGGGGTCGCCTTAGATGGTTTGGTCGCATTAAACAGAGGGCATTCCGATGATTCGGTTAGGAAAGTTGAGGTATTAGATTTGACTTATATTAAAAAAGGTATAGGTAAACCTAAAAAGACTTGGTTAGAAAATATTAGAAATGATCTTTCTTTATTAATTAGATTTAAATGAGAATTTAACTTTTAACAAGACACAATCACGAAAAAAGACTCCTGTAGCTGAGCTCACGTAGTGGGACAATGGCTTGATATTGTTGTTGTTGTATAATTACATCAAATGTCAGCATGAAAATATACTTTTTATTTTAGAAAAGAGAATAATAGTTATATTTGTTTTATGTAATTTCAAGATTTTGATATTATATAAGTAAATATAACAAATATATATGTGTATCCTCTAAAAAAAAACTAGCTACACTGAAGTTTGTAAAATTGAAAATGTGATTGATGAAAATTATTTGAATTGAATGGCTTTAGTAATGTTTGGTATTGAAACCTAACTGAAAATGAACAAAAATAATAAATCTTTGAAAGGATTAGTCTTTATTTTGGATAATTTTCTTATTGTTTGACTTTTTTCAGATCACAATCATAGTATCTATTTCTCTACTATTTGTTACTGTTTTCACAAAATTTGTGTTACGAAGCTACTTTTTATAGTAATTAAAAAAAAATCCCACAACAATTTTATAATCATCTTTACAAAATTCGGTAGCCATTCCAAATTGACTCTTGGAATTTATTCATAACGCGTAATTTAACTTTGTCAAATTTAAGTGTTGAACTAGGATTGATTTGAAATGCAACCCAACTTATATGTACCCATGGGTACACTAATAGTTTTTTTAATGATATTTAGGCTTCGGGATAGCTTTTTTATTACTTTTTAAAGTAAATTTTAGCACATAAATTTTTAGTTCAAATATTTTTTATGCTAAAAAATTGCTTTTTAAAAGTAGCAAGCAAGCTGTACCAAACGAAGCCTTAAGCTGGCACAGTTCATTTGTATTTGTTTCAAGCAGGACAGATTTGGGCCGAGACAGAAATGCCTATATTGAACTTGTTTGGATTCTTATTTTGAACTGATTTATTGGATAATTATCATTTGATAAGGTTTAGCTAAATATTATATTGTTAATTTAAGCTTTATAAAATATTGAACATTTCTCTTATTTTAAGATAATCTCTCACACATCACATACTCAAGACTCGAATTCAAGATCTCTTGGTTGATAGTCAAAGCTCCCAACAAACGGACCAAGATGAGCTGTGTGGATTAAAACATGTATTTTTGGATTAAAGTTGATTGTGTGACTTTAGATTCTTTGTAATAAAAATAGCTAAGAAAACAATATTGCTTAGGAGAGAGAGAAAAAAAAACTTAATGTGATGTTCTGAATTTTATTGAATTGCAAAAAAGAATAAGATTAATGTCAACCATCATATAATCATAGGTCTATCTTGAGTCCTTTTTTTCAAGTTTCTCATTGTGTGAACTTCGTCCAATCTTCACTTTCTCACCTTTTTTATGATTTAGGTTTCGTTTGGGACAGCTTTTTTAAAGTAAGGTTTTAAAGTTGTTGTACAAAGTATTTTTCTAGCACAATTTTTTTTTTAAACTGTAAAAAAATTGTTATCAAATAAAAATTATAGTTGTGATCTAAAAATTAAAGCAGTAAGAAAGTTGTCCCAAACGAAGTTTTGATTTTTTTGAGAGAGAAAAAAAGTAGAACAGCAAGTCAAATTATTATCATTATTTTTTATTTTAAAAATATGAGTTCCCCAAAAGGATTATTTTTCTAAAAGTTGATTACCTCTTAAGAGATACCTAAGAATACTCCCGATAAAAAGTGACTTTGTGCTTCAAATTCTATTAGCTAGTTATATCAAGAAAATATCATTTCATGATTCTATCATCTTATAACGAGTTTATTCTGTACGGGCACTGGATGGGAGAACCGTTCGATTAAGCATTGGGTACCCAGCGGTACCTAGGGGTATCGAGTGCGGGTACCGAGCTGGGTACCCAATAATGGGATGACGTCGTGTATTTTTATTGGTCTTCAGATGCCCTTCATACTCCGCACAGAATAATAAATCTTTTATAACACTATGCCATTGGGCATTTTGGTTTGTCCTAGGAGCAGTTGGATGGAATCTGGGTATACTATAGAGAGGGCATAGAGTGTGAAAATCATTGCAATTGGATCTCAAATTTGAGATCTAATGGCTACTAGATCTCCTATTAGGATGAAGTAGGGTAGGAGGAGACCATGATCTAATGAGTAGGCTAATTAAGGGTGTTATTTGGTTGGTAGGGATGGAGATATAGAGATGGCACTAACAAGGGAAATAAAAACTCAAATTACTGACCTATATATTTTTAGATGGCTGTTGCCAAGAAAGTG
Source organism: Dendrobium huoshanense (assembly GCA_016618105.1). Taxonomy (NCBI): domain Eukaryota; kingdom Viridiplantae; phylum Streptophyta; class Magnoliopsida; order Asparagales; family Orchidaceae; genus Dendrobium; species Dendrobium huoshanense. The sequence continues at coordinate 35,012,615 of CM028348.1, read as the reverse complement.
AAACCAATACTTCCTAACCGTAGTAGGTCTCTTCAACAAAAAAGGAGCGCAACAGAAAAATTGTCAATTATCGGCAGCAATTTCCGGCGGAAATTTATCGTTTTCCGAAGAATTAAAATTTTCCGGTGGCAAAATTTCTGCCGGTAAACCTGTGTAGGAAAAATATATTCGGAGGCAAATATTTCTGGGAGACTAAGACCACTGGAAAATAAAAAAATTAATTTAAAAAATAAGTTGCCCGCCAGCCATACAACCTGCACAGGCCAGAAAGCTTGCCCGATTGCGCCAGCTTGCCTGCCGATTACAAAACCCGCCTCACCAGCCGCCCAAATGTCGTACTGTCCCGCCACTCCGGGACCATTGCCTGTGTACCTGCCAGCTCGACTGCGCTGCCTGGGGTTGTATTCAGGACCCATGGAAGTACAAACATTCAACCACTTTGCTTTGGAATAAAATATGTCATAAAAATACTATTTTATATTTAAATAATACAAATTCAAAAAAAAAAATCTAAAATAAAATAAAATAAAATGGTAAAATGAATTAATAGTTAAAATAAACTATTAAATTAATAATTAACTAAAAATATTATTAAATTAAAAATTAAACAACATATTTTTAAACTATAAATTATTAATTAATTAAATTACAAATATATGATTTTTCAAGAAGTTATTACAAACCACTAAAAAACTGTCAGAAAATAGGCCTCCGAAAAGTCGCCGGATATATCTGCCCGTAATGAATTCTTTTACTATAGTGTAGGAGAGAGAGAGAGAGAGAGAGAGAGAGGAAAAAAGATGGTCTTGTGTTGGCCTGGGGTCGTTAGGTCTTCTTCCTAGAGGCACCTAGAAGTAGGGGTGTAAAAGAGTCAAGTCGAGTCGAGTTTTGGCTCTTATCGAGCTCGGCTCGTTAGATAGAAAGCGAGCTCGAACTTGAGCTCGTGTCACTGTAAACGAGCTCGAGCAGGCTCGCGAGCCAGCTCGCCAGCCATGGGCGGGAATTTTTAAATTTAGGCGGGATTTTTAAAAAAATTTAAGATTAGGCGGGATTTTTAAACTTTAAGCAGGATTTTTAAAACTTAAACAAAATTTTTATAAAAATATGAAATATTTCACTTTTAAATAAAATTTAGGTGATTATTATTATAATATTTAAATTTAATAAATAAAATAAAATTATTTTTAAAAATATTAATATTTAATCGAGCCGGCTCGCGAGCTCACGAGCCAAGCCGGCTCGAGCTCGAGCTCGACTCGCGAGCTCGATAAGCTCGGCTCACGAGCCCATAAAAGAGTCGAGCTCGAGCCGGCTCGGCTCACTTACACCCCTACCTAGAAGTCGGGGAAGGGAGGTCAAAGAGCTGCTGATTTTTTTGTTTGCTAACCTATTTGACATCTTCTATATTTTGCTCTTATCACAATATATAAAAAAGAAATAAAAATGTTCCTAGTCTATGGCTTAATCTTCATATGCAAATCTGCACAACTTAAATAAAATTATCAGATTGAATTCATTAGCATATTTGTGACCATCAAAATATAACTTGACATAAGACTTTCTTGATTCAAATTAGCTCAAAAGTTAACTTAAAATTGATAATTTTCTTACATGATTCAAAGGAGAATCATCCCAAACATCCTTAGTAGTGTCCTTGAACTTCTTGTGTCACATTTTCCATTGCCTCAAGATCACTCAACCTTCATCTCGAAGAATAAGATTATCCATGCCATTCTCAATAGTTTAATCAACTTGTTTTTTTTTTTTAAAGCAAATAACTCTCAATACTAAAATAAAAATTACAATTTTTTTTTTAATTTTTATAGTATAGAAAAGACTATATCCAATTTTCTACATGCCCTATAAGGATAAAGTTATTCATAATTCACAAAAAAGATAAGAGAATAATCATATTGGTCTAAATATATAAAGAAAATAATATCATACTATTACAATATAAATGGATCCAATTATCTAAAGGGGAGGAGATGTAACAACTCAAACTCTTAACTATAGAGATATTATCCGCTTTGACCTAAAAGCCTCACAGTTTTGTCCTATTGGTGTAACTTCTTAGTAGGTCACACATCACAGAATTGTTTTGGGATGAGCACGCTTAATACTAGAGTTTTCTACGAAAATTGCTGCTACTAAACCAAAAGGCACCTCGATGTTTAAAAGTTTAGTTTCTTTTTACTTATGTGGTTTCACAATATCTCCCAGTTAAGTAATTGGTGTCTTCGTCAGTATCTTTATCCCAGAACATCCACTAGGCAGATAAGATTTTAGAGGTGGCCCCTACCAAGTGGTGGCTCTCATCATGTAGCACTTTATCCTATATATGGTTCAAGAGGTGGCTCCCATGACGTAACACTTGATCTTGTATGACACTTAGTTACCATCTTCCAGCTGGTGTATTGCTCTGATACCATTTGTAATAACCCAAACTCTTAACTATCGAGATATTGTTCGCTTTTGCATAAGAGCCTCAAGATTTTGTCATATTGGTATAACTTTCCAGTAGGTCACCCATTTCAGAATTGTTTCGGGATAAGCACGCTTAACAGTGGAGTTTCTAACAAAAAATTCAATAATTATACCAAAAGGTGTCTCTATATTTAAAAGTTTAGCCTCTTTTTACTTAAGGTGTTTCACAAGAGAAGCATATGCTATATTGTGACTTTGGTTTCATTTGGGATAATCTCTTTTACAACTTTACTTTTTTGGACTGCAACCATAGTGTTTATTTGGTCACTACTTTTTCACTGTTTTTCAATATTATTATTTTTTGCATCAAGAAGCTACTTTTTACAACAACTTTCAAAAAACTATTTTTTCCATAATTACTTTACAACAACCTTTTTATAAAAAGTTGTAAATGTCCCAAATGAACCCTTTATTTCTAAATCACCAATCTAGTAATTCTAAAAGAAGAGATTAGAGTATGCATTTTGAATTCTTTGAAAAATGAGCTTCTTAGATGAGACCCCTCATGATTCTATAATTAATAGATGAAGTTTCATGAATTTTTAATGGATGATTACCCTTGATAATAAGATGATCAATAATATTAATAAGCTAGATAGTTAGTAGAGAAGGCTTGGGAGAGAGGAGAACAAGTTCAAAAGAAAAATTTTCATTAGCATAAGGATCTATAACATTTTAAACTTTATGAATCTAATTTGTTTATGTATATATATGTGGTATGATGCATTCATTCTCATTACTTCTTGGGAAAAGAATCAAGTTTCAGCTAACTTACATCAAGTCTAAGTCAAATAAAATCTATGGGTGGAAGACAAAATTGAAACTATCCAACAAGAGAATGTTTAATGGATTCTCCAATTAAAAAATCTCCTAGTCAAAATGAGGGACTAGATGTTTTCCAATGAAAAGAGTTGATTGTGTTATTCTATAAGATATAAGGGATGGGATTTACCATGAAGAGCATCCTAAAAGAGAGAGTTGGATCAAGGGATGAAGCTAAGCCATAGTTGAGCAAACAATGGCTAGTTGTACCAATAAGAATTACCAAGAAAATAGTATTTACTAAAAGAGAAATCAAAGAAGAGCTCGAAACTTCAATGAAGGAATATGCCATATCAGCACGCACTAAGCACGGAGTAGTGGATATAAATAATGGGAGAGTGAGACCTTATCATGAAGAAGATCTATCCTAATGCTAAAGGGTGTATATATTGTACAGATAAAAAGGAAGTCTGGTTTATTCAATAGGAAAATTGAATTTAGGAATGATAATATGTTCATATTCATAATAGACTTTTGACATTGACATCAAATGGTCGGAGGGGGCCAACTGAGAATCTTACATGAGGGAACTGCACCCTCTCAACACTATGTTAGATCATGAATGAGGTAGCTAAAGTTGAATATAAGGTAATCCTCTATCTTCTTTTTCCACTTTGAATCCACTTTTAGGTCATAGTATCTTCGTATCCAAAAAAGTGTTTGTTTTTGCTACCTACAAACGAAAGCTGAGGCTTCTTCAACAGCAACGAGTCACGGCAACACAGGAGCTCGCTCGTTGTGACGATAAACCCATTCGTGCGATTCTTCAGCCAAATCTTGTAAATTTGGTCCAGTATCGGACGCTTCTTCAGCCAAATCCCATAAATCCGCCATGACTATGAATAGTTAACTTTGCCTCCTTCAGCCGCAAACTATGACGGTGGTCCTTCTTCTGCGAACAATGATAATGCTGCGACTGGAGCTCGCTCGAAGAAACAATGGTCCTTACTTTCTCCCATTTCACGCACTTCTTCGGCTAAATCCCATAAATCCACCCAATACATGTGAAATTTTGGTTAATTCCGAGTTGGCGGGTTGACCCGAACATCACCTATTTATTAAACGGGTCAAATCGAATACGAATTTTTCTGACTAGGTCCGGGTCAAGTTATCAGGTCGTGTCAGCATTTGACACAGTAAGTCAATAATTTTTCTAACTACTAGCTATTTGTAATTATTAAAATACATTTTTAATTATTTCTCTAAATTAAAGTCCAACGATGACATGCATATAGCATGCCAATAATAAAATTGCCGGCCTTATTTTTTCATTATTAGGTAAATTGCCCAGTTGACATTATCTTATCTGATAGAAAATCATCAAACTTATTAAAAAAACAATATTTATTATGGCCAATAAATGACATGTTTGATCTCATCCTTTCACATTTCCATGTGTGGAGCTTCTATGAGATTATGAATTCTTTTGATGGCTATGTAAAGATGATGCATTTTTATTATAGCATTTAATATAAAAGGAATTTTTGAATACAGAGAAACATTCACGAACTTTCATTTCTTAGAAAAGTTTTCCTGAAAGTTTCTTTCCAATCAAAATATCCTAAACTTCTGATAGAAATAAAATATTTAAAAAATTGCAATTGAACAGATCAAATCCACTGTTCCAAAGCATTAGAAAGCTGCAAATCACACAGAATTTCTGCTAAAACAAGCTTTGCTTGATCAGGAACCTTATATGTCGAAAGAAAACTTGATAGCTTCTCTTCTGCTTTCTTCTTCTCCATGCTTACAATTCTGAAAAAAAGAATAACTAAAATAATAGGATAATATAAAATACATTATCATCTTCAAAATAATATATATTTCATTGTCTTAAAGCAGATTTCTAATCAGTAAGGAAGTCGTCCCAAACATGATCAAAACATCTTGATTCTCTTAACTTTGTTTGAGGCAATGAGAGTGTGAAATATGTTAACTATAATAAATCTTACCCATTTAACTTCAAGGCAAGGTAAGAATCAGCAAAGTGCTGTGCACTGCGGAGGCTGAGGCATTCACATAAGCGAAGCTGGCTCTCCTGCAAATAATACTTTTGATTTTGGCTTTCTGCTAAGTAGAAAGTTGATGTACTTGCAGGAGTAATTTTGGTCACAATTCTCCTGTTCAGCTTCATCTGCTGCTCAACCTTAGACTCCTGCGCCTGCTTCTTCTCCTCTTCTGTTGCATAAAATATAGCTGATCGATGGTGTGTGCTCGCTCCAAATCTCTGCCCCATTCATGAAATTCAAACAGTCAGTTTTCTTATCATTTGAGTATGTAAGTCACTGCAGAAAAATGCGCTATCGACGAATAAAATCCGCCGGAAATCATCTCTTTTTGGTACAATACCGGTGAAAATTATTCCAACGATAATTTGCCCGTCGGTAAATTTAAATCGGCGAAAACTTTCGGCCGAAAATATTTCCGGCAGTGTTTCCGGCGGCATTCCGGCCGAAAAAAGCAGCGTTGATTACCAAATAATCCTTTTAGTAGGGTCATGGCTTTCAAAAAAAAGCTTGCAGAGTGATTTGTATGTCGTCTTCCTCTTATCGTAAGTCACCTTCACAGCCTCTGTATGCCCCGTCTTCCCTTCCAATACCTTCATGAAAAAAATACTAACAGCTATGAACCATGAAGAATTAACTAGTAAATAAATAACTAAATTATTATCTCATGATCTTCTCACCTGGTTATAACTTGGCTTAGCTATCGTTCCTCCAAAGTAGCCAACCGCGGTCCTCACCTCACCGCTGTCAGCGCGGCAAATAGCGGCTTCCAGCTCCCAGAAACTACCTGCAAGTAGTTGCTACGTTCTAAGTTATGGAAAGTAAAAATTGCCTTAATTTCTCAATTTCTTGGGACAAGCAAGACAATATGAGAAAAATAAGGATCAAAGATGGAAGTTTTAACCACTCACCTGCAGCAAATATGGCTTCTTTTAAAAATACTGCCTGCGGGAGATAAGAAGAAGAAGAATGGTTGCTATCATTATCGCCATGGATGTGCTGAGTTTTGGATTGAGAGAGCAATCTGTACATCTTTGCTTTGATAGTGGTGGTGAGAGATGATTGAAGAGAATGGTAATTGGAAGCTTTGTCTGATGTTAGATACAATTTATACAGATGGACGGACTGGTTTGGTTTCTATAATATTTTTTGTTTTCTATTTTGAAAGATTTGCAAATCTAATAGCTAGCTAGGTTTTAATATTTATTCATATCAAACTTAAGAACATTTTAAACATATCAAAATATTTACAAACAGTTTTTTTTAATCTTTTGCCAGTTTTGATTTAGGTTTTTATGCTGTTTATTTGTCATTTTTTCAGATCATTGGCTTTAGGGGAAAATAAAATAAATAAAAGTAAGCAGCTGTAAAGATTGAACTTGACTTCTTAAGTTTGATGTCATCTACAGCTAGAATAGAATAACGTTATAAGCTTATAATAAATATCGATGGAAGACTGATTCATCAGATAGAGCCGTGCATTGTTCTATCCCTTTGTAGAGAAGAAGAGTGTGATTTGACCAATGGCCAGCTTTGATGCAGGGTAAGGGTTAGCTGGCTTATTTTTAAATGTTTAATTTGTCAACAATTTATATTGAATTATTAATCTTATTTTATTCTAATTTCACAATTTTAAAAGTGATTTGTTATGAATTTTTTATTCTATATATAGTTCTAATTCATGCATTGTGGTCTAGAGTTGAATGCTATATAATATTATAGATTGAGAGCAAAGGAGAGAGAGAGAGAGAGAGAGAGAGAGAGAGAGAGAGAGAGAGAGAGAGAGAGAGAGAGAGAGAGAGAGAGAGAGAGAGAGATTTTTTTTGGGTGGTGGGGAGGAATTATGAGCCAAAAGATGGGCTTAGGCCTTTCATTTTTTATGTAAAAAGAAACTTATGAGCTAGCTCAATATAAGCCAAAAGATAAGTTTTCTTAACCAAAAAAAGTAGACACCAAAAGACAAAAAAAGATGGTTCATTACACCCAAATACATGCAAAAGATATAAAATGGAGAAAGCAGCAGAAAAAATGGTTCCAGGATTCAAATAAAAGTAAAATCAATCAAATCAAATAGAGCATGCCCATGAATTGCCCTGGTTGCCCGAAGACCATACTAGGGGAATGGCTTGTGTATGGGGAACATCATTATCATCCTGTAATGGCCAAAAATTCCCTTAGGTTATAGAATAAAAATAAAATAAACCATCAAAGAATAAGGTATCTGGCAATAGAACAAGATAGCAGCTTCCTGATATTGAAAAAATTCCCTTATGTCAAAACGAATGTGCTTGGATAACATCATCTAAGAAGACAGAAAGCAAAGAACGAAATGGCAACAAAACCAACATCCACATGACAACAATTCCAATAATTTTTCTCCATCTTCCACTCGATTTATTTTGACAAATACTATTTATTTTAATTTTATGAATGATAATAAAAGAGCTAGCATAAGCATTGCAAAACTTCATATCATTCCTTTCTCTCCATAGACAATAGATAGAGTAGCATATTATGAACATATAAAGGTATTTAGCAATAAAGAAAGAAAAAACCATGGCATCTATATGCTAAAAAATTTGAAGCACATTAGACCTAAATAAAAACAAGCACCAAATTAGCTAGAACAAAAAATGAGTAGTTGCATTCAAAGAATAAATGACAGATTTTTTACATAGAACTATGATAAAGACTACATATAGGATTCACATTGATGCCTCTTTTAAGAAGAAAATTAGTAGTTTTTAACCCACCCACCAGTGACATTTAGCAGTAATTAGAAAAACAAAGAGCGTAGTGCTTATGCCAAATAAAATTATACCAAGAACAAGGTAGCCCATGTTTGTAAAACTCAGTCAAATACCTCTTAAATTATATCTGAAATATCCCATTACAAACAAAAACAAGAAGCATCCTAAATAGGTATATGAGAAATGGCATCAACAAGCAAATTGTGAACATTAGCAGGTATAGTCCGGGTATGTTCATTTAATAAAACATCAATTGTTACATTGGGTGGGATAGAATGAATGAGGGTTTGAGAGAAAAGAAGATCCAAGAGAGATCTCTCATTGGACCAATGATCCCAATGCAGGGAAATAGGTTTATTAGGAACAACCTTGAAAGGGAAACTTCTCTTAAACAAGGGAGGCAGTGGCACATATGCTTTTCCAAAATGGAGAAGGATGATAATAAGAAGTGTCAAGGAGAGATGTATCTGAAGAAACACCATTTAGATGGGGGAAACGAGGTGTTGTGTATCTTGTTAAGAAGAGAGCTAGCAATTATAACCAAATTGAATATAGATGGAGTACTCAAACCACATTGATATTTAGGAATGCAAGATTTTGCCCAAGAAATAAGGTGCATTTTCTTAGCTTCAATGTCTCCAAAGTACAAAAACTTAGCACTAAGCTTGGAAATGTATTTGATGGTAGATTTTGGAAGGACGGTGAATCCAGTAAGTTATAGAATTCCAAATATTAAATATCAAGTATTGAAGTCTACCTGCAAAAAAGAGAGATTTGGCTTTCCAACCATAAAGCTTGTTAGTAATATATTCTGGTAGGGGAAAGGAATCAACAAGCTTGACTCTTTAGGAGGAGATGGTGTGATAATTTGATGGGGGCTATGGAGTGAACTTTTAAATTATATAATAATCTAGGTCTCTATCACTTTAAATAATGCTTAGATTTTACTTTAAGAGGGAACCAGAGAAATACTAAATTTATTTAAGTGGTTGAATTCTCTTACAAACATAACATCATAATTATTAGTAAAAAAATATAAAAATGGCAACTAGCACTATGATGCTTAAAATAATGGCACTGCGACACTCCTGAAGTGAACTAGCGCCTTGGCGCTGAAGCTTTTGCACCATCACAACACTTTTTGATGTTGATCGGTTACTTGATCAACAGTCGTGCTCTTCACTGATAAACATGTACCTTTGAAGTTATAAATGCTACGCCACGTGCAAATGATACATGGCATGAGAAATTATGCACTGCGATATTTGAAAATAAAGATTCCGACGCTGCCATGTTAACTTTCTAATGACGCAACACTGACAATGTTGTGACACTGTTAGTGTTGCCATCACAACACTTATTAACAGAGAACTTGGCACCACCATGTTAGAATTGAAGCTCCTTAGTGGTATTGAAGAAAGCACTGTGGAGTTGTTTTTTTGAATGCCGCGACACTATTGAATACTTAGAACTTTCTGTCATTTTTAAGTTTTTCCTATACAAAAATAACTAAAATAACTTAAATAATATATTTTCACTAAAAATAAAAAACATAAAATAATATATAATTTACGCTTATCAAATTCTTTCCAACTTAAACTCTTGCTTGTCCTCAAGTAAATAAAGAAATATGTAATTAATTATAATTAATCAAATAAATAAAATAAAAATTAATAATTTAAAATTACTAAAATATATGATAAGATATCATGGTCTGGAAGTAGTAGAAATGAAATAAATTATAATTCTAGTTTGAAAAATACTAACAATTATCCTAACTAGTCATCTTTATTATTGCTTAATTTGAATTCACATATTATAATTTAAATAATCTAAGTCAGTAAATTATTAATTTTTCTAATCTATGAATTATAAAGTCATATATATTCATTTAAATTATAAGATAGGATTTTATTATTATCTTAATTTTATATTATTTTTAATTATCATTTTTGTAGGATTAATAAAATAATTATAATGCAAAGATATCAATGAAATATAATATAAAATTTCAAGCATAAGAGAATTTAATCAGATGTAAATAACAACATACTTAAACATGACTAAATAACACATATTTTTATATGAATGATAGAAAGGTACAAAATGATCTTTTACAATATAAAGATAACTAGTGCTATAAACACCATCACACCATAACAATACATTGGCTCTCATAGCCATAATTCTAGTAACGCTAACACAATAACAATCCTTCAGACTAAAAATAAGAGTAGCATTCACACACACACACATATTAAAATACAAAGAAAGTGACTTATATGCATATTCATGATTTTTCTTAATCTAAATTCTTCTTATCAACAAGGCACAAGGTTTCATTCTATGACTATTAATCATGAAAATGTGAAAAGTTTTCTTATCCTAAATCCTTATGACACATAGGACAATAAGTTTTTATCTCTTGTTGGGAGAGTGACATTAATCAATTCTTCTCTTCTTTCTCTCCCTTCATACTTTATTTCTAGCTCTCTCCTTGGTTTCAAAAGGAATTCTTGATGATCTTGATATCTTTGTCTTCCGTGTAGAAATGGTGGCCTCAGTTTTCATTCGGCTTCTATTTGGGAAGGACCTTTAAGAGCTAAGTTAGCTTAGAATTTTCTTTAAAAGTCATATTCTTTTCTAATAGAAACATTAGTGCTAAATATGGTAGCAATATTTGGTCTTCTTTTCAAAAAGGCAATTCTACAACTTGGATAATTCTTTTAGATGGTTCGAAACATTTGAAGCCTTTTGTGAGATGGAAAATTAGAAGCAGAAAGAATATCAGCAATTTAAATGACATATGGATTGGTGATATATCTATTAGTATGTGGCCAATATTTTTTAATGTTAACAACTTTGAAGATTCATCACTTGACAAGTTATTATCTGAAAATAGAAATTAGAATTTAAGCGTGATGCATGATTTTTTTTGAGAAGATCTGATTAATATTATCAAGAAAATTAATTCATTCCACATCAAACCAAAGATAAGATTGAGTTAATTTATCAATTTTCAAGAACAAAAAACTATTGATGCTTTGGCTTTTGAAGAAAAATATAAGTTTGTTGATACAAATAACATGAAATGGTTGAAGAAAATCAAATTACAACCCATAGTTTTCTTTTTCTAGTGGTGGCTTATAGGAAATTAAAATATTCAAATACTATCCAAAAGGCTGTCTTCTTGAAGAAATATTTAGCATATTTTTGTTTCCTATAAAAAATTGAAAGAGATATTATTTGTTATGAATAATTGGCTGAGGAGTTCCAAATCCATTTTTTCAATCCTTTTCTGATATGATGTAACATCTTCAAGCTTTTCCTATTAAAAATCAAGTTTTAGCAAGAATTCACTGTTCTTCTATTTTTTATTGTTGGAAAGATTAGAATGCAATCAAGTATGACAAATCATCAATCTCTCCTACGTTTATTGCAGCTGAAGATTTATCTACTTCAATTAATCCATATTTAAATCCTATTTTAGATAATTGGGGTGCTAATCAATTTAATGAACTAAATTACAAATTTTGGCAACCACTACCTCAAAAATGGATTAAAGTGAATGTATGTGCTTCTTTACTTAGTTCCAACCGTGCTGGAATTGGAAGAGTAATTAGAGATGATAAAGGAAGATTTATATCTACATTTTGAAAACAATTATATCATTGGGATGTTGCTCAACTTAACTTGAACACATTGGTATCCTTTCTTTAAAGGATATTTTAAGAGAATGGATGTAGAATCTCTTGGATTGAAGGAGATAACATCAATATCATCAAGTTTTTTCATAGATATTTGATTTCTCAATTTTAGCATGATGCAAATTCTACCTCTCTAGATTTATCTTTTTTATACGACTTTAAGCGTATCATTTTTCATTGTATTTCTAAAGAGAAAAATAAGGTTGCGGACTTTGTACAACCTATGTTTTAAGTGGTAGTTTCTTTTGGGACTATTTTGATAATGATCTTCCTTCTTTTTTTTTTTTTTTTTTTAATTTCTTTGTTGAAGGAAGAATATGATAGATTAGCTATCATTTAGTTTGTAATTTTCTCCTTTATTAATAATAAGTTATTTGCAATGTTTCAAAAAAAAAAAATCCTTATGACACCATTAGAATATATTCTAATGATAGTAAAAGGGTTAGTCCATCCAGATTTAAGTTTCTCATTATAATATTTGTTCCTATAATAAAAAAGAAAAACAACTTGACCAGGAGAAAATTTGTGATCTATAACTCCACATGCATAGATCTTCTTCATTTATGTATTGTAAGTTTTTATATCTTCATACACTTCATTTCTAAATTCATAAAATTTATCAATTATTGTAGAACGTTGGATGTTTATAATAGAGAAGGAATCTTTATTCTTTAAGCATATTTCACTTCTTTTTGAGGATGAATGCTTTCGTTTCTTTCTACAATTGCTTTTAGATTGAAAGAAAGGAAAAGAAGACGCTTTCAAATTCTACACTCAAGAAGGATTACTATGGATACAAAATCAAATGTTCCACTTATCCTTTTTATAATTTTCACAGGCGCTGAAGTGCCAAATTTTGAATTTTAAACCATTGCAGTATGTACGACCAATGCGCAATGGTGCTACAAGCCGCGCAATGACGCTCCTTTCTCACTCTTAGTTTCTTTTTTTGAATAAAAACTACCACTACTAAATATAATCTATCAAGCTCATAAATAGCTAGGTTATATCCCATACAATGCTAAATTTATAGTATTCAGCCAGACTTGCCTTAAATTATCAATTTAGCTGGGGATAATCCTCAAATGATTATTACTTGGATATTTTTCTTTTTTCTTTGGATTAACTTCAAAATTTATAAGCAATTATCTAAGAGGTCTACTATTGATTAAATTACAAGCGGACTTAATTGGGTTTTCAAAATTTTAATAGAAGCAACTTAGCTTTGTAAATGAGTTTTTAACTACATCACTACATCTTCCAATAATGCTTTTCTACTTCCAAACTGTTTGCTTTGATTAATCTTAGATTATATGCTTGTCTAGAATTAATAGCAGGTTGTTGAGGATTATTCCAATATATTCCTTGATTATTTTTACTAAAATTTCATTGATTGTTTCAATCATCATTATTTGATCAATTACAATTTGGATGATTCCTCCAACTTGGATTATATGTATTGGAATATACATTATTTTATCTTTCAATCAAATTAATATTTTCAATCCCTTACGCATTATTATTTTCAATTAACTTTTGATACTCCAATTGCATAGATAATTCAATTTCAAATTATGCATTTTCTCTGATTGTACTCAACTTTTTAAAAATTATTGCAACTTTTGTAGACAAATTTGATAAAGTATCATATTCATATACTCTTGTTATTTTCTAATAATTTACCCCATCAGTAGGCAATTAATAATTATTAGTAGCAAATTTCTCTATTAATTTATATGTTTCCTCAGATGGCTTAGATATTGATGATCCTCCAACTACAACATCTTAGATATTGGTGATATTAAATATCGTGCACAACATTATACACTGTATACAATCTTGTATAAACTTGTACACATTGTATACAACTATTCTAAATTTCCATTATACAAATTGTATAAGCATGTAAAGTATTTTTTATTACTCACCATATTTATTACTATTAGATTCAGTATAATATAAATTAAAACAACATAGGAATAATTCAACAAAGTAAAGCTTTATATTCACAAACTCTTATACACATTATGTACAAGGGCATATACACATAGTGTACCAGGGTTTGTATACACTGTGTACAACTATTCTAGATTTCCATCATAAATTAAAATAACATATGAATAACTAAACAAAGTAAAGCTTTATATTCATAAGCCCTTGTAGACACTATGTATAAGGGCATGTATACATTATGCACATTATGTACAAGGGCTTGTACACACTGTGTACAAGGGCCTGTTTATTAAATCACTGCTTTATAAGAAAAGGATAAAGATTACCAAAAATATATTAAACATGATCATCATTAAGATCCATAAATATGTCGAAGACCTGGATGAGAGACAAAAAAATGTGGCTTCCCAACGAAAGAAATAGGGTATTGCATCAAACACTGTAGGGTCAACAATGGATGTGTGTTCCATAAACTAAATATGTATATGATCCATAGATAATATTAGAAAAATGAACAAATCCACCATTAAAAAATCTAGTATTAGTAATATAATCATAGAGAGTACTCACCATTAACAAAGGAACAAATTTACTCAAATATTCTAAGGCGACATCATCAGCATACTTCATCATCATACGATTAAACTGAATAACTAAAAAATCCCTAATTGACATAGCTGAATTATACCCTGTGAACTCATCCACATTCTGGGTAATAGTAATGAGCCTCATTGGGATTCTATAGTTATTGTTGGGAAAAGATAAATTGGATAACAAAAACTTGAATATATTTATAATAGCGACAAGGGAGCATGATATGTCATTATTCTTCATTTCATTTTTAATTTCAATTCAAATATATTTAGTTAATGTCTCATATTCCCATTATATCAAATCATCGTTGTTTGGCAAACCTATCATTAGAGCCACTTCATATGATGTAAATCATATATAATGCCCTTTGATTGTGAATGTTTCCATGAGCACATCCAAACATGACAACAACATGTAAATTTGGGATGTATTTTATTGAAATGGAGGGAACTTCGTAAATTGAAATATGTTTAACCTCTTCAAAGCGTCATGCACTTCATAGTGAAATATCTCTTTTAAAGAGTCACAAATATATCTAAAGGTTGAGGGTCTGCAATAAAAATTAACATTTGGGATGTACATCTACAACAAAAAAAGTAAAAAATATTGATTAATTTATCTTATACAAAAACTTTAGATGATTAACTAATATTTTTTAATAATATATGTGTATATGGATAGTACATAGTATTTATATTGCTAATAGAAGCTTGTACACAATATATAAAAGAGCAGTAAACACTATGTGACAAGTTATTGTACACACTGTGTACAAGACCTTATACATAATAGAGCTTGTATATTGTTTGTACACGATGTGTAAAGTCCTTACACATCGTGTACAATTGTTCTAGATTTTCATTATACATAAACTATACAATATTGCAAAATATTTTTTGTCCACATCATATTTATTACTATTAGATTCAATATGATATAAAATAAAAGAACATATTAATAACTCAACAAAGTAAAGCTTTATATTTATAAGCTCTTGTATATACTGTGTACAGGGGCTTATATGCACTGTGCACATGGGCTTGTACCCATTATTTACAAGTGGTCTAAATTTTCTTTTAAAATGCATTATTTTTTTGGTAAACATATTTATTAATATTTGATTCAAAATAATATAAAATAAAACAACATACTAATAACTCCAAAAAAGTCAATCAACAAGCCCATTTACACACAGTGTACAAGATATATACACAAGTATGTATACATATTGTATATGTATATAAGGGCTTGTACCTACATCACTGCCTTTATACATAAATTTTACAAGCAAAATAACAAAACTGAAATAACTCGGTGTGCCATCAAAATAGTAAATATAGGGTCAATTGTAACAAAGGGGATCCTAAAACCGGGTGTATGATAACTCTGTGTCCGGACTCCACACAAAATAATTTCTCCACTTAAAAAGAAACCCAAAATAATATATCATAAAACTGGGTGTATGAAAACTCTATGACTGGACTCATTGCACAATAATTTCTCCACATACAAAGAAACCCAAAACATTAAATGGAGGCTAGCATTTCATGCCTTCAAAGTGTTGATATTAAAATAATTGAGAAATAAAAGCGGTACATAAATTTAAATTTACAAGGAAAAAAATTATAAATTTAATTTGACGCTTATAGTAAATCCTAAACAAAAAACAGAAAGGATAGAACTTGCCTTTTTGAAGAAAGATAGCGGTTTGCGAAGAGAACAATCTTGGTTCTATGATGAAATACGACATTCTTATTGCAAAACAAAAAAAAAAATTTATCAGCACAATTTCAAAATTGACCGAGACTCATCTACTTTCTTTTAAAAAATATTACCTCAGGACTGGGTCAGATCATCCGGTCTCGAGTGAGTAAAAAATCTACAAGAACAACAACAACAACATCAAGTATTTACCCCACTATGTGGGGTCGGCTACATGATTCCTTTTTCTCCATTGTGTCATATTAAAGGTCAAATTCTTGTTTAAATTTAATAAAGAAAGGTTCATTGCTAATATTTTCTAACCAAGTCTTTTTAGGTATGCCTCTACCTTTCTTAACATAAGTCAAATCTAATACATCTACTCTCCTAACCGGGTCATTGGAAGGCCGCCATTTTATGTGCCCAAACCATCTAAGGAAACTCTCTCTAATCTTATATTCTACTGGAGCTACTCCAACCTTTTCACGTATATGCTCATTTCGTATCCTATCTCTAAGGGTAAAGCCACTCATCCACCTGAGCATCCTCATCTCTGCCACACTAAACTTAGTATTATGCTTCTCTTTTAATGGCCAATATTTAGCACCATAAAGCATTGTAGGTCTCACTATAAAGCATTATAGGTCTCACTACCATCTTATAGAATTTTCCCTTAAGTTTGAGGGTTACTTTTCTATCACACAACAAGCCCGATGCATTCCTCCACTTCAACCATCCAACTTGAATTCTGCTGATAATATCCCCATTTATTTCACCATTACTCTGCACAATAGATCCATGGTATCTAAAACGTGTACTCTTATTAATGACTTGATCGCCCAAAGTCATAATCCACTCACTAGATCTATTACTGCTAAAATTACACTCTATATATTTCGTTTTAGATCTACTCAAGCGAAAACTTTTAGTCTCTAATGTTGACCTCCATAATTCAAGTTTACTTTCAACTCTCTCTCTAGTCTTATCAACAAGAAGAATATTATCAGCAAAACGCATACACCAAGGTACATCCTCTTGCAAATGTCTAGTGAGAACATCCATGACTAAAGCAAAAAGATATGAGCTTAAGGCTGATCCTTGATGTAACCCAACCAAAATAGGGAAATACTTGGTCAAACCACCTTGTGTTTGAACATAAGTAATAGCTCATGCATACATATCTTTAATGATTTGAATATAAGCATTATTAACTCCTTTCTTTTCAAGAACTCTCGATAGCACTTCTCTTGGAACTTTATACAGGAGTAAAAAAAACTACGTGGCTGCAAAAAAGGACCCAAAAAATATGTGTCGACCACGAATTAGAGTCCAAATAGAAAGCTATGTTTGGGCATTGCCCATAGATGCGATTATTACTATTTTTATTTTTTAAATTTTTTTTATAAAAAATATATTTATAAAATAATAATAAAGTTAAATTAGCTTAAATTAAGCTATCATACGCCTTATTTTCCACTCGTCCATTTGTTTTCCTCAATCACCCAAAATTAGGGTTTCCTCTCCCCTCATCACTTTTCTTCCTCTATCGTCTTCATTTCTTGCTCCCTCTCCTCGGCTTCATATCTGCTGCCTCTTGCTCTCCCTCCTTTCTTTAGCTTGACACGATGCCCAAGGACAGACGAAGCCGCTCCGTCTCCTTCGATCGGACCTCTCCTTTCCCATCCCGTTCCTCCAATTGCAGGCGCCACTCTCCTCTTCCATCCTCCTCAAGAAATCCACCCAGATCTCCTCTTCCTGTAGCATCCGACTTTCAGAAATGGGACGAGATCCGTTGTCCCGTGTGCATGGAACACCCCCACAACGCCGTCCTCCTCCTTTGCGCCTCACATGACAAAGGTTGCCGTCCTTTCATGTGCGACACAAGCTACCGCCACTCCAACTGCCTCGATCAGTACCGGAAAGCCATCCAAGTTTCCATGCCTGGGGACAGCAAGCCAAAGCTCTCCTGCCCTCTCTGCCGCGGCGTCGTCTCCGGATCAAAAGTCGTCGAGGCGGCGCGGAAGCATATGAACACCAAGGCACGGAGTTGCTCATCTGAGTCATGCGGGTTCGCCGGGGCTTATAGTGAGCTGAGGAAGCACGCGAGGACGGAGCATCCGCTTGTTCGGCCGTCGGAGGCGGATCCGGAGCGGGAGAGGGACTGGAGGAGGCTGGAGCAGCAGCGTGATCTGGGTGATTTGTTCAGCACGATGCAGTCGGCTTTTGGAGGAGAGGAGGATGATTACGCCTTTCTTGCCGATGGGGGTGAGTTTGGAGGTTTGCTTCCCTTTCCTACTATCACGTTCTTCTTAGTTCTGCGTTTTAGAGGAACTGGAGGGCTTAGTAGCAGCACCGGATGGTCTAATGGGAGGAGGGGGTCATCTAGATCGTCGAGGTCTCGGAGAGGAATGGGGAGAGTTCTTTGGGGCGAGTCTATTGTTGAATCTGAGGCTGGTGGAAGAGATCGAAGTGATGCTGATGATGGTGATGATGCTAATTATGATTATGATCATGATGATGATGATGAGAATGACGAGAATGATGGTGATGATGATGATGGCGGAGGTGAAGACGTTCCTAGTGCATCTAGACGGCGCCAGAGGCGAACACGTCGACAGCTGACAATGGTGGATGATGATGATGAAAACATTATAATGTGACGCACAAGCCATTCATTTGATTTATGCTACTGGGTTATTTGCAGATGGAGAGCTGCTTGGTGCTCCTAGGTCTGTAAATTGCCTGATTGCTGGTTGCATGAGCTGTTCTTCATGCTTTGGGTCTAGGTTGTTCATTGGAAGGCAGAGATGGTTCTGCATCTTCTCTTGACTCTGGTGGAAGTAGGGAAATGAGATGATGGGAAAGTAGGAGGGAAATAATGTTTGGCTTCAGAGAAACAATATGGAGTGGATGTGGATAGTTATCTTTCTGATAGGTCGATTTGATTCTTCTTTGTCTTTAAAAGAAGGTCGCGGGTTCTATTGGTGTTATAAATGGCCACAACACTATATATTTTGTTCAGCTGACTTGCAATATTATTTCAATTTCTTCTTACAAGTTTTGTTTCTTCCCTTTTTAATTTGTGCAATCTTCTTGGCTAGAAATTCGGGAAAGATTTTTTTTGACAGAGGAATCAATGCTCCTTTTAGTTAAATTTTTTAATGTTTGAGTTAATCCTTCGTGGTTTTTTATAATTGTTAGGTATCGTTATGAAATTACACTTTATACAAGGTTGCTATGTTGCACCGATACATCTATTTATGAAGGCGTGCTGTATCAGATACATGTCGAACACATATACACGTCCGATGTTGCACCGATACATGTCGAATACGACTTTGCCGTATCCAATTAAAATAATATTTAATTTCAAAAGGACACGCGTATCCAATATGCACGTCCCATTGAATAACTAAAAAAAAAATCCGAAAAATGAGGCAAAGAGAGAGGGTTATCATTGAGAAGTTGCTCGAGCCAACCAAAGGAGTATGGAAGGAAAAAGGAGTTACTGGACATTTAATGCTTACTTTTATTTTGATATTATAAGCTACAAGGTTACAAATGATGTTGCTTTCATTTTTTTTTTGTCATTTGAAATATTATGCTTTGATTGCTTTCGTAATTTTATGTATGATTTATAAATTTTAATGTCGTGTCCACGCCATACCCATATCCTGTATTTTTAAGATTTGACGTGTCCCGTATAGTTTCACCGTATCCGTACCGATGCAACATTGCAAGTTTAAGTTTTTTAATAGGTGAATTTTCTATATATACTTTTTTATTACTTGTTTTCTTTATTTTTTTTCTTGGAGGATTTGTGAGTTTGCTACTATAGAATGATAGGCATTCTTTATTCTTTTACTTTTGCTTTAACACTTAAATACATTTGATTCTCCTTGTATTGTTATTATTATTATTTGCATTTTCAGCTCTATATTACCTTTGTTGCATATAAAATTGGCTAGAAAACCATGTCTTCTTTATTGAAAATTAAGTTATTTGCCTTGGTGGGGCATATTAAAACCTTCTAGCTAGACTAGACTGTCAAATTTAAGTTTGCATGACATAACATGATTTGGTCTTCAACCTATTTGCATATGCTCTATATATGTTCACAAAGTAATCCCCCACTAGGGGTGTCAACGCGTCGAGCCGAGCTCAAGTCACCTTTGGCTTAAGCTTGATTAATTAATCGAGTTCAAGCTCGAGCTGGCTTAGGAGCCGACTCGTTTAGCATGAAAGAGAGAAAATGATAATGATTCAAACAATTATTATAATAGAATGGTTAAAAGAATGAGAAAGTAGAAGAAAAATAATAAAAATAACTTAATATAATAAAATGACCTATATTTTTTAAACATTTTTAACAATTCTACACTTAAAGTTATAAATGTTAATTTTTAGTGCATTTTTATTAATATATTTTTTTTAATGAGCTGGTTTGTGAGTTAACGAGTCAAGTCAGGGTTGGCTCAAGCTTGGCTCGTTAGCTCATCAAGCTTGGCTCATGAGCCATTTATCGTCTCACGATCAACTTGACTCACTTATACCCCTATCTCCCACCCTCTTTTCACATACACAGAGCACATACACATGTACACCTACCTCAATTGCCACACCTTACCTCGCCTTCCCATTCTTCTTCCAAAGGGTTGTAAGTTACTCTTATTATTTTTCATTGTCTATTAGAATGGTTATACAAAAATGAAGAAATGAAAAACTTAGGGATTTTGTCGTATCTAGGCGAGTCGAAAAAAAAAAATCTAAAGTGAAAGTTTATCATCATAAATCATTGACGTATTTACTTAATTCATCACTATAAATCATAAAATCACTTAATAAGAGAAAGAAAGTAAATCTCAATATAAAGTGAACGTTTGAATCACGTGCTGCAATATTAAACTATGTGATTTTTTAGTTTCTTAAAAGCCCCAATAACCCTGCCAAAATCTTCGCCTGACAGTTCAACTTGATTGCTATATTTTCATGGTTGCTATTTTTTTTGCCCCTATACCGCCACTTATTCTAATAAAACAAAAATAAGAAAAAAATGCAATATAATTAAAAATAATAATAATAACTTAAAATTTAATGGAAAAGCAATATTATAAAAATAAAAGCAAAACATCTTTCAATAATTAAATCTTCATCATTTTAACTAGTCATTTATTTCATATAACCTTGCTCTTTATTCATTTTTCCTCTAATTGTTATTGATAGTGTCTTCATGACATAATCATCATTGATGACAATTATAGCAAATTTGAATGATTAACTTATAAAAAGTTTTGATACCAGAAAAAAAACATTAGCTATTTTAAGTAAAATGCATTGTGACTAATTATTAATTTTCTTGTGATCAAACTATTCATTATACTATTCTCCAAGTTATAGAAATTGCAATCAAATGAAATTTAATTATGAATAAGTAGGCGTTGAGATTTTTGCTCAAACAAAATAATAGTTTCAAGCATGTGCCTTTATTTTTTTAATGGCTTGAGAGCATCACATTTTTCTTGCCATTCTTGGTCAAACTAAAAACTCATATGCATTAGCTTGAATTTTGATATGTGGATGAGTTGTAGGGTTTTTTATTTTTCAATAATTTGGTATTATTGGAGCTTGTTTTACTCAATTTTGACTTTGAGCCTAGTGAACCTTTGGTTGATGTAGCCTATAATCTTTTGAAACTCGGTTTATTTGTGTTTAATTTTGTTAAGGCGTTTAGCTAGCTCGATTGCTCCACCAAGATTAGGGGTTATTTTCTTTAAAAAAAATATTTTGCTGAACACTTTAGCAACATTCTACATGTGGCAGGAGATAGCTTGAATCAACAAAATTAGATATGCATAGCTGTTCACTATCTCTACGAGTAAGATTTGACAATGCTAGGGAACACCACATCAGTGGTTGGTGCAATTGGATGGCGTCATGAGAAATTGAAGCTATGCTTATGAGGTTCTTGTTAATTTCTTGCTTGAGACGAATGATTTGGGCGACAATGGTAAAGTGGGTGTTGAAATTGGGATTGGTGGAGCTAGAGATGCGTGGATGTCTAATCTTGAGGATGGTGTGATGGGGAAGATGAGGCTGTGTGATTTGGTGATGGGTGACGCGTTTGGATCGGGGATAGAAATTACGATAGATGGGAGAGATTGGAGGATACAAATGATGACTGTGATAGAAGATTGAAATTCTGAAAGAGATTTGGCAAGGCGTCAACTAGAGAGACTTAAGACAATGTCGAATGAGTCCATGATATTTGTACGAATGCTCTCAGTGAGCTTAGAGGAAATCACTATGGTTTTGAGCCATGGGACTGGGGAGATGACTCTGTCAATGAGCTTATAATCATAAAGGAAAAACTGATTAGTTTATTTTATCTTAACATTCTAATACTCCAAAAAGGAAGTATTTATAGCATTATAAAGACTCTTTGTGATGCATTATCTACCTATTAAGCTTTTAGTACTCACCATTTACCCATTGACTTCTAAGACCCACTATAACCTTGACTACCCTTTATAATATTTGAAATCCTGATTTATAATTTTTTGTAGATTTTTAGTTGCATTCAAGTTGTTTCAACCAAATGGGGCCCTTAGTTGTTTTTGTGTGAAATTGTTAGAGATATGTAGGGAATTCTCAAGGCACTCTAGTCATTGAGCTTTGGTTTCTAAGATATTTTATTTTATATTGAATTGTCAAGGCAATTAAGTCATCACTAGATTCTCGTTTTTGTCTGTTTCTTGGACCCCTCCCCCTCTCCTTTGAAAAAAGAGTTCCAAGCCAATTCTATAATTTTTTTGGACCCAAGACCAAGGCATGGATAGCCTCTATAAAAGGAGAATTGTACTGTTCTCTCCAATAAAATCATTTATTTTGCAATATTCTCCCATTAGATTGGATAAAGAAACATCTATTTTCAACTCCACAGATCCCTCGAATGTAAGGATTTTGTTTCTTGAAATGTACATCCGAATGACTATATCAAAAACAAAAGAAACAAAATACAACTATGTAAAGTAAGATAAGTGAGCATCTTGCCTCCAAAACAAAACGAGGAGAAGGAAGATTTCTATCTTCTATATCATTCCATACAAAATAACAATCTAAAGCAAAATTTGCTCAAAAATCTGCAGCCTTGTTATACACTGCCAAGGGATGCAGTGAAAGACCACTTGATGAAACTGAGTAAGAAAAGCGAGATCCAATTCAAGTAGTGGTTGTTGGGGCCCAAAAGAATCCTTCATTGGTTGCTGGAGGAACTGAATAACATTGCTATTGTCGCCCTTTTTCATAACTCCTTTCATTTCATACATCCATAGCTGAATGAAACTTGGGAGAGCAAGGATGCCATGATAACTTGACTTGAGCGCTTCCTAATGTTCAAGGGCCCCTAGATGTTTATTTTAATTCAATCTGGAGGGGGAGGGAAAGACAGCTGGGTCATCAGCCAGTGATGCTCTAGTGCTCTTTAAGAGGATGAATGTGGGAGTGTGTTTCTTCCGACGAGAAAACCTATTTCAAGTGAGAAAAATAGTCCGCCATCATAAAAAACCCTAGATATTGTCGCATTTTTTTTTTCAATTTTCGTGTATGGCCAGCCGAGTTGTCGTTCCGCACGGGATGGTGGAAAGAATGTGCGAAGTTTTTTTTTTTCACTGAGTCACGTAGTGGGGTCGTCGGGTCACACATGGTGCGATTTTATGGGATTCCAGACGTTGAGCTATGTTTGGAGTCCACACCGAATAAAAATTCGTCAATGTGGCCTAGACAATTGCAGCCAAGACTGCAGCTGCCCTTGCAGTTTTCCATTTTAATTTTTTGGGCAAGCATTGTGTGCCCAATAATTCCAGTGATTCTGTTTGCTGAAAGCTTAAATCACAGAAAGCATGTTAAAATTATTTTCAACCGTATAAATTTGAAATTCATGATAAAATTTCTTCCAACTAGACAGAAGGAACCATTTTTGAATTATGATATTACCCCCCCCCCCCCCCCAAAAAAAAAACAAATCTCTGTAATTCTTCATGTGCATGATCCCTTAGTTGTTTTTGCTTTGAATTTGACGAGAAATGTAGGGAATCTTCAACGCACTCATCCCCTTATGCTGGTTGCTTGGGTGCTGTCTATAAGATCATTTCCTTTCCTGTGTTTTGTTGCTTTTCCTTTCTATAGTTTCATTTTTTATTTAAATTTCTACGCCTGCTGTAATTTCTATTTTGGAAAGAGTACGTTACATTACTATCGTGGTTGTATTCTGTGTCAATATTTCCAAAATTATATGATTTAAATGATCCAGATTATATCTTAGTGTTCATATTGTTATGCTGATTTAAAACATTTTGATTATTACATTTGAGGAGTTTCTGTAGTGTTGAACTCATTAGTTATACTCTATAAAATAATGAATTTGCATATTTTACCCTTTTTTTAGAAATATTTTTTCCATTTTCAACCAACCAAATGGGACCTTAGTAGACTTAACTATATTTTATTATGATGTTTTGAAGTACAAACACAGAGTGTGACAAATCTGGAGAAATCATTTGGACTCTTAGATATTTATATTATTGGACTGTTAGACTTTTACTTTCTATTATGAAAGCTTAACGCCTACCTATTATGTCCCAGCCTTCTTATTGCTTCTTCCTCTTTTATGATAAAAGAAGCCTGAACTCCTCTTTGAGTATATGCCAAACTGTGAATTTTAAATTCGTAAGTCTTTGTTTGGGATATCTTTCTTACAACTTTTTTAAAAAATTGTTTTAAGAAGCAATGAAAAAGCTACCACAAACAAAACTAAAGTTACAAAATGATTGATGTTCAGATATCAAGTGCTACATGAATCTTTTTTCTCCATTGTGTTATGTTAAGAGTCAAATTTGCATTTAAATCTAATAAAAAGGTCTTTTTTAATATTTTTATTCATGTTTTTTAGGTTTTTCTTGACATCTTTTAACATAGTCTAAATTTAATATATCTACTCTCCTAATTTGGTTATCAGAAGGTGGATGTATGTGACCAAATCATGTAAGGTGACTCTCTCTAATCTTTTCTACCATTGAAGCTACTCCATCCTTCTCATCTATATGCTCGTTTTGCATTCCGTCTCTAAGAGTAAAGCTGCTCATCCATCTGAGCATCCTCATTTCTACAACACTTAACTTAATTGTATGCTTCTCTTTTAATGGCTAACATTCTACGCTGTAAAGCATTGCATATCTCACCATCTCATAGAATTTTCTCTTAAGTTTCATGGGTGCTTTTCTATCATGCAACATACCTGATGCATTCATCCACTTTAGCCATTCAACTTGAATCCCACTAATAATATCCTAATATATTTCTCCATCACTCTGGATAATAAACTTAAGATATCTAAAATGTGTACTTTTATTAATGACTTGATTGCCTAAAGTCTCAATCCTCTCATTAGATCTATTACTATTAAAATTATACTTCATTTATTCAGTTTTAGATCTACTCAAACGAAAGCATTTAGACTTTAAGTTTAATCTTCATAATTCAAGTTATCTTCAACTCCCTCTCTAGTTTTATCAACAAGAGAGTAAGAACATTCATAACTAAAGCAAAAATATGAGCTTAAAGTTGTTCCTTAATACAATGCTATTGAAATAGAAAAATACTTGGTTCAACTTCCTTATGTTTGAACACAAGTAATAGTTTATGTATACATATTCTTAATGACTTGAGTATGAGCATTTGTAACTCCTTTCTTTTCTAAAACTCTTCATAGCACTTCTCTTGAAATTTTATCATAAGCTTTTTTCTAAATCAATAAATATCATATGTAGATCCTACTTGTTCTCCCTCTACTTTTCCATCAAATCTCTCAATAAATGTATAGCTTCCATAGTAGACTTACCCGGCATGAATCCAAATTGATATTGATAAACATTGGTATTCGTAACTTATACTCAATACCTCTCTCTCCCTCTCTCTCTCTCTCTCTCAATTTTTTTAAAATAACACATTAATTTATTTCAATAAAATAATTATTAAGACTATCATCTATTATGCTGTTTGATAAAAATTTATTATTACATTGATGTGAGTTGACAAAAGTATTAAAATTGATATATTATGAATTATGGTCCATAGTTCAACAAAATACTTATTTAAGTCATAAGATAGCAAAGTTAAGTAGAAAATATAATTTTTTGTGAAGTTATCATAGCCATGTTGATGATTATTATTGTGAAAAAGTTGTTTTTATCAGCTTTGATAAAATTAAATGTATTCTCAGTCATTATAGTAAATATCTTAAAATTGTTTCTTATATTTTCCCTCTATTTAATGCAGCTTAGGATTTAGTGTAGTAAGCCTTTTTTAGTGGATTCAGTATGAAATTTAAAGGCATCTGAGTTTGTAAATGAGTTGAGATGGCTCAAAAATTTTGGCTTATTAATGAGCTCATATGTCGAGCTTTTGGAATCTTGAGTATTATACGAGTTTGAGCTTGAGCTCGATGAGATTTAACTAGTCGTCATTCCTAGGAGCTCACCCTTTATTCCCTTAGGAACTCACTAACTCTGACTCTCCCCTTCGACTTCGATTCCAAATACTCATTTTTTATTATTTTTTGCATGTAGCTTTTTTTTAGACCTTTTAATTTTGAGTAAATGCTGAAAATATATATTTTTTGATCATTTCTCCCTGATCTTTTATTGCTGTTATGGGATACTATAACTTTCCTCATATATTCTCTAAGTCACAACCAGTTTTCTATCTCTAACCTGCTAATAAATTGCTAGTAGAGTTGGATGTGATTCTTGAAACTTGCAATTACATTACTATGTCAAAGAGGCAAAAATGTACAATTATGAGAGTACAATTCTATCATAATCTTAAAAAAAGAAAGAATGAATATTTTCAATATTTTCTTTCTCAATAAAAAATTCCTATCTAAAGCAAACTGTGCAAAAATAAGTAAATGAGCTACCTTGTTACAAGTCCTGGCCACATAATAATAATAATAAAAAAGACTTGCTTATGATATGTTATGAAGTTAAGGTCAAGAGCCAAATGATGTCGATTCTGCCAAATTGCATCTGTCATGCTATTTTGGAGGCAATCGATGATGCAAATATTATCCCCTTCAACTATGATTCCATTAGCTTCTTCATACATCAATGGTTCAACAAGGAATCTAACAAAAAGTAAGGCCTCAAGCTCAATAAAAGTGCTATCCTATGAAAACTTTTGGTAAATGTGGTGGTTGGCCTTTTTAGTGCGATTAATGACTAGCAAAGGTTATGAGTTTTTAATTTGATATTTAGAGATATTTTGTAGTTTATGGTGGAATGATGAGAAGTTTAAAATAGTATATTAGTAAGAATGTCAATACTAGTCTACTTTGGGCTGATTTGAAAAATTACTTTAAGGATTAGCTTAGAATGTGATGGTGGAATACTAGCTTAGAATGCGATCTCATGATCTGGAGTTGATGGTAAAGTTTAGAAGGATGTTAAGGTGTAGGGAATAATATTTGGTCCAAATGTTCTTTAGTTGGGCTGATAGTTATGTATAAATGCTTATAATTGTTTAATATGTTAGTTTCTGATTTATTGGTCTTAGTGGATACTTATGAAGAGTTCTGAAGAGTTTAAAATAGATGTTAAAGAGTAATAGTGAATCACATAAAAGAAATAATGATAATTGCCTAATCTCATGAAAGAAAACACACATTTAAAAGCACCAAATACCAAACAAATAATAAGTATTTATCCACAAAATTATATCATTTCAAAAAAAAAAAAAAAATTAAAATGCATATCGGTCCATATTTTTAATGCCTCATCCATAGCAACTCATGTTTTTGCAAGCCATAAAAGTCTCTAAGATTAAAATAAAACATAAAAATAATAAATAAATAAATAAATAAATAATATCAAATTATGGAATAAATAAGTAGTCATCAATATTAATAGCATGATAGAATATCATATTAACAATCAAATCAATGTGATAAATATTATATCCAATTTTTTTTTTAAGTAATTTAAATATATACTTTAATCGACAAGCTAAATAATTAATTTTAAATTAAAATTTAAACTTTAATTTTAATTAATAACCTAATTAAATATTAATGTAAATTAATTTTAAATTTTTTAAAATGCATTAAAAAATATAGAACAATGTTCACACTATACAAATTTAAGTAAAACACACACCAACTAAGGTCCAAACTCTTAAAACTAAAACACCCGGAAAAAAAAAAAAACAAAGAAAAATCCAAGACTTCTAATAAACATAAACTATCCAAAGCTCAACTCCAGCTCCTTGCAAGCTCCAGCTCTTGGCAAACCCTGTAGCTGCAAGCTATAACTCCTACAACTCCTAGTCACAAATACCTACAAACAATTAAACAAAAGTAAGCATGGTGGTAAACAAAACTGTTACTGTAAGCCAGAACACTAGTACGATATGTAGAAATAAGCAAGAAATAAAAAGTGTTGAAAGTAAAAATTGCTGTAAGAAAAACTACTATTGTAGGTAAGATTAATGTTGAAAGTAAAAACTTCTGCAAGTAAAACTACCAATGCAGGCAAGATTAGTGCTAAAACAAGCAAGTAAGCAAAACAACTAGTGTGAGTTAGAAGCTACTACTATAAACAAAACACTAGTACAGGTGCTGAGGCGGTGAAAAGCACAAAACTAAGTATCTACTACTAAAGCTCCGCTAAGCTAAATTCCCACTAACTTGACTTCGACCGACAACTTCTAATACTGGTCGTATGTCCGATGTTAACTAATGTGTTAGGGGAAATCTCTAGGTAAAAATAGCTAGGGCTGCAAATGAACCGAACCAAACTGAGTATGTGAGTATTCATGTTTGAGTTTGTTTATTATTAGCTTGTTCAAGTTCGGTTCGTGTTTGATTCGAGCTTTATTGTTTATGTTTCATGTTAGGTTCGTTTAAATTAATGTTGTTCATTTTCAATTCATGTTTAGTTCGTTTAGTGCTAACAAGCCTTGATGAGCTATGTTCGTGAACATATTTAGAGAATTTTTAACATTATCAAACAAGCATGTTCACGAACAAATCTAATTAGTATTCTTGAGCTATCAAATGAGTAAGATCATGAATATATACATAACTAGTATTTTCGAGCTACTAAATGTGCTTATTCATGAACAAATGATCTATGATTCATCTTATATTTGTTCATGAACATCTTAAACAAACAACCTAGCAAACATGAGCAAATGTGAAATGTCTGTTATTCATGAGAAAATTCATTTTATTAAAGCTATAAAATAAAATGAAATGAAATTTATAATAAAATAGTTGCCTATTTAAAATGAAAATATGTTTAATCTATATGAACCTATTTATGGAGCTTATTCATGAGTTCTAACTCGAACACGAATCGAGCTTCTTATCGTGCTTGTTCATG
Organism: Dendrobium huoshanense; assembly: GCA_016618105.1. NCBI lineage: Eukaryota > Viridiplantae > Streptophyta > Magnoliopsida > Asparagales > Orchidaceae > Dendrobium > Dendrobium huoshanense. Next base: position 34,983,162 of record CM028348.1, on the reverse strand, counting down.
AGCTTCAAATGATGTTGTTCGTGAACATAAATGAACCGAACACATTAGTGTTCAAGCTTGTTTATTTAAGGATCGAGTATTAAAAATATTTTTCAAGTTTGTTAGTTTAGTTGTTAAACGATCACAAACGAGTTTTAATTGAACCGAACAACGAGTAGCTCATAGAACACTTGGTTTGCTTGCAGCCCTAAAAATAGCTTAACCCTAAACCCCACTCGGGCCATTTAACTTATAGGGCTATGTTATAAGACTCACCTTCATGTTACTTCTAAAAATAGAAATCATAAGACCTACCAAAATAGTCAGACATCTTTAAAGAGAAGTTTTAATCCCTGTTATTTAGAAAACTTACACAAGAAGTAATATGTCACGACCCGACCCGACGGGGACGGATCCCGCCCGAGCCGGATCGCGACGAGAGCTATACTTATCCAGGATCTGGCTTTGGATTAGGTTACTGAACTGATCTTCCAAATACTTAACTCAACAGACACACACAGAACAACAGAGCTACTAAAAACATCAAATGCAGCGGAACAAAACATCTATCTTTTCATTTCCTCAAAATAATCATTTACAGAACAGTACATGGCTTTCAACAGAAAGAAAGACAGAACAAGAAAGCCATGACTGTACAAAAAATCAAAAGTACAAAAGTACCTATACTGATCAGACTCTGAAATCTAGTCCTGGACTTCCTTGCCCTTCCCAGAACCTAAAAACCACCAGAAAGCAAGGGTGAGCTCAACAGCTCAGCAAAGCAACAAACCACCAATCTAAATTCTCAGAAACCAAAACCAAACTCATCAGACAGAAATCAGATCAGAAATCGGAACAGAATCGGAAATCAGAACTTATACGGACAGATATCAAAGCAGAAACAGAATCGTACAGATCATATCAGAACAGAACAAACTCAGCACATATCAGATATCAGATATTTAATTAATAGCTAAATGTGCCCCCGGCACTAGAATAATAGCTGAGTACTTAATAGCTAAACTAAACTGAACAGAATCACTACGGATTTTGACCCTTATCCCTTGTGCTCACGGCACCAGAAATTCGCTGAATAATTAATAACTAAGCTAAATGTGCTCACGGCACCTGAATAATAGAATTCACGGATCCGGAATATAACAGATATTTCTCCAACTTGAGCTCATCTAAATTTCCCGTTTCACTAACTGAATCTCATAGGATCCAGGCCCCTTATAGCTCCCTTTTTATAGCTTATACACATAGCATTTCAATTCAGAAGAAATCCGGACAATTCAGAAATTACCCAAAATCGGGCAGCACAACGGCAGTATACAGAATTTACACAAAATTTCCTGCAAAGAAAATTTGCAGAATTCGCACAGAACATAGATAATCATATTCCAGAACATTTATTCAACTGCACAGATAATTTCCAATTTCACAGAAAATTGTAGTCTACGAAAAACATCGCCGAATCAAAAATACCCGGACAAAAATCTTCGGAAAATAACCAAAATGTGCACACTCGGCACGTCAACAATATACAGAAACTTGCGCGGTGAAAACTGAACCAATCAAAAGATACGGACGAAAAACCGTAACGAAAACGAAATCCGGACAGAAAATACCGCCAACCGCGACGGAACTGAAAATTGAGAAAGACGGAATGTGCCTTACCTCGAGCACAGCAAATTCCTCAACAGTCACTTCGATCGAAAACGGCTCCGCGTCTTCCCGAAATCAACTTTTCCAAATTTCTCTTTTTCTCTCTCCTCAGAGCTGAAAATCAGATATTTTATTTTAATTTTTCTCTCTCTTCAAATCGTCTGAATTCCTTAAATCCTCTTCAGATCGGCCTGGCCGATCGTCCAGATCGTCCTGGACGATCAGACCAAACCAAAATCGCCTGGCCGATACTCCAGGGCGATGATCAGGCCGATCCTTATGAACAGTGTCAATCGGCCTGGCCGATGTCTCTAATCGGCCTGGACGATACATACAGAAAATCACCTGGAGCAAAACTGGGCAAAATCTGGAACTGATTTTCTACTGATCGTCCCAGGACGATCCAAAATCGGCCTGGACGATCCTGGAGCAGATTGTGATATTACAATCTCCCCAACTCAGAAAAATGTCGTCCTCGACATTATCCAATCCAAACTCAGTCAAAACAAGTACGGGTACGACCGTCTCATATCAGACTCCTTTTCCCACGTTGCTTCCCGTGCAGTCCGGTGCTTCCACTGGACTTTAACCATCGGAATCTCTTTATTTCTTAACTTTCGGACGTCGTACGCCAAAATAAGCTCTGGCTCTTCCTTGTACGCCAGATTCTCCTGAATCTCAACCTCCTCAGCTGATAACTTCTTCCCAGAGTCGGATACCCACTTCCTCAGAGTGGATACATGAAACACATTATGCACATCCGGCATAGAATCAGAAAGCATTAGGCGATAAGCAGCTTTTCCAATTCTTTCCAAAATCTCAAACGGTCCAACATACCTTGGACTAAGCTTGCTCACCTGGCCAAATCTGCTCACACCCTTCATCGGGCTGACTTTGACATACACAAAGTCACCGACCTGAAACTCAACAAATCTATGCTTCTGATTGTAATACTTCTGCTGACGGTCTTGAGCGGCTTTCAATATTTCTCTTATCAAACTGATCTTCTGAGCAGTTTCATCAGCAAAAGTGGCACCCAAAGCCTGCCTATCTCCGACCTCCGTCAGAGTCAAAGGAGTACGACACTTCCTGCCATACAGAGCCTCGTACGGTGCCATACCGATACTGGACTGAAAACTGTTGTTATAGGCAAACTCAATCAGCGGAATATGATCTTCCCAGCTTCCGCTAAAGTCCAGAACACAAAGTCTCAACAGATCTTCCAGTACCTGAATAGTCCTCTCAGACTGTCCATCTGTCTGAGGGTGAAAGGCTGTACTGAAATGCAGTTTCGTACCCAAGCCTTGCTGAATGCCTTTCCAAAGTCTGGAAGTAAAGCGTCCATCTCGATCAGATACAATCACGCGAGGCACACCGTGCAATCTGACTATCTCCTTCACATAAATCTGTGCCAAGCGTTCAACTGAATCCGTCTGTCTGATCGGAAGAAGATGGGCTGACTTTGTCAATCGATCCACAACTACCCAAATGGCATCGTGTCCTTGTCTAGATCGAGGAAAACCCATCGCAAAGTCCATTGTTACCTCTTCCCATTTCCACTCAGGGATAGGCAACGACTGCAACAGTCCACCTGGTCGCTGATGCTCTGCCTTCACCAACTGACAGGCTTCGCATCTCGACACAAACTCCGCCACATCCTTCTTCATCCCAGGCCACCAGAATAAAAGCTTCATATCAGCGTACATCTTACCACTGCCTGGATGAACAGTGTAGCCAGAATGGTGAGATTCATACAGAATCTCCCGCCTCAGATCTCCAAACACAGGTACCCACAACCTGTTCTTACATAAAATAGCACCAGAATCAGAAATTCGAAGTTCAGGAGTCTTACCAGATCCAATCTGAACAATCAACTTCGAATACTCAGAATCTGACTTCTGGGCTTCTTGAATCCGTGTCTCCAAAGAAGACAGAATACTCAACTGAGCCAACTCCAAATCACTGGAGGAAACCACCTCCAACTGCAATCTTTCCAAATCACGAATCAGAAAGTCATCACAGGTAAGCTGAATACCTGATAATCCAGAAGACTTCCTGCTCAAAGCATCTGCTACCACATTCGCCTTCCCAGGCTGATACTGAATAGTCAGGTCATAGTCCTTGATCAACTCGAGCCACCGCCTCTGCCTCAAATTCAGATCCTTCTGAGTAAAAATGTACTTCAGGCTCTTATGATCAGTAAAGATCTCACATCTGACGCCATACAAATAATGACGCCAAATCTTCAAGGCAAAAACAACTGCAGCTAACTCCAGATCATGTGTCGGGTAATTCTTCTCATGTGGTTTTAACTGTCTCGAAGCATAAGCAATTACCTGACCATGCTGCATCAGGACACATCCCAGTCCTTTCAGTGAAGCATCACTGAACACCTGAAAACCATCCGTACCTGACGGAAGTGTCAACACTGGAGCTGAAGTCAAACAATCCTTCAATCTCTGAAAACTAGCTTCACACTCCGGTGTCCAAACAAAAGGAACCGACTTCTGAGTCAGTCTCGTCAGAGGAGTCAAAATCTGTGAAAATCCTTTCACAAACTTCCTATAATATCCGGCCATGCCCAAGAAACTACGTACCTCAAATACCGTAGTCGGCCTTGGCCAATCAGCAACTGCCTGAATCTTCTGGGGATCCACAGAAATACCTTCTCCGCTAATCACATGCCCCAGAAAAGAAATACTCTTCAGCCAAAATTCACACTTGGAGAACTTGGCATACAGCTGATGCCTCCTCAAAGTCTCCAACACAATCCTCAAATGTCTGGCATGATCATCCTCAGATGCAGAATATACCAGAATATCGTCGATGAAGACGATCACAAACTGATCCAAAAACTCCCTGAATACTCGGTTCATCAAATCCATGAAAATCGCAGGCGCATTGGTTACCCCAAAAGGCATAACCAAGAACTCGTAGTGCCCGTACCGAGTACTGAAAGCAGTCTTCACCACATCAGATTCCTTTACCTTCACCTGATAATATCCGGATCTCAAATCAATCTTCGAAAATACCGAAGATCCGGAAAGCTGATCAAACAAATCATCTATCCGAGGCAAAGGATACTTGTTCTTGATCGTGGCCTTGTTCAAATCTCTGTAATCAATACACATACGGAGTGTACCGTCCTTCTTCTTCACAAACAGAACAGGTGCTCCCCAGGGTGAAACACTAGGACGTACAAAACCTCTGTCAACCAACTCCTGAAGCTGAACTTTCAACTCAGAAAGTTCTTTCGGTGCCATCCTGTATGGAGCTTTCGATATCGGAGCGGTACCCGGAAAAACATCGATAGAGAACTCCACATCTCTATCCGGAGGTAAACCAACCAACTCCTCAGGAAAAACATCAGCAAACTCCCGTACCACAGGGATCTCAGAAACAGAACCAACCTCCAGGTTCAGATCCCGCACCGAAGCCAAAAATACTGGGCATCCCTTCTTCCACATTCTGCTCACCTCCAATGCAGAAATCAGACTGGAGAGAACACCTCGTAATCCCTGAAATACAACTCTCTCTCCAGCCACAAGCAAACTCACTTGCTTCTTCAGACAGTCAATCTGAGCCTCATACTGACTCAACCAATCCATTCCCAGAATTACATCATACGATGAAATCGGCAATCGAATCAAACTCGATTTCCACTTCTTGCCAGAAATCTCGATCTCACACAAACAAAACTGTCGAGCAATCAATGGATTCCCAGCCGGTAAAATCACAGACAAAGAAACCGGTAAAACCATCGAATCCAAATGTAAAATCTCAAAACAGTGCTCGGACAGAAAAGAATGACTCGCTCCAGAGTCAAACAAAACACGACATGGCTGATCAGAAATGTAAACCGTACCTGTCACAACATCGGGAGCATCACGAGCCTCCTGCTGACTCAAGCTGTAAACTCGTGGCTGAACTGGAACAGGAGCTGAAGCAACAGAACTCTGCTCCCTCTGAACAGTAGGTGGTCTCCGTGGTGCAGAACTAGAACCACCACCTCTACCAGCAAATCCCTCAGGGCGTGGAGGAACAGTCCTCGGTCTTCCTGCTGCTGAACCAACAGGTCTGACAAAGCCCTCAGATCGCTGATCAAATCCCATCTGTGGACACTCTGCAATCCGATGTCCTGACTGACCACATCGGAAGCACAGACCAGCCATCCTGTAGCACTGGCCAAAGTGTCGCCGTCCACAACTCTGGCACACAGGTGCCGTACTGACAAATCCAGAACTAGTCGTACTGGTAGCAGTACCAGACGATCCTCCGCTCCTCCTGGAATCTCCAGATCCAGAACCAGAAACAAATCTCCTCTTCCCAGAGGAACCACTGCCTGAAGTCTCTCCTCCAAACCTCTTTCTACTCACAGTCCACCGCTGCTGAGTAGCCGTCATGTCATTCTCAATTAGACGAGCTCGCTCCACAAGCTCAGAGAAATCCGTAATCCGGAACGGTATCAGAGGCTGCCTCAAAGTGTCTCGTAAGCCTCTCAGAAATCTGTAGCACCTCTCAGCAGAAGTGCTAACCAGCTGCGGAGCGTACCTGGCTAATGCAGTAAACTCGGCCTCGTACTGCATCACCGTCTTGCTCCCCTGAACCAGCCTCAGAAAACTCTCCTGCATCTGCTGTCGTGCAGAAGGGGGAACAAACCAGTCTCGGAACACTTCAGTGAACTCTTCCCAAGTGATCAAAGAGTTCAATCTGCCCTGAAATCTGGCTGCCTGTTGGCCATCCCACCAGTGCTCAGCCTCTCCGTCCAACAGAAAAACAGCTAACGGAACCTTCCTGTCTGCAGGACACTGCATCCCGTCAAAAGTCTTTTCTAATCGCCTCAGCCACTCCTCGGCTGCTCTGGGCTCAACAGCGCCCTCAAACCTCGGAGGCTTCAACCTCAAAAATAACTGCAGGTGTCGATCAATGTCCTCAGATCTAACAGTAGAAGCTCTGCTCTGAGTCTCGCTCATCATCTGAGCAACAAGTGAAACAAACTGAGACAGCGTGTCAGCACCGACCACTGGGGCTGTACTCCCCACTGGTGCTGCCTGATAGTCACTCTGACCGTCTGTCATGTCTGGGTCTGGCTGATCCATACAGAAAAATCCAGAAAATCCGGAAAACTATCACAAAAACAACACAAAAACAACACAATAAAAAGCCAAACGACCCAAAACTACCTCCCAGACAGACTCACTGATCACTTCCTAGAGCTCTGTTTTACAATCCAACCTGTTTCCAAAACCAGTGCTCTGATACCACAAAAGCTTGTCACGACCCGACCCGACGGGGACGGATCCCGCCCGAGCCGGATCGCGACGAGAGCTATACTTATCCAGGATCTGGCTTTGGATTAGGTTACTGAACTGATCTTCCAAATACTTAACTCAACAGACACACACAGAATAACAGAGCTACTAAAAACATCAAATGCAGTTGAACAAAACATCTATCTTTTCATTTCCTCAAAATAATCATCTACAGAACAGTACATGGCTTTCAACAGAAAGAAAGACAGAACAGGAAAGCCATGACTGTACAAAAAATCAAAAGTACAAAAGTACCTATACTGATCAGACTCTGAAATCTAGTCCTGGACTTCCTTGCCCTTCCCAGAACCTGAAAACCACCAGAAAGCAAGGGTGAGCTCAACAGCTCAGCAAAGCAACAAACCACCAATCTAAATTCTCAGAAACCAAAACCAAACTCATCAGACAGAAATCAGATCAGAAATCGGAACAGAATCGGAAATCAGAACTTATACGGACAGATATCAAAGCAGAAACAGAATCGTACAGATCATATCAGAACAGAACAAACTCAGCACATATCAGATATCAGATATTTAATTAATAGCTAAATGTGCCCCCGGCACTAGAATAATAGCTGAGTACTTAATAGCTAAACTAAACTGAACAGAATCACTACGGATTCTGACCCTTATGTCTCCCTTGTGCTCACGGCACCAGAATTCGCTGAATAATTAATAACTAAGCTAAATGTGCTCACGGCACCTGAATAATAGAATTCACGGATCCGGAATATAACAGATATTTCTCCAACTTGAGCTCATCTAAATTTCCCGTTTCACTAACTGAATCTCATAGGATCCAGGCCCCTTATAGCTCCCTTTTTATAGCTTATACACATAGCATTTCAATTCAGAAGAAATCCGGACAATTCAGAAATTACCCAAAATCGGGCAGCACAACGGCAGTATACAGAATTTACACAAAATTTCCTGCAAAGAAAATTTGCCGAATTCGCACAGAACATAGATAATCATATTCCAGAACATTTATTCAACTGCATAGATAATTTCCAATTTCACAGAAAATTGTAGTCTACGAAAAACATCGCCGAATCAAAAATACCCGGACAAAAATCTTCGGAAAATAACCAAAATGTGCACACTCGGCACGTCAACAATATACAGAAACTTGCGCGGTGAAAACTGAACCAATCAAAAGATACGGACGAAAAACCGTAACGAAAACGAAATCCGGACAGAAAATACCGCCAACCGCGACGGAACTGAAAATTGAGAAAGACGGAATGTGCCTTACCTCGAGCACAGCAAATTCCTCAACAGTCACTTCGATCAAAAACGGCTCCGCGTCTTCCCGAAATCAACTTTTCCAAATTTCTCTTTTTCTCTCTCCTCAGAGCTGAAAATCAGATATTTTATTTTAATTTTTCTCTCTCTTCAAATCGTCTGAATTCCTTAAATCCTCTTCAGATCGGCCTGGCCGATCGTCCAGATCGTCCTGGACGATCAGACCAAACCAAAATCGCCTGGCCGATACTCCAGGGCGATGATCAGGCCGATCCTTATGAACAGTGTCAATCGGCCTGGCCGATGTCTCCAATCGGCCTGGACGATACATACAGAAAATCACCTGGAGCAAAACTGGGCAAAATCTGGAACTGATTTTCTACTGATCGTCCCAGGACGATCCAAAATCGGCCTGGACGATCCTGGAGCAGATTGTGATATTACATAATAAACCTTCAACCAAATAACCAGACAAATATTAAATTGATCCTCAAGACCTGTCCAAAACTGAAATTATGGGCTAGTTTTAATAAAAGTAGTAAGACCCAATTTCTTAAACATGCGGGCTACTTTCAATGAGAGTCGTAATCCCCGACCCAAATCCAAACCTATGGGTTACTTCCAAGGGATGCCATAAGACCTGCTATACGGGCCACTTTTAATGAAAGTCATAAGCCCTGACGCAAACCTAAACCTTCAGGCTACTTCTAATATAGAAGCTATAAAACCTACCCAAACCAACAAAACCTACATTCAACCACTTAATTTTACTAAGGATCCCTAAGAGGAGACAATCCATGAATACTAGTTAGATTTCCTGAACACTGCGATCAACAATCGCTAGTATTGGTAAACTGAAACATACGGTATACCCGAGACAATAGAATTGTGAGATCTTGATAAGTTTTACCTCTATTTCCCTCACAACTGAGACTAAAACACCTAATATTGTTCATCATTAATTGAGTATTCTCTTCTACACGATAAGAGGTGTAATTAAATCTAATAACTTGCCCTCATAGGAATTAAGGACCTAAATCTAAATAAACCCTAATACTATCCTCAAGAAAAATATGGTTAACAATAATATGCCTCAAGGAGAATGGAATCATATGACTATAAAGCGGGATTCATGCCTATGCACATTTTTTTCCTGAGCAAAACATAGTGTTGCTTGAATTAGGATTAAAATTGATAATATCATCCTTAACAGTAGTATATGTTTGAAAATATAAATATTTTTTTATCATAATAATTGACACTAATGTCAAACAGTCAATTTTTTCTTAACAAGATGTGAGCAATATACATGGGAAGGACATAACATCATTTTTGATCTTCATAGCTACCAATCTTGATAATAAATATGCTTCTATGTGTGATAGGGAGATATATGGTTGACCACTGTCATGATAATGTTCGAAGGTGTAGTTCAGTCTTGAGATCGACTCTAGTGATGGTGTGGGTTAAAATGACACTCATTGTACTTCCTTCATAAATAATTGATCCATATCTTCTCACATTGCATATCACATAAATAGTAAAGATATTCATTCTTCTCCAATAATTTACCTCATTCTTAGTTATAGTTCACACATCTCATTATTCTAAGATAAAGCTTCTTTGTATGCACTAATTCTTCATCAAATAATGGGGTGTCATCATATATATATATATATATATATAATATTTTTTAAATCATTATCTATGGGGTCATTAGTTTCTTCTAAGAATAAGATTTAAGATTTACATTTAAATGCAACCCTTCTTGTTGCACTTAAAATATACTAATTTTGAATTATTTTTAAAACTTCCTTCAATAAAAAACTTGTTTGATTGGGTTGGGCTAGTCGGTAGATGACATGGGTATAATAAAGACTTGTGATATGCATCGGAGGGGGTTGGAGTCCTAGCTTTAGAGAGGGTTACATATTTCTTTTGTTGCATGACTATAAATGCATAATGAAATGCTAAGGGATAAACATTTCAACTCCATTTCTAATGTTAGTCATAAGTCCAATGATAAATTTTCTTGGTAAGCTGCCAATCATTGTTATCACAATCAATCATAGAAGTTATGTATTAATTGATGTTTAAATATTCAGTAAATATTAGGCTATTATCTTTCTTTAAGGTCAATAATCATCCATATAGTTTCTTGACATAATATCTAGGACAATACTTAGCTCTTAACATTTCTTTCATCTTTATCTAGGTGAGGATGGTTCTTCCTAGCCTCTATTCCTTAGCTAAGATATTTGTGCGATGGAATTTGGCATGTCTAGTTAATTTCATTTTGGTAAGTGTAGTTCGTTGGTAGCCATCCATCTTATATCAATCAAAGAAATCATCCACATCTAGACTAACCAATCTAAGAATCTATTAGGGTCATAGGTGTTATCATAGGTGGGAGCTTCAACTTTAAATCTATTTGATGGATCATTAAAGTCATCAACATTCTTCTAAGAATGATTTCTTTCACCTCCATTCCCTAGAGTGTGTTGTCTACAGTTAGGTAGGTCTTCTCCTTAGTCTATTTAAGAAGCATCATCATCTAAATATGCATTATGATTTTGGATAGGACATGTGACATTATTTCTATTATTTTTTAGATAATTCAAGATTGGTTGCATTTGATCTTTAAGTTCTTATATCTAGGTTTTATGCTCCTCAAATAATTCTTTAGTCTTCATTTTATTATATTGAATCTTAAGATCTAAAGAATCAATCCTTTGAGTCAATTTTTTCAATTGAATATTGTGAAATTAATTTGGGTGTTATGAGATGTTTTTTTATTACATATGAAGAGAGAGAGATGACGGGAAAATGCTAATGATAGTGAAATTAAAAATATATATGTAAAAATAAAATGAATTTTTTAAGTTAAAAAAAAAAAAACATCGAAAGAGTAGGTGGTATAAAGACCTTTTTTGTCCTAGACTTTTCTTAGATAACTTAGACTTTTTGACAAAGTCCTTTTTAATTTCAAATACATAAAATCTTATACACATACATATTTTATACATGTAATTTTGAAAGCAAGAAAAATGTGCTTAGATCTATAAGCCTAATATCTTAAGATGATAAATTATTCAAATTTTGATCAATAAACTAGTTTTCTAATAAGCAATTAACACAAAAATTAACAAAGTTTACACAAGGTTTTACATTCATCAAGATAATGTTTTAGTTTTCTTGAGTTGGCGTACACACTTATCAAGATTTCACTCAAGATTAAAGCTTATAGCTAGATTAACACAAGATATTGGTTAGGCTAATGGTGGAGCTTATTAATTGGATGTTATACTTAAAATATAGTCTGACAAAAAATATAATATATATTAAAGATATTAATATGAAATAAATATAGCATAAGATGGATTCACTAATTTCAACTTAATAAAGTGACTCCCAAGCCTTTGGAGGAAAGTCCACCAAAAGAAAAATTCATTTTTGTTGTTCAAAAGTTTTAACTAGATTTTTTCCTTAGATTTTCTTTGATACTAAATATGATGGTAGTGGGTAGCCTTATTGGTGAAATTAATAGCTAGCTAATGCTATGAATTTTTAGTTTGAAATTTAGAAATGTGTTATGGAGTTTGTGATAGAATGATGAGATGTTTAAAGGAGTATATTAATAAGGATGCTGAGACTAGTCTAGTTTATGCTAATTTGAACTAATTTGAAATATTTCTTATGGGAATAATTTTTATGTGGGATAAATAGCCAAAAACAATATTGGATGATTAGTTTATAATTTAAACTTATGATCTGGAGTTGATGGTAAAGTTTGATAGAGTTTAAGAAAATGTCAAGGTATAGGTAATAAGATTATGTTCAAGTGTTTCCTAGTTGGGCTAATAGCTATATAGAAGTGTTTAGTATGGTTTAAGATTTTGTTCACTAATTTATTGGCCTTAGGGGGTGCTTATAAAGTGAAAAAAGTATATGACTAATATATCTTGATTTTAACATATATACTAATCATGGTAACTACATCAACTACTAGATATAAAGCATAAATGATTACTAAAATGAACATACATACAAAAACCTATGTAAGTTGATGAGCTAAGAGCCCCACAAAGCTATAATGAATAGCTATTAGAGGTTGTATTTCTTGGCCACCTCATAAGAAAATCAAAATCTTCATGTTGTCCGATATTATTTTTTATCACCCCCAGCTCTACATGTGATATGAGCAATGTCATGTATCTTCACAAGAATGATTAATTATGACATATGTATAAATAAATCAATTCAAATGAATCAATGTCCTATAAGATAAAGAGAAAAAAAAATATGATTGGAATTTCATTTGAACCCAATTTCTAATATTTGCTCTAGAACAAAATTATATGCACTCGTACTAACTTATTTGAAATAAGACTCGAACAAAGGTTCAAAAACATTTTCGAATAATATTTGAACTTGAAATATGAGATTTGGATCTATTTCAAATTTTGTTTGAGCTCTTGAGGCTAATGTTGAGCATTAGGACGAAACATATTTTAAACGAAGTCCGAATGAAATATGATTGTGTTTGGAAGAAAATTCCAATAAGAGGACTATAATGAAGAGTTGGTGGAAGGGATTATAGTGAATATTTATGGTGCGTCAATTACTTGAGCTTTGAAATATATAGAGACTAATTGAAAGGAGAAATTTGAGCATCTTTTTTATTTAAACACTTTTGGCTCATATTTCAATAGTATGAATATTTTGATCCAAAATGAATTTTTTTATTAAATTTCTTCAAATAAAAATAGAATAAATATATTTGTTGAAATATAAAATTCAAATTTCTCTGTTATTATATAAAATAAAATAAAAAAAAATTCGGCCAAGGAGATATATAACAATTATTACAGAACGGCGATCTTCTCCGTAATCATACTCAAGCAGAGGCCATCATGTCTCCAGCTTCCGTAGTGTTGATGCTGCTGATCGTTGCAGCGGCCTTTACGATTCCAAAAGGGGAAGCACAGCTTACTTGTCTCGAGGTGGTGGGCGGCTACTTCATGGCATGCCTCTACTTCCTAAATTCCGGCGGTTTCTTGCCGGCAGAGTGTTGTAGAGGCCTCCGCAGCCTGGCGGAAGTAGCTCAGGCGGCGATCGACCGCCGCACCGCCTGCAATTGCTTGAAGATGCTGGTTCAGGGTGCTGCCGAAGAAGTGCTAAGGCGTGCTGGCCTTCTCCCCGAAACTTGTCAAATTTCCGATCTCCCCTTCGTCATCAGCCCCAGCACCGACTGCTCCATGTAATCTCTCTCAATCTCTCTCTCTCTCTCTCTCTCTCTCTCTCTCTCTTCACAATTAAGACGGATTTTGTTTGAAATTTAAACGCTGTGTTTAGAAGAATTTGCATAATTTTAACTCAAATTTGGGATTTATCGAATCTTCGATTTCAGAGATGTATTTCAACAGGGTTTGCTATATTTCTTCCAATCTCGCAAATCTTTCAATCTACTACCAAACAACCTTCAGATTTGGTTGGATTTTAGAATTGGACAATCAAAAAGTTTTGCCGATAGGGATTGCTAAATACCATTAAATCTTGAATAGCGGATTTACTAAATCCTAATTCGAATCAAACAGACTCTGATAATGAAATATGAACATTGTTTTGGATTTGCAGGGTGATCTGAGAGCAGTTTTTTAGTGAAGTGTTCTTTTGGGCCATTCTTGAAGATAATTGCAGTAATTGTTGAGAATTTTGTAATGTTTGTCAATAATTCAATATTTGTCCTTTCCATTTATTTTTATAGTTTTTGTAATTTGTACACTCGTGTTATTTTCATTATTTAATGGGCACGCTTTAGCTTCTTTTTCATCCAAGTTTTTTTAATAAATGAAGAATAATATATTATAAATTATATGATTTTAATCAGGCTTCATTTCGAACCGCTTACTTCCTGTTTCTTAAAAAAATTATTTAAAAAAACAGCAAGAAAATCATCCCATCCCAAACAAAGCCAGGTTTAGGGTTTACTTCTCAGTATTGTTGCAACTGATGATTTGGTTGCAAATTTGTACCTGATTTATGATAAATTTGAGATGGAATTGCTGCAGCTTTGTTCCATCAATGACTAATTTATGATGAATTTAATCATAAATTTGTCACATGAACTTTCATGAAGTCCATCACTACATTTGCAAAGTCTGCTTGCTCGATCACTTTTATTGTAGATCCATCGATCAACATATCATTTGCAACACTAAAAACAAGTATTAATTAGGACTGTAGTTCTTAAACAATTAGAAGACATCACAATTTCAAGCAGCAATATATCAATGTATCTTTAGTAAGTCATAAATTCAATACAAACATTGAAGAAAAGTCAAGCTAATTTTTAAAAATTTGTATTTCAAGTTCTTGTGGTTTCATCGCTTGCCACTAATGCAACTGTCTAATGCTTATCATATGACACCAAGTCACTTTTCCAGCCTCTCTTATGCATCACTGTGGTTTGGAATGGTTTTCTTACTGTTTCTTAAAGCAGCTTTTTAGTACAAAAAATAAAAAATTTATACTAAAAAGTTGCTTTAAGAAACAGTAAGAAAACCGTCCCAAACAAAGCCTATATATCTCATGACTGCATCTGACGAACTTAGTGTGTATAAATACCCCCTCATTTGAAAACCTCAAGCTCATTCAAAGACTATCATTTGCAAACAATGGGAGTAAAATAATAAAAATTGTAAACAAAAATTTATCTTGTGTTCTAAGTTCCAGCATACATGCCACTCTCCATCAAAGAATCACCTTTTCCAAACGCTTAATCCAAGTTTTGCTTAATATACACAAAGCTACAGATTAACAGCAGAAAAAAAACAAAACAAAATACAACCACGATGAACTGAAGTGAAAAATGCCTATATTTTCTCAAGTTCCTCACTAATTTTTTAAAAAATTGGAAATTGTAGGCTCTGCCTACGGATATTGAAAACAATAGAGCAATTTCACAGACAAGGAACTCTGTTCACCATTACAGGCCAGGAGGGAAGCTGGTAATTTGCCCTTGTTCCAGCAGATCTTGGTTATTCACTTTATAAGCCATCCTTACACGCATTGCAAGCGGTTTCTGGAACAACAAATTTTTTAGATATATATAGCATTACTCTGTCCATGTACGATATATCAAGCAAATGACTCAAATATGCAATTGAAACGGAATTACACTTAATATATTTGAGTAAATTACATATACCTGCCCGTGTTGGCTATTAGTGACAGATAAGGTTTGCGTTATAGACCCTTTTCCACTAGCTGGAAGAGTACTGCTGCTAGCAGGATCTAGGTGCAACTGAATAAACTGCAGAAAAATATGGTATTGAAAATAATATAAAATGTATGGCACAGAACCAATAGAACATTGCTGAAGAAAAGAGATGGAATGTTGTTTGACATTTTAAGCATAGCCAAGATGAACATCCATAGCATCCATAGCACCATATGAGAATAAATCAAAATAAGTTCTATTTTTGGGTGTGATTCCTGAGGAGTTAATTTCAAATATTCAACCATTAGTTGTTGAAGATGAGTGCAATTCATATTTTGTAAATTGCTTACACACTAGATGGATAAATAAATGCAAACAACATTAGATTTTTGCTTCTGGTGCAGGAAATCTAGAAACACTAGATGACAACTAAAGTTGCATTAGAAACAAATGTAACATTAGCGGCTAAAAAATGAAGTTAATAAGGCTTTTCTAAGAACAATTACAATTTCAAGTACCTTTGGAACAGCAGCTTGAAAAATGAAATCTGTATACTCATTTGATGATTTATTTGTAAAGGTAGCTTTGATCTGTGTATCATGCTGCCTTCCAGGCAGTTTTGTGAAGCTGAACGCAATCTTTAATGAATTGCTCTCAAAAGCGGTTATGGCTGGAAAATCTGGCTTTTCACTACCTGTTTTAAGTGAATATATTAAAACTTCACCTTTTAACAACATAATCAATAAATTGTCAAACAAAAGGCTGACCTGAAACAGATATATGATTTGATAAACCATCCAGTAAATCGACTATTGGAGCAGTGGACGGTGGTGATCTGATTATTTGTTCAATCCCTCTCAGAGGATCTATGGTCAATGCTTCAGAAGATAGGGACGAAGATGTAGAAGTTAAAGATGAAAATTTATCCAGAGCAACTGCTGAAGAATTTGCCACACTGCTCGAGACACTATTTGGTGGTGATGAATCATTCGGAATAGGAGAGCCAATCGATAAAAGATCCATTAAAATATCTGAGCCTCCAGAGAAAGCAGCACCTTCATGTTTTACCCAGAAAAAAATAGCAATATTAATATCAATGAGAAACAAACAAAGATATACTCTTAATAAAATATTATATAGTGTTATTTTAATATCACAGTTACTAAAATATTATATAGTGTTATATGCAACTTGAATAGAGTAACATACATCTTAATTAAGTCTCAAAATTTTTAACTAATTACATCTTAATAGTAAAAGAAATGGCAATAAAAGCAACAAAGATATACTCTTTTCATTAAAATTTTATACAAGGAAATCACTCTAGCATAACATAACAGAGAAAGAGATAAAGCAAGTTTTAAAAATGAGAAACTGTGGCAGCTATAAAATTGAAATAGATGGTTCTTTGATTCACATTCAGTACGATGTGTAGCTTAGGGTTCATGCGACCCACTCTTTGAAGAATGCTAACATGTATTTGCATTGAAGAGAGAGAGAGAGAGAGAGAGAGAGAGAGAGAGAGAGAGAGAGAGAGAGAGAGAGAGAGGGAGAGAGAGAGATGGAGGAGAAACCTCATAGATTAAAATTGAGCTTCCACTTTTCAAACCAAATTCTCCTCCACTTTGTGAATTACTTGCTATTACTAGATCATACTTATTACAAAATCACGCAAATTGAGATAAGTCGAAGGCCTATATTTCTCAGCATTTATGATTTCTATGTGCAAATTTTTGCATAAAGCAAGATTACCATTACAAGTTCTGAGCCCTAACTCTACATAATTCAACCACTAAAAAAATATTAAACAAATAGATCTAAAAAACAAAGATCAGTTTCATATCCATTTACGTTTAAGCCTGCAAATACCACTCAAAAAGTTATCTTCTTATTCTTCGAATAGAATGCAATAGGATGATGTGTCTTCAATGAAGAAGTAATGCATAAAAATGAAGGAAAGAACCCACATGGAGGATTGACATGGAAAATGAACCCACATACCCTAAAAATAACGAAGGCAAAACTCCATAAGATTCAGTACGAGAAAATTTGGAAGAATGTTGCAAAAATAATGTTTCAAGAAAAAGACACTCTGGGAAAAATCATTGATCTGTAAAAGAACTGGCTTAATTAAAGGGAAACAAGAAAATTAGAAAGAAAACCTGATGGCACAGGGGTCCCCAAATCAATGCCCAATAGGTCCTGCAGAAAATCGCTGGTTGATGACTTAGTAGCAGGGACATCATCGGAGCTCAAATCAAGCAAATCCCCCATAGATGCCGCTGGTGGCTTTGTCACTCCATTCTGAAGATTTAGTGAAGTCCCTGAAAGGTTTGCCTTGCTGGGTTTGACAGCAGGAACATCTGTTGAAGAGCCATCTTTCCTTCCAAGATAAGTTGATTCATCCAAAACAGGCATCCTTTCAACCAAAGAAGATCTGCGCATTTATTCATGATTTTAAAGTGAATATATCAATGTAAGCTCGGATCCCTAAGAATAAACTCAAGATGGGTAATAAATCAGCAACTCACTGGATGTTTTTGTGCTTCTGTATGATATTATTAAATTCAATTGATCTTTGTTGTAATTCTAGCTCAAAGTTACCTTTGTGCTGTATAATAAGCTCTCTTATCCTCCTGCAAGAAATACATAATAGCTGAGAAGTCATCTCGTAGAGAAGCCCCAAATGCATGACAAAGAAGCAAGCAAAAACTTTACTATACAGTGAGTACTGACTCGGAGGTGGGAGGAAAACGAGATGAAAGCTTTAGTAGAGCAATCAGAGACATTGCTCGAATTGTAATATCTGAAGAATGAGATTTCAAAGCAACCTCAACAACATCGATTGCATCAGATTCAGTTACCTGGTAAAAGAAATGGAAGTGTGCTAAATTCACTGGAACAAATATTCATATGAAAGTATGAATGCAAAGCAAACAGTAGTTGTTGATATTATGACCTTCAAATGTAAGATGAAAGCCGTCCATTATCTTTAACAAAATTAAAACTAAAGACATGCATGATTTAAAGAAATTCACTATCATTTGGTCATCAAATGGACGCATCAAAATGTAATGAACTACATTGGTTACATAAGAAAATAATTTTGATTTCAAAGTGTAGAAACTTTCAAATGGCTTGAAATCAAATGCATGTGTTGTTGATGATATTATATGGTTAGAAGGTTTTATTTAGTGAAATACATGGGAAAAACTATATTTTTAAAATGTCTTCTATCTATGATCAGATCATGCCTATATTTTCAGATACTTGATGTATGATTAAATCAACACAAAAATTTGTGATACTTAATTCACATGAAATTGATATGTTGATAATACTCAATGATGCGATGTTAAGTTTAATAATTATATAAAGCAAAAACAAAATGTTTGCTTAAGAAAAATGATGTTTCGGCATGAATCCCACTTTTCAGACTTAGTATTGATTTATAGTTAACCAAATTTCCCCCGAGGATTGTATCGGGGTTTATTTAATTTTGGATCCTTACTTCCTATGAGCGCAAGCCCTTTATTGGCTCAAGAAAAACGACACGTCGGCATGGATCCTGCTTTACAAACATAGGATTTCATTCTCCTTAAGTCATACTGTAGTTAACAAGATTTCCTCCGAGGGTAGTGTCAGGGTTTAGTTAGATCTTGGTCCTTACTTTTTATAAGCGCAAACACTCATAATTAACACGTAAGAGAGAACTCTCGATTAATGATGAAATTTTTTAGTTTAGTCTCAATTGTGGGGGAAAATAGATATAGACCCGATCAAGATCTCATGATTCCGTCATCCTGGGTATATAATAAGTTTCAGTCTACGAACATTAATGATCGTTGACTGTAATGTCCACAGAATCTGATTAACAGTCATGGGTTGTCTCCTCTCAGGAATCTCGAGTAGACTTGGGTGGTTAGATGTGGGTTGCAGTTTTAAAAAAGGTGATTTGGGGTTTACATCTATTAGAATACCTAAAAGTTAGCTTGGTTTGAGATCTATAACTTTGTTTAGAAGTTACCCAGAAGTTTGAATTGAAACACGTCTTACGATTTCTTATAGAAATAGCTCAGGTGTTTGAATTTGGGTTGGGACTTACGACTTCTATTGAAAGTAGCCCATAACGGATCTTACAACTTCTATTAATAGTCAACTGGTGGGTGTTACAGCCTAACCCTATAGGCTAAGATTCATATTAATTTTGGTTGAGGGCTTGATATATATATATATATATATATATATATATATATATATATATATATATGAGGGTTTGATATTTTGCTTAGAGATTCCCCAAAGAATAGGTCTTATGATTTTCATTAGAAGTTGCGTGATAATTTGGGTAGAACATGTCTTACTGCTTCCCTTTCGAAGTAGCCCAATGGCAAGTCTTACAACCTAGCCCTATGGGCTAAGCTGCCCATAGGTTTTAAATTTGGTTGTTTGGATAGGTCTTAAAGCTTCTAGATTTAGAAGTTGACTGAAGATTTTGATTTGGAGTGGGATTTACGGCTCCACTTAAGAGTTGCTCGTTGATAGGTCTTAAAACCTAGCTCTACGCAAGGCTGTCCGTTGATTTAGGTTTAATTTGAGAGTTTAATATTTCTCCTAGGAGTTTCTTTTAAATAACAAGTCTTACAACTTTTTTTTAAAAATTGCCTGAAGGTGGGCCCTACAACCTAGCCCTTTAGCGTAAGTTTCCCATAGGTTTTATAGGACTTATTGCTTCCCTTAGAAAGTAGTATTTTTTTTTTAGGGTAAATTAGACTTTACCCATAGGCAGTTTAGTTTGTAGTTGTTTGCTAGCTTGTCATTGGACCATCAATTGTTTACTAAATAGACACTAGTTTTTTTTGCTACTGTACTATGTTCTTTTCTTTTAGTACCATAATTCTTTTTTTTAGTGCCCTTTTCTTTTTTGCTTTAGCAATTGTTTTGGTATTAATCATTTTTGTTTCTTTACTTGTAAGTGCTTGAAGTTTTACACCTACATGAGTTCGTGCTGCTTCAAAGCTTGTCCAAGAGCACTTGAGAGCTTTGAGGGTTTGCACATGAGAGATTTTGTTTTGTTTGAGTCTTAGTTTTAGTAGTATGGCTTCAGTATAACTTGTATTTATGATTAATTAATGGAAAAATATTATTTTTCTATTTCTACTTTCAAAAGAAACCTCTCATCAGAGTGGCTCTCTTCACATTAAATAATTAATTGATTAATTTAATTAATTTAAACTTCATCGCTCCCAAATTTTTAAATTGCTCATAGATTTTAATTGCTCTCGATTTTTTAATTAATCAATTAAGAATTTTAACTATTTTATTCCTATTAATCAATTATTTTTAATTAATTAATTTCAATTGATCAATTAATTTCAAAAAATTAATTAATTCTAATTAATCAATTTATTGAAATGAATTCACTAATATTAGTCAATTAATTAAATCTAATTAATTATTTTTCATTAATTAATTCTAATTAAACAATTGACTTCAATTATTTTTAATTAATTATATTATATTTAATTAATAATTAATATTAGTTAATTAATTTCAATCAATTAACTCCAATAAATTAATTAATTGAAATTAAATTTGAATTGATTAATTTTTCATTAATTAATTTCATTCTTTTTTAATTAATCAATCTCATTTTACTTCATTAACTTAATTTAATTTAATCGATTAATTAATCAAATTAATGAATTAAATTTTAAATTCAATCGCTCTCCAATTTAGTAGTGCTTTGGAGTGATTTTAGAATGACTTGGAAAAATTAATACAAAAGATACCTCTTGAAGAAAGCGTTTTTATTGGAGGAGATTTAAATGAACATGTTGGTAGAGAGGTAGATGATTTTAAAAGCATTTATGATGGCCATGAGTTTGGAACAACAAATGAATGTGGTAAGACCATATTAGATTTTTCTTTAACTTACGATTTCTTAATAGCTAATACCTTATTTAAGAAAAGAGGTGAACATCTTATCAATTATAAAAATGGATATAGTAAAAAGCAGATTGATTATTTTCTTATAAAAAAATAGATCGTTTAGATTGCAAAGATTGTTAAGTTATTTTGAGTGAAATTTTATGTACCCTACATCGATTATTAGTTTTGGACTTTAAGTTAAAGGAGCAGAAAATAAAAAATAAAGTAAAACGATTTTCTATAATTAGATGGGAGCATTTAAATATTATTAACAAAAGTATTTCTGAGAGTAAAATTTTATATCTTACGATTTTATCTGTGCATAAAGATGTTAATATTATGTGCGAAAAAGTGGCTAGTGATATTAAAAAAATTGCAAAAGATATGCTTAGAGTTTCAAAGGGAAAAGCTCATAATAATAAAAATAATTTATGGTGGAATCCAAATGTGCAAGAAAATATAAAAAATGAGAAGATTTTGTATAAAAATTAGTTTAAATGTAAAAATTCTGATGATTGGAAAAGCTAAAAAGAGGCTCGTAAGGAATCTAAGAAAGCTTTTTGCGATGCAAAGAACTTAATTTTTAATGATTTATAAAATAGATTAAATACTAAGGAGTGAGAAATATATATGTATAAGTTAATCAAACAAAGAGATAAGAGTAGTAAAGATTTAGTTCAAATGAAGTGTATTAAGGATGACGATTAAAAAGTACTTTTCTTAGAAGACGATATTCAATAAAGGTGGATGAGATATTTTGCTAAACTTTTTAATGAATAATGTGAAAATACGATTGACTTTAATGACTTTAGCACTCTAAATGAAAATAAATATTTTTATTTTTATCGGCGTATTAGTAAAACCGAAGTTAAAGAGGCTTTAAAGAAAATGAAGCGTGGAAAAGCTGTTGGATCGGGACTTGTTGTGCGATAGAAAAGTGGAGGAATGCATCGAACTTGTTGTGCGATAGAAAAGTACCCTTCAAACTTAAGGGAAAATTCTATAAGATGGTGGTAAGACCTGTAATGCTTTATGGTGCCGAATGTTAGCCATTAAAAGAGAAGCATAATACTATGTTCAGTGTTGCAGAGATGAGGATGCTTAGGTGGATGAGTGGCTTTACTCTTAGAGATAGGATACGAAATGAGCATATCATAGCTGTCAATGGTGCAAAATAGCGCGCCATGGCGCACGGCACGGCGCGGTGCACCTACGGCGCCATGTTCATGGCGAGGCGCATGTGTTTAAAATAGCGCGCGCTATTTGCGCCACATGTGAGCCATGGCGCATTGCGCACGGCGCAAAATAGCATGCCAAATTATTTTTAAATTTTGGTATACTTATGAATATTTTTTATACCGCTAGTTACATGCTATGTACTGCTCGGTACAGCTCGGTACAACTAGGTACATGCTCGGTACCGCTCGGTATCGCTAAGTACATGCATGATACCGCTCGGTACATGCTCGGTACCGCTCGGTACATGCTTTGTACCACTCGGTACAGCTCGGTACAACTAGGTACACGCTCGGCATTGCTAAGTACATGCATGATACCGCTCGGTACATGCTCGGTACCGCTAGTTACATGCTTTGTACCACTCGGTACAGCTCGGTACAATTAGGTACACGCTCGGTACTGCTCCCTAATTTTCATACAAAAGAACTTCAAAATTTCTCTTACAAATAAATTTTGTTCCGGGGGCGCTGCGCCCCCTTGGACCCCGGCAGCCCCCATATTATGTTTCTTGGACAATATTATATTTCTTTTATCTAAATTTGTTTGCTTTTAGGTGATCATAAAATGTCAGATTCAGTTCTTATAAGATTATGAAGTAGTGGTACCGAGGGTGATGAAGAAAATTATGAAGTAGGAGACAATGTTGAAGAAGATAATGAAGCTTTTTTAACATTTGCTGATGATGATGATTCCCAAGAAGAGTAGATTAAATTCTTATTTGATCTTTTATAAAAAAGATTGTAGTATTTGAATTATGAGATATTTGAATGTTACTTAGTCGAACTTATATATGTTATGGTTGTCTTTTATTATTATGATAGCTTGTCTTTTATTTTTAATAATATTTCATATTCATGCTTATTATTTTATAATTTTTATATAGCTTGCGCCATGTTCAAAATAGCGCGCGCCGCGCCGTGCGCTATGAGCCATGGCTCCAAATGGACCTTTGCGCCATAGTGCGCCATTCGCCGTTAACAGGTATGGAGCATATACATAAAAAGGTTGGTGTAGCTCCAGTGGAAGATAAGATTAGAGAGAGTCGCCTAGATGGTTTGGTCACATTAAATGGAGGCTTTCTGATGACCCGGTTAGGAAAGTTGAGGTATTAGATTTGACTTATGTTAAGAAAGATAGAGGTAGACCTAAAAAGACTTCGTTAGAAAATATTAGAAATGATCTTTCTTTATTAGATTTAAATGAGAATTTGATGTTTAACATGGCACAATGGCGAAATAGAATTCATGTAGCCGACCCCACATAGTGGGACAAAGGTTTCATGTTGTTGTTTTTGTTGTTCATTTCTTAACGCCAAAGGGTGGCACCTGTTTGTAAAAAGATGCAATGCCCATCTTTTTTTTTTTTTTTTTATTTCAACACAAAATTAAGAGAATGCAATTCTCCTCCAAAGAGGAGAAATGGCCATATATATGCATATATATAAGGGTTCTATCTACTGCTTTCACCGAAAGGAAGTGAACGATATAGTGAGCAGAGCAAATGGTTTGCCTCACTGCCTCTTGTGAGACGTGCCTTCACCACACAAGAATCGGGAGCCATGAGCATATGAGGTTGTGGGCAACTTGACTTGATAAAACCAAAAATAATATTGCTAAACATTATCGCTAGTCAATTTATTTACTTTGCTTTCCCCAGCAAATTGCAATTCACCATAGCTAAACATTTACAATCATACAGTTTCCCCTTTCTTTTTCACGATAAAATTAAAAGAAACAAACTGAGACTTTCTTGATCGACTTAATAAAGATTGGTATAACTGCTGTTGTAGCCTTCACTGCAAGCATTTCGACAAAAACACCCAAAATGTAGGAATGAAACTCGTAGTCAAGGGTTTTTCCATCTAAAAGTGTGTGGGCTCCGAAAATTCGGCCCCGGCCTCCGCCCGCTTTTCTTTTTCGGCGAGGGAGTTTTAACGAACTAAGTTCCGGGGTAAATTTTGGAAGGCAGATGGGTTTGTAGATAAGACACTACCCAGAGATTTCGCCCTCATTTTGTGAGGACTTTATAATCTGAGTTCTGGTTTCCTATAGGCGCAAGCCCCCATAGTTAATTACCCCTCCCGATCACGAGAGAGAACTTTCGATTAAGGCTAGTCATCAATCAGATATGTATAGAAATACATGTATCTGGCATATAGTAGCAGCATGGGTTTGAGATTTGAAGAATTGGATTTTTTGGATTTTGGGTTGAAAAATTTGATATTTAAAATAGAAATTTCACCATCTCGTACTTGTTGACCTCATTTTTGTATGAGGTCACTTGGACTATTCTTGATCTTAAATTAATTTAATTCCCAAATCAATTCAAAAAATTCTAGGACCTCCTCTTAGAATCTTGACCCTAGGATCTAGGCTAGGATTTTTCTAAGGTTTAGACCTTAGGAGCTGCTCTAGATCTTAAACTCCTTCTAGACTCCAACTTCTAGGAATTTCTTAGGCTCTAGGATCCTTCTAGATTCCTAAATTTTAAGATCTATTCAAACCATAGGATCTACCTAGATCTTAGGTCAATCAGATCAAAATTCAAGGTCCAAGGGTATTGTCCTAAAGGCCTTTTCCGTTGAATTTTCAAACACTTTGAAACCTAGTCAAATGACCTCCGATTCAGAGTCTGTCAGTTGCATACTGATGGGACATGTCTCTGGAGGCAACCCTCCAAATTTGAGCCCATTCCGAGGTCTCTAACCTCAAAAACTTAATTGAAATCCACAGGCTGTAAAACCTTCAAATATTTACAGCCTATGCCACTGGACCTATCACTTTGAAGATTCTGACCTTAGAGTCTTCACCAAAGCCTCTAGTCACTTCCAGACCTTTAATCTTGATATGTTGAACATTAAACTACATTTTTCTAGACCTAGTTTGACCCTTACTTCACCATGGGTCAAAATGACCAAAATACCCCTATGGGGCTCAAATGTTGATTTTCAACCAAATGAACTCCGATTTGAATGCAACCACCTTTAACAAGTTTCAAATGTTATTTCAAATCTTTTGAACCTATTCCCAACCCCTGGGTCAACCTGGTTGACCAAGTCAACAGGTTTGACCCAAGAGGCCCTTTAAGGGTCCAAACATGTGTTTTGACCCAAATGACCTCTCTAGGCCATCCAACCATTTTCATTAGTCTTGAAATGCCATTTGAAACCTGTTCGACCCAAACCCAGACCTTGGGTCAACCTAGTTGACCAAGTCAACCTAGGTTGACCAAACAAGCCCTTAAGGGTCAAAACAGGCATTTTGACCAAATTGACCTCTCCAGACCTTGGGACCACCTCCAATGGTCTCCAAATGTCATTTCAAATCTGTTGATCCCATTTCCAGGCCTTGGGTCAACCTGGTTGACCAAGTCAACCTAGTTGACCCAAATGGCCCTTTAAGGGTCCAAATAGATGTTTTTGACCTAAATGACCTATTTAAGCTATGGAACTACTTCCATTGATTTTAAAAAGTCATTTCAAACTTGTTGAGCCCGATCTCGGACCCTGAGCCTAGCTGGTTGACCAAGTCAACCAATTTTGGCTTAAGGGCCCATTAAGGGTCCATTAAGCCCTTTTGATTCAAATGACTCATTTAACCAATGGAATCATCTCTACTATACTCCGAATATTGCATCAAACCTAACTGGACCAAACTCACACCCTGGGTCAACCTGGTTGACTCAGTCAACCTAGGTTGACCAAAATCAACCTTTAAGCCCTTTTATTTTGAATTAAATTCCAAATGCATTCAAATCTTGGGCAAATTTTGTCCAAGGTATTTTAATTAATCCCTCAAGTGGCCCTAGCTGCCACATCATCTATTGTTGACCAGTTGACTAGTCAACATTGGTCAACAAATTTTTTTTAATGCTTTAAAAAGACTTAAATACACAAGCAAGTGTGAGTCACCTCAACCCCTTTGAACCCAACACCCAAGACATCCCTCCATGCCACC
The DNA here is from genome assembly GCA_016618105.1 of Dendrobium huoshanense. NCBI lineage: Eukaryota > Viridiplantae > Streptophyta > Magnoliopsida > Asparagales > Orchidaceae > Dendrobium > Dendrobium huoshanense. The sequence goes on along the minus strand of CM028348.1, from coordinate 34,956,608 downwards.
TCAGCTGTCCACTTGGCTGTTGACTGGTCAAACCAGTCAACAAATGGTCAAAGGAGCCATTTAGAGCCTTAATTAATTCATTAAAATTAATTTCTCCTAATTTAAATCACTCCAGCAGTTTGAGCATGCTCTAGAAGCTTCCTAGGGTTTATTCCAGCCCTTTGATCTTGATCTAACAGCTCCCATTGCTCCATGTGTCCAAATAGAAGACAAAACTCCCTTTCCATGTAGGATGTACCCTTGTCCTTGATTCCTCCTGCTCCCACCAACCCCCTGGACAGATGGCGATCATCTAGGAGCTCTATTAATCAATCTCAACCGCCCATTCTATCTGGAGACGTTTGAATAGGGCTAAACCCTAAAATGAACCCTCATTCTAACTTGAATACTCTCTCACCCATCCAGAGCTCCTCAAGCCAAACCCTCTGTTCGTTTGAGCTCTACTGAACCTCCTCAGCATTTCCCCACCTAAATCCCGCCGGTCAAAGTCTTTCTCCGGTGAGTTCCCGGCGAACTTAGCCAAAATCAGTCCAAGGCGTTTTTCCGGTCAATCCAGGCGATTTCGGAGCTTGGCATCAACTAGGGATCTTCACTTGGACAATCTACAAGCTCAACCATCCATTAAACGGGTCAAACCGTCCATTAAATCAAGGTGAAACTCTAAACCTAGTTTAGGACACATAGATTTAATTAACTTTTTATTTAATGCATATTTAATAATTTTAAAAATTCCCCACAATTTCTGTTCACATTTTTAATCTTGATTTAAAATTTCGTTAAGTTTGGTTAACCGGATCGAACAAACGAGCCAAAAAACGAGTCCTTGGGTGTTTTAAGGTTCTCGTCCAGGTCTGTGAAACTTCAGCCGTTGATCATCTGATCAACGGATGAGGTTTCATTCATCTGCGTTCGGTCCGACGCGCTTCAGCTGCTCGATGCCGAAATATCTATCCGACGGCATCTGGGCCTTTGATCCAGACCGCGCGATCAAATGTCCGTCGTCCGATCTCTAACTGGGAGATCAGATCGCGGGCTTTGATCTGGACCGTCCAACTAGAGATAGCGGGGATCCAACGGCTCATAGCCGATGCCGACGTGGATAAGTGGCGGGATCCACTTGACTGCCGCCAGCCGCGTGGCGCAGTCGTTCGCTGCCGCGTGGAAAGGCGCGTGGACCCCAGCCGCCGCCGTGCGCAGAGTGCCAATCATTGGCCGCGCACTGCTGTCCCAATGACGGTGCGCCACGTGGCGATCCCGAATTTTTTTTATTTAAAGTGATTTAAAATCCATTTTTAAATCATTTTAAATTCAAAAAAATGCTAGAAAATTTTAAAAAAAATATATGTATATATAAATCTGTTTTTATAATAAAGTCATTATAAAATTAATTAATAATTTTATTATTATTATTATTATTATAAATTATTTAGATATTAAATATAAAGTATATTAAAAGTAATATTTATTTAACTATGACCAAATATTTTAAAATATTTAATTATTATATTTTAAAATTTCAAGATATTTTAAAATTTCAGAATAATATTAAAATAATTAATTTGAAATTAGTATTAACTTAATATATACTATTTCATTATTTTAATTTAAGTTTTGGTTAATAATTAATAACACTTAATTTAAAATATTAAATAGTAATTATAATAAAATAATCTTGAAAATTCAAAGAACACTATATTAAATAAATTTAGAATTTCAGAAAAACAACTAATATTTAATTAAACTTAATTTAGATATTATTTTAAATATTAAGTAATTGTGAATTATTTAAATTCATTTAATTGCTTTAAAACTTTAAAAATTTCATATAAATTCAATTTAATTCATAAAAATTAAAATAATATATCAAAATTTTCAGAAAATTGAGAATTTTAATTTAAAACTATTTTCAAAGTTTAAAATTCAATTTATTTTGATTTATTTGAATTATTTAAAAATCCTTAATATTTAATTAATATTTAATTAATATTATATTAAATATTTTAAAAATTAAAAAAATTTATCTTCAAATAACATTGAAAAATCAGTGGATCTCCATACTCTTTAAAATTTATTTTAATGATATTTTATTTTAAAATGTATATTTACATATATAGGATTAAATATATTAATATATTTTCAAATATATTTTAAAACATATATATATCTAAATTTTATAAGTTTGAGAGATCCTTTAGAATTTTAAGTATGGATTGAATATATGAATTGAGTTTATGGGGAATTGATTAGTGAATAATTGCATGTTAATTGTTCACTAATCACGTTATTATTCATCTTAATTAATTTTAGTTCTTGCATGTTTAGATTATGCACCCACCACTTAGATTTAGGCTCTCCTAGATTTAGGATTTTGTTTGGTGTGATTGTATATTGCTCTTTATGTTGCTTAAGGGTTAGTTAAAACTTTGATTTGAACCTAATCAACTTAGTGACATCATTAAGGACAACAATTAAGGACCTTTGCTAGAAAATTTAGAATATTTCCGATAAATATGATTCACTTCCTTTTGAGTCGAAAATTCAAACAATTAAACTTAGTGACATGTATAACCACTAGGAGAATTTTTGCTGAATTTGGAAATCATTAAGGCCCATAATTAATTTTCTAAGTCTTAAACTCTAATTAAGCCTTAAAACCTTCCCGAAAATATAATAAATCCATTTTAAACCCAAAAATTATGTTTAACCCCTCTAACTGACCATAATTAAACCCTTAACCAATAAAAATTAAAATCCCTTTAATTTGACAGCAAATTAAACCTTAATTTAATTTTAAGTGAAATTGAATATTTAATTAATATAATTAATTAAAAAATATTAAAAATTCCAAAAATGTCCTAAACACTTGGAAATCTCTCCTTAGGTCATTCCTGACCTTTGGAGCTGATTTCAAGGAGTTAGGAGCTCATTTGGAGCAAAATCACAAAAGGGCTTTCTAATTAAGCAATTTTAAAATTCATTAAGTAGTCAAAACTTTGAACCTTCATAACTAATTCTAAAAAAATCAAAATTGAGCAAACTCACTTGCATTCAACTCCTAATAAGGTGTAATATTTATTAAAAATATCAAATTCCAGAAATCTTTAATATTTCAAAAAGTCAACTTTTTGGTCAACTATAGGTCAAATCTAGTTCAAAACTTCAAACCTTTGTAATAAAATGTAGAAAAATCCGATTTCAACATACTTACCTTCTAACTGATCGTAGTAAGGTCTAGTATTTTAATAAAATACAAACATTCCAGAATTTGAACTTAATCAAAAAGTCAATTTTCAACCCCTTAATTAAATGATTAAAATATTCCAAAAATTCATAAAACTCAAAATTATTCTAAAACTCCAGAAAATCTTAACTTAATGTTTAAAACATTCAACAAACCTTTTAAAACACAACAACCATCCTAAAGATGAAGTTTATTGGCTGGACTACTCCGGGCTGCGGGGCTAAGTGTCCTAAGGAGGCTGGTTCCTCGAGCCTGGTGGCACAACGCCACGAATGGATTCCAAGGGGTGTTAAACCTTAAAAATAGATTAATTATTAATTATCTAACCTTTTAAAACCTTTAAATTAACTACATTAATTTGGTTTATCGGCTGGACTACTCCGGGCTGCGGGGCTACGTGTCCTAAGGAGGCTGGTTCCTCGAGCCTGGTGGCACAACGCCACGAATCGATTAATGGCAAACTTAAATTAATCAAAATCTTAAAAATCAGCGACCACATTTCTTATAAAATTCATTAATTCTTAAGCCTTAATCAATCTAAAATATTTAACCATATCGGGTACCACTGGGTAACCCAGGCCTACGAGGCTATTAACTTAGCCCCAAGGAAGGTGAAATAAACTTCACGGCCTCGGTGTGAAACAAAGGTGATATCCAATAAATAATTAAATAAATCTTAAAAATTAATCTTAAGCCATTAATATTTGAATTCAAACTTAAATCCCTTAAACCTTCCAACCAATCAAATTTTAGACAACTTTAACTAATAATCCTAATTAGGATACATCAAAACCACACAACCTACCTCACACACTTTAGATGGTTTGTTAGGATCACCGACTCTAGTTCTAGGATAGGCCGGTGTTTTACTTTCTGCAGTTGTGTGCCGGATTTTCGTAGCTTTCACTGCATGCTGTTTGCTAGTGTAGAATTGTTATGTTTATTTACTTGCTTTCTGCACTCTGTGTTTGATTGTGCGTTAGACCTACCCATAGGCTAGGAACGAAATATATATATTTGTGCAATCTTATGCAGGTGGCCATGCTCATACAAGGAGCTAAAAATTAAAGGGGGCAGTTAATAAAAAAATATATATACTCTTTGCACAGGTACCCGCCGCGCTTAAGACCCCCTTTAAATAAAAAGAGCATGGCCAAGTGTGGCTAAAAAAAATGCATTTTAAATTTTCATATTATAACTGCTTGGGAATATATACAACTGTTGATTATTAGGATAACCTTGCAGGATCGAGTCTAGATTTTCTTATTTCTCTTAATGTAAATTTAATTCAGTTAAGGTTGTATTTATTTAAAATGGTTTGAGATTGGGATATAAATATCCAATTTGAATTCCAAAGAGGTGAAGACATCCCTAAAGGGGAGAGTCTTCTTCCATTTGGAATTCAAATTAGGATACTTTGCAAATATCCAAAGGGGAAAGATAACACCTCGATCAAGAGGGAGTTTCTTTCCATTTGGATATCCTGAACCGACGAATCAAGATGTTCGTGAAAAGATGAAGGATTGGACAATGAGAAGAATCCCAAATCTCAAAACCATTTGATTTAGGATTAGAAATCCGGGTTGTAGTCAGTGGTGCCCGGCCACTTTAATTTATTGTAATTTTTGAGATGTAATAATTAGTGGCACTTGCCATATGGACATTCAATTTGATATATTTAATGTAGTTAATTTATTTAATTGATTGTGCATTAGAATTCCTGTCTTTTCTAGTCTTTTTATATGCATGCCGTCTTTGATTTAGTCTGGAATACGAATTTAGGCTCTTAGGGGTCTGTCAAAAAATTCTTCTATTTTAATTAAATAAAAATTTTAAGATAAGATAGAAACTCTAAACGGTCCTAAGAAGTAAGCTCGGACTCGCCGAGGGTTTTTCATGCATACATATTGTACTTTCTCAACCTTGTTAGGCATCTCCCCGCCTGCGGGTTCTGGCAGACCACCTGGCCTATGAGGGTGCCGATCTGTCAAGGGGATGTTATGCAATCTCTAGGGAAAAACCTATTTTCTAAGCCAAAATTTTTAAACTGCTACATACAAATTTTGCATTCAATCGAGTCAATTAGCATGCATCGCATTAGCAACAAATTTAAAAGAGTCTAATATTTAATTGCATTACTTAGACATCGAATACCCAACATGAGTCTAAGGGGCCAATTAGGATCCGCTCTAGATGTCGGCCCCGTTCTCAAAACATATCTTAAATAACGTCCCTATCACTCTACATAAAAAGACCGGACTCATATTTTGAAATCGTTTAGGTGGTTTAGCTGGCTCCCCAATCCAGGCCGGGGTAAGACCAGATTCGCATTGCACTAGCTAGGTTTCGGGTCACTTTTTAGTACCCAATTTAGACTTAGGTTCTGAGGCCGGTTTGGGCCATAAGACCTCAATTTTCGGGAATTGAATCCCAAATTTCTAATAAAATCGACCACTCAAACTAAAATTTTCTTTCAATCAAATATAAGCCTAACATTTAGGATAGGTTGGGATGTTTTCTGAATTATTTCAGAATCTCAAAACATTCCCTACTCCTCTTCCTTTGGCTCCGAAAATAAGTGTTCAATCTTGAACCAATCCCCCTTGAAATTCAAACCTTAACTTCCTTTGATATTTACTTCGAATTCTAAATAAAATTCATATCGCTATTTTAATCGAGAGTTTTCGTAGGAAAATCTCTAATTTTCCTACGATGTAATTAACTACGAGGGCTTGCGCTCGTAGGAGATTTAGAAACCCAGAACTTATTTTTAAAATCAAAATCTTTCAAAATCTCTAATTAATTATTTTTGGGAAATTTAAAACTTTGAAATTCGAACCCATTAGGGAACGATATGTTCGTCTTTCGAGGCGATATATTGTTCATAATAGAGCGTTCAATTTCAAAAATTCCAAAATTTAACATTCCCAAAGAAAATTAATATATTTTCAAAACTATATATATATACTTAACTAAATATTTTTTTAATCAAAACAAAAATGGCGACTCCGCTGGGGAAAATCTCACTTTCCATCTTTAATAGCGGTTTAAATTTTATTGAATCGGTAGTCTTAACTACCTTTCTCTCTGTTGGTCCCTCTCCCATTTCTTTCTTGGGTGAGTGTGGCCAACTCAATTAAGACATGTGTAATGAGAGGTGAGTGTAGGAAGTCTCACTCTAAGTTTAGGCTTGAACATTTTGCCTCCAACTTGGTTGGTAGAGCGAAAGAGTTAAGCCTATCCCTCTCTAGACCTTTCTATAAATTTTAGAAACTAGCGTGCTCGGATTACTAGTGGCATGCTGAGTTCTATAACTTATAGAAAATTTCCTCAATTTTCAAAATCTAAATTCTCAATCTTTTAATAGAGTTTTAATCCTTCCAAAATCTAGACAATTACGTTGTATCGTTATATATCGAATTTTAACAATCTCAACTCGATATATATACGATCAAGTGTAGAATTCATTTTGAAGATTCGTTTTAAAATTCAATTATTTCGGTAGAGTTAAGCTATGACATTTCATTCTTAATCCACTAACTAGAATGAAAGAGTCAAGTAAATTCCAAATAAATCTCCCCTAGTCATTGTGGACCTTTTTGTTGGATGAATATCCAACACCTCGAGTCCCAAAATAAGGGGAGATGCTGCCGAAATTTTGAGTTTTCAAAACTCTTTCTAAAATCTTTTCAAATCAATTATCATTGTTATATGTCCTTCTACGACGATCATCGTAGTCAACATATACAACGAACCTTAAAACTCGATCCGGCACGAATTCGCCATTAACATTTCATCCTTTAAAGATTGAAAGAGTTAGGCTTTCTTAGTGTTTTTCCCGACGTTTATTTGTGAACCTTTTGTTGAATAAAAATTCAACACATTGAGTTCCAAAAATAAGGGGAAATGCTGCCGGATTTTTGAATTTCCAAAATTCAATTTCTCTCAAATTCGAACATCTTATCCAAATTCATCCAAATCAAATTCAGATTATTGTTGTCATATATATTTTCCTACAAAATCCTTCTGTAGTTGAATATATACAACGACAATTCAAAATTCCATTTCAATCAAAATCAAACTCTATATTCTATCGTTTTACACCGGGTTATAGCTCTTATAACCCGATATATACGATAAAATATAAATTCATTTTTAAAATTTAAATTCAAGTTTCTAATTCAAATCTTCTCCTTTCCGATTCTCAGACAATCAACTTAACTGCAATGGCTGGCAAACTACTGTTTTCAATGGATCGTGATTTACTGATTGAAGAATTAGTGTATGAAAACTCGATTCAGTTTGGGATAGGGTTTGAGTCCCTTAGACTGGTGATGAATGGAAATACCTTAGTGGACCTTGCTGTCAAGGATGAGAAAGATGCCCCTATAGTTCAACTAGCCATAGGAGCCGGGAATGATGCCCCTCCTAGTCTGTGGTCAGCGTTAGACATCGCTAATGCACCTAAAGAATTTCTTGAAGATGCAAAGAAACTGGAAGCTGCCGCTGCAGGCAAGATAGTGTTTGAGAAAGGGTCTTCAAGTTCTGAAACTCTCTATGGAAGTAAGAATTCCAAGAAGAATTATCTGAGAAGGTTAAGAAAGAAGATCACCAAGACCAAGAAAGTGGCCGAGCTGAAGGCCTTGGGAAAAGTCGATCTTGAGGCTGTCGAGGAGCTGCCAATCCCTGCCTCTTCTCCACTCCTTAAAGGGAGTCGTTTTCACCCCCTCGCAGCTTCTGCAGGGGAGGAGAGAGTTACTCGGATAGCTAGCACTCCGCCTAGCCCAGTAGACTATTCTGTTAAAAGAACCCCGAAGGAGAAGCAAGTTTTGAAAGCTAGAATGCTTAGAAATATCATTCATACTTGCGCTGCTCAAGTAGGGCAAACTAAGGAGCAGTATGTGAAACACTTGAAGGGAGTGATTTCACATAAACTTGAAAAGGAAGTTCTGAAGGAAGAGAAATCTGAAGCCAGGAATTTGACTCCTCAACCAGTGAGGAAGAACAAAAAATTTGTTAAACAACCTGTATCTTCAGTTTTGGTAGATGGATACCATTGGGTGCCTCGCCTCCCGTCTGCAAAGACGGAGGAGATAGTATTAACCGGGTCTGGCCAGAGTCGCTCTTTTAGTGGCAGACCACCGACCCCACCTTCAAAACTGTTAAAGCTGGCCCCAGTGATAGTGAAATCTAAAGAAGTATTTAAAGAGCTTAAACCAGTTGATGTTAAGGGCAAGAGGCCCATGTCGCCAGAAGAATCATGTGCCAGAAGGAAAGTTCAGTAGATCCATTGGGATTCAGTTCAGGGAACCTCAAGTTCATATACCAGTTAAACTCCCTAGACTCCCAGTTCAGGGAAGTGAGGACTCTATTCGTGTTGATGTTGGAGCCCCAGCTGTTCAAGCCCCTCCATCACCAATTAAGATGGATGTCCCTCACCCTACTGAGGATGTCACCCTTGCGACTACCGACCTCGGGACAGTCGGAGGGGAGGAGACGACCCAAGATCCTGATCAAGAGATGTTAGATCAGCTGGTTAGTGAAGAAGTCACTGAAGATGATGTTAAGATTAACAATATTTTTGATAAGTTGGATGTTAAAGAATATGATCAAGTGATGAGTTATGATGGATATTTACCCATCTACACTGAAGCGATAGATGGTAGACCAGTCGAGGAAGTGGTACAAGAAATCAGGGATATCCTTAAGAAAAAGGCCGTTGATGAGTTCAACCCTGATGAAGATGATTTGCTAGTTGACGAGGAACCAGTAGCGGATGTCCACATGGTTGAAACTCGTGCTTCAGCTAAAGACGCCGAGCCTTCTAAGCACCATTCTGGAAAGGAGGAAGAGTCAGCAGCAGTCGACTCAGATTCAGACAGTTCTGTCAGATTGAAAGAGAAGGATGAATACATTAAAAATCTTGAAAGAAAAGTGGAGGAGATGATGATTAGAGTTGAACAATGCAGAGTCAGCTTTTGCAATCACAAGAGTTCAAACCCGAGCAGTTGCAGCCCACAGTGCATACAATGGGCGAGCACAGCAGGAAAGCTGATTCAAATCCCAAACTCCCAGAAGTTACTTCTTCGGTGCCTCCACCAGAAAAAGATATTCGTCAGATGATTGAAACTCAGGTAAGGGAGGCCTTAGCCCATTCACAAGGAACTGTATCTATTCCAAAGGGTAGACCCTATCCCGAGGAATATGATTTGGTTCCTTATCCTAAGGGTTTTGTGCCACCTTCTTTCAAAATTTTTAGCGGTTTAGAAAACCCAAGACAACATCTGGCCCATTTCCGAGCAAGCTGTTGCAATGCAGGAGGGTCGGATGCTCTACTCTTTCGTCAGTTTGTGAGTAGTTTGTCCGGTATTGCTTTTGAGTGGTACGCAGATCTACCAAATGGTTCTGTAAAAACTTTCACAGAGCTCGAGGGTCTCTTTTTAAAGAGATTCTCAGGAGCTCAACAACGTGTAACCGTTGGTGATCTCGTCATCGAAAAGCAAAAACCGGGCGAGTCTTTAGTCGACTACATCTTGAGGTGGCGAAACCTCTCGATGAAATGTGAACCCCAACTACAAGAGCAACATGCAGTGGAAATTCTTTTAAAGAATATCCACGGGCCTATTGCTTTTATGTTAAAGGGGTTTACAATTAAAACCTTCGAAAAGCTTCTTAACAAAGCTAGTAATCTACAAGAAGAGGCTCCCAAAATGTCATTCTTGAAGGATTCTACTGAAGATAAGAAGGTTAGTAAACCATTGAAGTCCTTTGAAAAGAGAACAGCAATGGTTTCAGCAGTCGACAAGGGGAAGAAACCGATTAATATTCAATCAAGTAATCCTACTGTTCAGCAGACTCAGAAACCTCAACCGTTTCAGGTAACTTCTCAACCTACTAGAGCATATCACCGGCCCACTTTTGAAGAGAGATTGGCTCGTCCGTATCCATTCAAAAGGGAGTCGGTGAAGAAAATTTTCAAGAGCCTTTTAAAGAAGCCAGATTTTCGATTGCCGGAGGCCAAGAAGCCGGAAGAGGCAAATAAAAAGGATGATCCGACCTTTTGCCCCTACCATCGCATGTTGGGCCACACAATTGAAGACTGCATACCTTTTAAGGACTGGCTCGATTGGAATTTCCGTCAAGGTAATATCATAATTCCAAAGGAGTACTTAGTCAATCCGGATCAAGGATCTGTCAAAGTTATCTCAGGTATTAATTCTAATTTTTCTTCGTCCATTGAAGATGGTTGGGATATAGCACTATCCCGGGCATTTAAAAAGTCGATTAACCAATCTTTTCATCTTTCTCAACAGTTACCGACGAGAGCCCGTGGCCCGATCTGGGAGGTTGAGCTGGAGGCATCGCAGGAGGATGTTGGGACGATTTCCTCTCCAGTAGTTGTAGGAACTACTGTATTAAATAAAAATGAAAAGAGTGAACCTTTTGTAGAGAGGAAATTTGTGGATGAGAGATTTGTACAAGTGGTGGATGGTGGCTCAAAACCACTAGCCCCATTAAAGTTATCTGACTTTTACTTTGCCCCATCAAAGGCAAAGGGTCAAAAATTGAATAAAAAGAAATATCCTTCTGCAAATATTTTGATGATTAGTGTTGAGAATGAAGTTTTAAATGACTCTTCCATTGAAAATAATCCGGAGTCAGCTGAGGACAATCTAGAAGTTCAAAAACCCAGCTCTCCAGATTTGACCCTTCAAGGGGAAGATGAATCTAATATCGTATCAGATGGTGATACCCCTGAAATTAATTTTCAAGGGAGTCCCGTCGTGATAGATTTTTCAGATTCAGATTCCCATTCAGAAAATGACAATCAACCGCCTAAGGAGAGCGTAGACCTCCCCGTAGACTGTCCTTCCGATGAAATCGTGCAAGTACAATTACGGGATGGCAAGGTTTTACCCCCTAGGCTTCCCCCACAGGAAAAGGGAAAACAAGTTGTTTCCACTGATCCAATTCAAGTCTCTACTCAACAATTAAACTCTCCTCCAAATCCACCGGGTCCTGATGTTAATGTTCCAAGTGTTGATTACAACGTCTTAGCTCACCTTAGAAAGTTGCCTGCTAAGTTGAGCATCTACGATGCCCTCATTCTTTCAAAAGAGATGAGGGAGACTTTAATTAAAGCACTTCTCGACCCCGAGATTTGCTTAGCTCAACTCGCTTCAACTTCTGAGGAGGAAGCTTTGTACTTCAAAGAAATTCCAGGAGTTACCTTCTCCGATGAAGATCTACTCCTTGGAACTGCCGATCATAATCGCCCACTTTACATCACTGTAAATGTGGATAAGTTCAAGTTATCAAGAGTTCTTGTTGATCCGGGTGCATCGGTCAACGTGATGAACATAAAGACTCTCGCATACCTCAGAATTGATACTAGCAAGCTCTCAACCGATAAGTTAGTGCTTCGCGGGTTCAATGAAAAAGGTGAGAAGGCTTTAGGTTCGATCACACTTCTTCTAGAGATAGGAGAGTTGAAAACTGAAGCGAAATTTCATATAATTGATTCGGCTACGTCCTTTAATGCGCTCCTAGGTAGGCCTTGGATCCATGAGTATAGGATGGTTCCTTCCACCCTACATCAATGCATCAAGTACCAACGAGATGGCATTGAGTTTGAAATCAAGGGTGATTTGCAACCATTCTCTATTCATGAGATCGGGATCTACGAGGATGCTGCATATTATGTTCCCAAAGGTCTTACTACAAAATCTAAGGTAGAGATCAATGTTAAGGAAGAAAAGAAAGAAAATTATAGTTCAAAAGCAATTCAAGAGCTGAGAAAAGAAAAAATCAAAAGCACAAAAGAACAAAATTTAAGTAGTGAAGACGACGTCGAGCGCGTAGTCTTTAGGCCTCCAAACAATTTACCTCAAAGAGGTGGGAGGATGGCCCAAAGAGCACGTGGTCGAGGCCGTGTTTCAACTGAAAGAAGGAATACCCCGATGTATATCGAACTTGAATCAAGTTCCGATGAAGAATCAAAAAAGAGGGGTAACAGAATTGCTTTTGACTGTAAGAAATCTAATCTTCCTCCAAAGTTTGATCTCACTTTAGATTCGGATAGTGATCAAGAGGGTAACAATCCTAAACTTCAAAGTGATGAGCCTGAATTGAGTATGTATGAAAAGCTTAATAGGGTAGTTAAATCCTTAGCCTTAACCCCACTGTCTGCTGACAGAGTCTCAGGGTTAGTAACTAAGGATTCCCCTAACTTAGATGGAGAAGGAAAGTCCAGAGGTTTTTCCCTGGCACTTCCTCTTCAAGGAATGAGGGTGATGTAATCCTTGAAGAGGCGGATTTCAATGAATTAATAGAATTACCTTTCGGCTACTTTCCTCTTGGTGTTAAAGCTCTTATCTCTAAAGGTTTTGCTCCGAGTCAATGGACTAAGGGTCAAGCTAGATACCACCAAAATATTTGGAATTCCAAATTCAATAAAAACTGGACGAGTGGTATCGGTTTTGGTTCCGTTAGTTCATTTGACGATGATGAATATTGCTTGATGATAACCATCCACCTCGAATCTGAAAGTGTCCCTACTGAAGTCGTCGATTCGCTCGACAGACTTTGTTTGGAGACCTTAGATGATTCAGATGAAGTTCAAATTCGGGATGCACCCCCTGAATTTGAAGAAGAAATTAAATCGACAGTTGATGAACTTAAAGAAATTAACCTTGGAACAGAGGATGACCCTCGCCCCACATTCATAAGTTCTTTGTTGAGTGAGGACGAGTCTAAGGATCTAATTCAACTTCTATTCGAGTTTAAGGATTGTTTCGCTTGGACATACGACGAAATGCCGGGCTTGTCCGCCGATATAGCAGTTCATAAACTTGGAATCCGGTATGATGCCATTCCCGTCAAACAAGCTCCACGACGCATGCGTCTGGAGATTGAACAACAAGTCATTTCTGAAGTTAAGAAATTGGCCGATGCCGGATTTATCCGGGAGGAGCAATATCCTTCTTGGGTAGCCAGCGTTGTGCCTGTTCGAAAGAAAAATGGTCAAATCCGGGTCTGTGTTGACTATAGAGACCTGAATAAGGCATGTCCTAAGGATGAATTTCCTTTGCCAATTCCAGAATTAATGGTGGACATTGCCTCCTCGCATGTTGTTTTCTCCTTTATGGATGGCTCGTCTGGTTATAATCAAATCAAGATGGCTCCAGAAGATGAGAGAAACACTGCATTCAGAAGTCCTATAGGGATCTTTTGTTATAAAGTGATGCCATTTGGCCTTAAAAATGCCGGTGCAACCTACCAGCGGGCTATGACTCGAATCTTTGACGACTTAATCCACAATCAAGTCGAATGTTACATCGACGATTTAGTTGTCAAGAGTAAAGTTAAAGAGGCTCATCTTTATGACTTAAGAATCGTCTTCGAGCGGTTGCGTCGCTACGATCTTAAGATGAATCCTTTGAAGTGCGCCTTCGGTGTCGCGTCAGGGAAATTTCTAGGTTTCGTAGTGAGGCACCGTGGAATTGAAATTGATCCTGCTAAAATCGAAGCTATCTTAAATATGCCGCCTCCTAGGAGTCTTACTCAATTAAGATCTCTTCAAGGTAGACTGGCGTATATAAGAAGATTCATCTCTAATCTTTCCGGAAGATGTCAACCATTCTCGGTCCTCGCTAAAAAGGACGCCAAATTCATTTGGGACGAGAAATGTCAATCTGCTTTTGAAAATATCAAACAATACCTGACAAATCCTCCAGTCTTGGCAGCCCCTATTCCGGGGAGACCTTTAATACTCTACACTGCGGCCCTTGACGAGTCTCTCGGGGCCCTCCTTGCTCAAGTTAATGACGAAGGGAAAGAGAATGCTCTCTATTACCTAAGTCGAAGACTCTTACCAACGGAAATTCGATATCCAACGATTGAGAAACATTGTCTTGCCTTAGTCTTTGCAGCCCAAAAACTAAGACATTATATGCTTTCCCATCAAATTAATTTAATTTCCAGTTTTAATCCCTTGCAATATCTTATGACCAGGCCTACGTTGTCAGGACGTTTGGCTCGTTGGTCTATGATATTGCTCCAATTTGAAATCACTTTCATTCCCCTGCGTGCTGTGAAAGGGCAGGCCGTCGCCGACTTCCTTGCGGCACACCCGTTGCCGGCGGAATCTCCTCTAAACGATGATTTACCTGATGAGCAAATCATGAGTTTCGAGGAAGCCACCACTCAAACCTGGGAAATGTATTTTGATGGTGCTGCGTCCTCTCAACGGGGCAAAACACCTGAATCTACTATTCCCGGGAAAGCCGGAGTTGGCCTGGTATTCATAACACCAGATAAGGGAATGATGTACTTTTCCTACCATTTATCAGAACCTTGTACGAATAACGAAGCTGAGTACGAAGCTCTGATAACTGGTTTGGAACTTACAATTTTGATGGAGATTAAAGAGATTAAAATTTTTGGTGATTCCCAACTGGTGATCAACCAGATTGCAGGAACCTATAAAGTTTTGAATCCTAAACTCCTGAAGTACCATCAGTACACTTGTCATTTGCTCGAGCAAATTCCGATTGTAACTATGTATAGGATTCCTCGTGGAAGCAATTCTTCGGCGGATGCCCTTGCAAAACTTGCAAAGGAATTTTCCTGTCCCGAAGAAGACTCCATCCCTATAGAGGTGCAGGGTCGTCAAGTCCTGTCTCCTATAGATTTGGAGCACATCAACGAGCAAATTTTCCAAGTCCTTTCTACCTCTTCAGCAGTCAATGAAGAAACAGATTGGAGACAACCGATAATTGAATACCTTCAAGAAGGCAAGCTCCCTCACGAGAGATCACTTGCCCATCAAATTAAGAAACGTGCCCTATCCTACGCACTAGTCAATAATACGTTGTACCGACGATCGTTCGGTCAGATGTGGCTCCGTTGTTTAGACAAATGTGAGGCCCTGAAGATCGTTAACGAAGTCCATGCTGGACTGTGCGGTGCTCATCAATCGGGTCCAAAGATGAAAATGAAGATCAAAAGACTTGGATACTACTGGCCTACGATGATTGACGATTGCATGAAAATTGCAAAGTGTTGTCATCAGTGCCAAGTACATGGTGTGGTTTTATATCAGCCGCCTAACGTGTTGCATCCCACGATAGCCTCGTGGCCCTTCGAAAGTTGGGGCACGGATATCATTGGGCCAATTGACCCTCCTTCCTCGAAGGGTCACCGCTTCATTTTAGCAGCGACTGACTACTTTTCAAAATGGGCTGAAGCAGTCCCATTGAGAAATGTAACATCATATCATGTAATGAAATTCTTTCGTGACCATATCGTTTATAGATTCGGCGTTCCGCGCAGAATCATATCCGATAATGGGTCCGCTTTCAAGTCTACAAAGATCAACAATTTTGCAAATCGCCATGGTATCGATTGGAGATACTCAACAATCTATTATCCACGGGCTAATGGATTGGCTGAGGCCTTCAATAAAACTTTGGTTCAAATCATCAAAAAGACCCTCGATGAAAATAAACGTCAGTGGGATGAGAGGTTGGTGGAAGCTTTGTGGGCCTACAGGACCACTTATCGAACCCCGACCCAATCCACACCGTTTGCACTAGTGTATGGATCTGAGGCCGTACTCCCTCTGGAAGTTCAAATCCCTTCGCTCAGAATTGCAATTCAGAACCAGATTACAACTCAACAAAATGCACAACTTCGTCTAGAAGAACTTGAAAGCCTTGAAGGATGTCGTCTTCAAGCTCAGCAAAATTTAGAGTTGTATAAAGCCCGAATGATTCAAGCTCACGATAAGTTAGTGCGACCTAGAACCTTCCAAGTAGGCGACTTGGTCTTGGTTCTTCGGAGGCCTATCTTAGCGCACCGAAAACTCGGTGGAAAGTTTGAACCAACTTGGGAAGGACCCTTCGTAGTGGAAACAACCTACGAAGGAGGCTCGTATCAGCTAGTGGATTGTAAGGGAAATCACCCGATGCTTCCTGTAAACGGGCGTTTCCTTAAGAGATACTATGCTTGATGTAGCTCGAATTTTCAATTAATAAAATTTTTCAAGTTTTAAGTCAATTTGATTCAATTGTTGCAAATCGTTTTAATTTCAATATCTCGTATCTCTTTTCTTAAGTCTAGATGTGAGTTCTCACGTCTTTCTACCTCGAATTTAATTTCCGTTAGTGGCGGAGTATGCCCTCTGTGGCACCACCCTAACATTTGAGTTAAAAACGATTAGTGGTGGAGCGTGCCCTTCGTGGCGCCATCCTAATTCGTACCCGTTAGTGGTGGAGCATGCCCTCTGTGGCACCACCCTAACATTTGAGTTAAAAACGATTAGTGGTGGAGCGTGCCCTTCGTGGCGCCATCCTAATTCGTACCCGTTAGTGGTGGAGCATGCCCTCTGTGGCACCACCCTAACATTTGAGTTAAAAACGATTAGTGGTGGAGCATGCCCTTCGTGGCGCAATCCTAATTCGTACCCGTTAGTGGTGGAGCATGCCCTCTGTGGCACCACCCTAACATTTGAGTTAAAAACGATTAGTGGTGGAGCATGCCCTTCGTGGCGCCATCCTAATTCGTACCCGTTAGTGGTGGAGCATGCCCTCTGTGGCACCACCCTAACATTTGAGTTAAAAACGATTAGTGGTGGAGCGTGCCCTTCGTGGCGCCATCCTAATTCGTATCCGTTGGTGGTGGAATATGCCCTCTGTGGCACCACCCTAACATTTGAGTTAAATGATTAGTGATGGAGCGTGTCTTTCGAGGCGCCATCCTAATTTTTATCCGCTAGTAGTGGAGCATGCCCTCCGTGGCACCACACTAGCATTTGAGTTAAGCAATTAGTGGTAGAGCATGCCCTCAATGGCACTACCCTAATAAATTTAAATCTTGATTCCCTATGGATGAATTTTTCATTCCCTTAGGATTAAAATTCCACACTTGATCTTTAATCTCGGTCAACGCCAATATGTGCAATAGAACTTCGTTCTCTTACACATATTGGGGGTCCATTTGTTGACCTCATTTTTGTATGAGGTCACTTGGACTATTCTTGATCTTAAATTAATTTAATTCCCAAATCAATTCAAAAAATTCTAGGACCTCCTCTTAGAATCTTGACCCTAGGATCTATGCTAGGATTTTTCTAAGGTTTAGACCTTAGGAGCTGCTCTAGATCTTAAACTCCTTCTAGACTCCAACTTCTAGGAATTTCTTAGGCTCTAGGATCCTTCTAGATTCCTAAATTTTAAGATCTATTCAAACCATAGGATCTACCTAGATCTTAGGTCAATCAGATCAAAATTCAAGGTCCAAGGGTATTGTCCTAAAGGCCTTTTCCGTTGAATTTTCAAACACTTTGAAACCTAGTCAAATGACCTCCGATTCAGAGTCTGTCAGTTGCATACTGATGGGACATGTCTCTGGAGGCAACCCTCCAAATTTGAGCCCATTCCGAGGTCTCTAACCTCAAAAACTTAATTGAAATCCACAGGCTGTAAAACCTTCAAATATTTACAGCCTATGCCACTGGACCTATCACTTTGAAGATTCTGACCTTAGAGTCTTCACCAAAGCCTCTAGTCACTTCCAGACCTTTAATCTTGATATGTTGAACATTAAACTACATTTTTCTAGACCTAGTTTAACCCTTACTTGACCATGGGTCAAAATGACCAAAATACCCCTATGGGGCTCAAATGTTGATTTTCAACCAAATGAACTCCGATTTGAATGCAACCACCTTTAACAAGTTTCAAATGTTATTTCAAATCTTTTGAACCTATTCCCAACCCCTGGGTCAACCTGGTTGACCAAGTCAACAGGTTTGACCCAAGAGGCCCTTTAAGGGTCCAAACATGTGTTTTGACCCAAATGACCTCTCTAGGCCATCCAACCATTTCCATTAGTCTTGAAATGCCATTTGAAACCTGTTCGACCCAAACCCAGACCTTGGGTCAACCTAGTTGACCAAGTCAACCTAGGTTGACCAAACAAGCCCTTAAGGGTCAAAACAGGCATTTTGACCAAATTGACCTCTCCAGACCTTGGGACCACCTCCAATGGTCTCCAAATGTCATTTCAAATCTGTTGATCCCATTTCCAGGCCTTGGGTCAACCTGGTTGACCAAGTCAACCTAGTTGACCCAAATGGCCCTTTAAGGGTCCAAATAGATGTTTTTGACCTAAATGACCTATTTAAGCTATGGAACTACTTCCATTGATTTTAAAAAGTCATTTCAAACTTGTTGAGCCCGATCTCGGACCCTGAGCCTAGCTGGTTGACCAAGTCAACCAATTTTGGCTTAAGGGCCCATTAAGGGTCCATTAAGCCCTTTTGATTCAAATGACTCATTTAACCAATGGAATCATCTCTACTATACTCCGAATATTGCATCAAACCTAACTGGACCAAACTCACACCCTGGGTCAACCTGGTTGACTCAGTCAACCTAGGTTGACCAAAATCAACCTTTAAGCCCTTTTATTTTGAATTAAATTCCAAATGCATTCAAATCTTGGGCAAATTTTGTCCAAGGTATTTTAATTAATCCCTCAAGTGGCCCTAGCTGCCACATCATCTATTGTTGACCAGTTGACTAGTCAACATTGGTCAACAAATTTTTTTTAATGCTTTAAAAAGACTTAAATACACAAGCAAGTGTGAGTCACCTCAACCCCTTTGAACCCAACACCCAAGACATCCCTCCATGCCACCTCAGCTGTCCACTTGGCTGTTGACTGGTCAAACCAGTCAACAAATGGTCAAAGGAGCCATTTAGAGCCTTAATTAATTCATTAAAATTAATTTCTCCTAATTTAAATCACTCCAGCAGTTTGAGCATGCTCTAGAAGCTTCCTAGGGTTTATTCCAGCCCTTTGATCTTGATCTAACAGCTCCCATTGCTCCATGTGTCCAAATAGAAGACAAAACTCCCTTTCCATGTAGGATGTACCCTTGTCCTTGATTCCTCCTGCTCCCACCAACCCCCTGGACAGATGGCGATCATCTAGGAGCTCTATTAATCAATCTCAACCGCCCATTCTATCTGGAGACGTTTGAATAGGGCTAAACCCTAAAATGAACCCTCATTCTAACTTGAATACTCTCTCACCCATCCAGAGCTCCTCAAGCCAAACCCTCTGTTCGTTTGAGCTCTACTGAACCTCCTCAGCATTTCCCCACCTAAATCCCGCCGGTCAAAGTCTTTCTCCGGTGAGTTCCCGGCGAACTTAGCCAAAATCAGTCCAAGGCGTTTTTCCGGTCAATCCAGGCGATTTCGGAGCTTGGCATCAACTAGGGATCTTCACTTGGACAATCTACAAGCTCAACCATCCATTAAACGGGTCAAACCGTCCATTAAATCAAGGTGAAACTCTAAACCTAGTTTAGGACACATAGATTTAATTAACTTTTTATTTAATGCATATTTAATAATTTTAAAAATTCCCCACAATTTCTGTTCACATTTTTAATCTTGATTTAAAATTTCGTTAAGTTTGGTTAACCGGATCGAACAAACGAGCCAAAAAACGAGTCCTTGGGTGTTTTAAGGTTCTCGTCCAGGTCTGTGAAACTTCAGCCGTTGATCATCTGATCAACGGATGAGGTTTCATTCATCTGCGTTCGGTCCGACGCGCTTCAGCTGCTCGATGCCGAAATATCTATCCGACGGCATCTGGGCCTTTGATCCAGACCGCGCGATCAAATGTCCGTCGTCCGATCTCTAACTGGGAGATCAGATCGCGGGCTTTGATCTGGACCGTCCAACTAGAGATAGCGGGGATCCAACGGCTCATAGCCGATGCCGACGTGGATAAGTGGCGGGATCCACTTGACTGCCGCCAGCCGCGTGGCGCAGTCGTTCGCTGCCGCGTGGAAAGGCGCGTGGACCCCAGCCGCCGCCGTGCGCAGAGTGCCAATCATTGGCCGCGCACTGCTGTCCCAATGACGGTGCGCCACGTGGCGATCCCGAATTTTTTTTTATTTAAAGTGATTTAAAATCCATTTTTAAATCATTTTAAATTCAAAAAAATGCTAGAAAATTTTAAAAAAAATATATGTATATATAAATCTGTTTTTATAATAAAGTCATTATAAAATTAATTAATAATTTTATTATTATTATTATTATTATAAATTATTTAGATATTAAATATAAAGTATATTAAAAGTAATATTTATTTAACTATGACCAAATATTTTAAAATATTTAATTATTATATTTTAAAATTTCAAGATATTTTAAAATTTCAGAATAATATTAAAATAATTAATTTGAAATTAGTATTAACTTAATATATACTATTTCATTATTTTAATTTAAGTTTTGGTTAATAATTAATAACACTTAATTTAAAATATTAAATAGTAATTATAATAAAATAATCTTGAAAATTCAAAGAACACTATATTAAATAAATTTAGAATTTCAGAAAAACAACTAATATTTAATTAAACTTAATTTAGATATTATTTTAAATATTAAGTAATTGTGAATTATTTAAATTCATTTAATTGCTTTAAAACTTTAAAAATTTCATATAAATTCAATTTAATTCATAAAAATTAAAATAATATATCAAAATTTTCAGAAAATTGAGAATTTTAATTTAAAACTATTTTCAAAGTTTAAAATTCAATTTATTTTGATTTATTTGAATTATTTAAAAATCCTTAATATTTAATTAATATTTAATTAATATTATATTAAATATTTTAAAAATTAAAAAAATTTATCTTCAAATAACATTGAAAAATCAGTGGATCTCCATACTCTTTAAAATTTATTTTAATGATATTTTATTTTAAAATGTATATTTACATATATAGGATTAAATATATTAATATATTTTCAAATATATTTTAAAACATATATATATCTAAATTTTATAAGTTTGAGAGATCCTTTAGAATTTTAAGTATGGATTGAATATATGAATTGAGTTTATGGGGAATTGATTAGTGAATAATTGCATGTTAATTGTTCACTAATCACGTTATTATTCATCTTAATTAATTTTAGTTCTTGCATGTTTAGATTATGCACCCACCACTTAGATTTAGGCTCTCCTAGATTTAGGATTTTGTTTGGTGTGATTGTATATTGCTCTTTATGTTGCTTAAGGGTTAGTTAAAACTTTGATTTGAACCTAATCAACTTAGTGACATCATTAAGGACAACAATTAAGGACCTTTGCTAGAAAATTTAGAATATTTCCGATAAATATGATTCACTTCCTTTTGAGTCGAAAATTCAAACAATTAAACTTAGTGACATGTATAACCACTAGGAGAATTTTTGCTGAATTTGGAAATCATTAAGGCCCATAATTAATTTTCTAAGTCTTAAACTCTAATTAAGCCTTAAAACCTTCCCGAAAATGTAATAAATCCATTTTAAACCCAAAAATTATGTTTAACCCCTCTAACTGACCATAATTAAACCCTTAACCAATAAAAATTAAAATCCCTTTAATTTGACAGCAAATTAAACCTTAATTTAATTTTAAGTGAAATTGAATATTTAATTAATATAATTAATTAAAAAATATTAAAAATTCCAAAAATGTCCTAAACACTTGGAAATCTCTCCTTAGGTCATTCCTGACCTTTGGAGCTGATTTCAAGGAGTTAGGAGCTCATTTGGAGCAAAATCACAAAAGGGCTTTCTAATTAAGCAATTTTAAAATTCATTAAGTAGTCAAAACTTTGAACCTTCATAACTAATTCTAAAAAAATCAAAATTGAGCAAACTCACTTGCATTCAACTCCTAATAAGGTGTAATATTTATTAAAAATATCAAATTCCAGAAATCTTTAATATTTCAAAAAGTCAACTTTTTGGTCAACTATAGGTCAAATCTAGTTCAAAACTTCAAACCTTTGTAATAAAATGTAGAAAAATCCGATTTCAACATACTTACCTTCTAACTGATCGTAGTAAGGTCTAGTATTTTAATAAAATACAAACATTCCAGAATTTGAACTTAATCAAAAAGTCAATTTTCAACCCCTTAATTAAATGATTAAAATATTCCAAAAATTCATAAAACTCAAAATTATTCTAAAACTCCAGAAAATCTTAACTTAATGTTTAAAACATTCAACAAACCTTTTAAAACACAACAACCATCCTAAAGATGAAGTTTATTGGCTGGACTACTCCGGGCTGCGGGGCTAAGTGTCCTAAGGAGGCTGGTTCCTCGAGCCTGGTGGCACAACGCCACGAATGGATTCCAAGGGGTGTTAAACCTTAAAAATAGATTAATTATTAATTATCTAACCTTTTAAAACCTTTAAATTAACTACATTAATTTGGTTTATCGGCTGGACTACTCCGGGCTGCGGGGCTACGTGTCCTAAGGAGGCTGGTTCCTCGAGCCTGGTGGCACAACGCCACGAATCGATTAATGGCAAACTTAAATTAATCAAAATCTTAAAAATCAGCGACCACATTTCTTATAAAATTCATTAATTCTTAAGCCTTAATCAATCTAAAATATTTAACCATATCGGGTACCACTGGGTAACCCAGGCCTACGAGGCTATTAACTTAGCCCCAAGGAAGGTGAAATAAACTTCACGGCCTCGGTGTGAAACAAAGGTGATATCCAATAAATAATTAAATAAATCTTAAAAATTAATCTTAAGCCATTAATATTTGAATTCAAACTTAAATCCCTTAAACCTTCCAACCAATCAAATTTTAGACAACTTTAACTAATAATCCTAATTAGGATACATCAAAACCACACAACCTACCTCACACACTTTAGATGGTTTGTTAGGATCACCGACTCTAGTTCTAGGATAGGCCGGTGTTTTACTTTCTGCAGTTGTGTGCCGGATTTTCGTAGCTTTCACTGCATGCTGTTTGCTAGTGTAGAATTGTTATGTTTATTTACTTGCTTTCTGCACTCTGTGTTTGATTGTGCGTTAGACCTACCCATAGGCTAGGAACGAAATATATATATTTGTGCAATCTTATGCAGGTGGCCATGCTCATACAAGGAGCTAAAAATTAAAGGGGGCAGTTAATAAAAAAATATATATACTCTTTGCACAGGTACCCGCCGCGCTTAAGACCCCCTTTAAATAAAAAGAGCATGGCCAAGTGTGGCTAAAAAAAATGCATTTTAAATTTTCATATTATAACTGCTTGGGAATATATACAACTGTTGATTATTAGGATAACCTTGCAGGATCGAGTCTAGATTTTCTTATTTCTCTTAATGTAAATTTAATTCAGTTAAGGTTGTATTTATTTAAAATGGTTTGAGATTGGGATATAAATATCCAATTTGAATTCCAAAGAGGTGAAGACATCCCTAAAGGGGAGAGTCTTCTTCCATTTGGAATTCAAATTAGGATACTTTGCAAATATCCAAAGGGGAAAGATAACACCTCGATCAAGAGGGAGTTTCTTTCCATTTGGATATCCTGAACCGACGAATCAAGATGTTCGTGAAAAGATGAAGGATTGGACAATGAGAAGAATCCCAAATCTCAAAACCATTTGATTTAGGATTAGAAATCCGGGTTGTAGTCAGTGGTGCCCGGCCACTTTAATTTATTGTAATTTTTGAGATGTAATAATTAGTGGCACTTGCCATATGGACATTCAATTTGATATATTTAATGTAGTTAATTTATTTAATTGATTGTGCATTAGAATTCCTGTCTTTTCTAGTCTTTTTATATGCATGCCGTCTTTGATTTAGTCTGGAATACGAATTTAGGCTCTTAGGGGTCTGTCAAAAAATTCTTCTATTTTAATTAAATAAAAATTTTAAGATAAGATAGAAACTCTAAACGGTCCTAAGAAGTAAGCTCGGACTCGCCGAGGGTTTTTCATGCATACATATTATACTTTCTCAACCTTGTTAGGCATCTCCCCGCCTGCGGGTTCTGGCAGACCACCTGGCCTATGAGGGTGCTGATCTGTCAAGGGGATGTTATGCAATCTCTAGGGAAAAACCTATTTTCTAAGCCAAAATTTTTAAACTGCTACATACAAATTTTGCATTCAATCGAGTCAATTAGCATGCATCGCATTAGCAACAAATTTAAAAGAGTCTAATATTTAATTGCATTACTTAGACATCGAATACCCAACATGAGTCTAAGGGGCCAATTAGGATCCGCTCTAGATGTCGGCCCCGTTCTCAAGAACATATCTTAAATAACGTCCCTATCACTCTACATAAAAAGATCGGACTCATATTTTGAAATCGTTTAAGTGGTTTAGCTGGCTCCCCAATCCAGGCCGGGGTAAGACCAGATTCGCATTGCACTAGCTAGGTTTCGGGTCACTTTTTAGTACCCAATTTAGACTTAGGTTCTGAGGCCGGTTTGGGCCATAAGACCTCAATTTTCGGGAATTGAATCCCAAATTTCTAATAAAATCGACCACTCAAACTAAAATTTTCTTTCAATCAAATATAAGCCTAACATTTAGGATAGGTTGGGATGTTTTCTGAATTATTTCAGAATCTCAAAACATTCCCTACTCCTCTTCCTTTGGCTCCGAAAATAAGTGTTCAATCTTGAACCAATCCCCCTTGAAATTCAAACCTTAACTTCCTTTGATATTTACTTCGAATTCTAAATAAAATTCATATCGCTATTTTAATCGAGAGTTTTCGTAGGAAAATCTCTAATTTTCCTACGAAGTAATTAACTACGAGGGCTTGCGCTCGTAGGAGATTTAGAAACCCAGAACTTATTTTTAAAATCAAAATCTTTCAAAATCTCTAATTAATTATTTTTGGGAAATTTAAAACTTTGAAATTCGAACCCATTAGGGAACGATATGTTCGTCTTTCGAGGCGATATATTGTTCATAATAGAGCGTTCAATTTCAAAAATTCCAAAATTTAACATTCCCAAAGAAAATTAATATATTTTCAAAACTATATATATATACTTAACTAAATATTTTTTTAATCAAAACAGTACTTAAAGCGGATGGTGGGGGAATGGATGATAGACCCGATCAAGATCCCATGGTTCCGTCGTCCCGGGCCATCGTGGTCCCTGGTCTACTTAGTCAGAGGAGGTAGTCGACCCAACCTGACAGAAGGATCCTTGTCGGCAGCCATGGGTTGCTTCGTCCAAGGGGACCTTGTAGACCGGGGTTGAATGTCTGTCTAAGGGGACAAATTTGGATCCACCTTAGCTAACAGAGGGCTTTGTGCCCTATCGATCATATCCTATTGATTCATATCTCAAGGATTTAACGCCATTAAGGAGCGTATTGGCTCTGTCCATAACCGCTATCCGTGGTGCCATTTGGCGGCAAAACCACTCGGTTCAGAGGGCCCCGGGTCATAACCGTTTACCTGCAGTGCCATTTGGCGGCGAAACTGCCGGTTAGAGGACACGTACCACGTCCTTACTGGCAAAAGATTGTTTGAGAATGGATCCTAGTGATATTTTCGACTAGGCATTTCGCTCTTTGTGAGCTGAAGTTGATTTTAATTTGTCCACCTCGACAAACTGTTGCGGAGGATGGATGAATTTTGCTTTAAGTGATTAATGGGTTGAATTTCAAATTTAAATTGGGTTTTGATAGGCATTTGGAATATTTGGGATTTTTGGACGGCATTGGAAATTATTTGGGAACCCCTCCGGTTGAGATGTTCATTCAACACGGCCATCATCGGGGTGTTGTGGGGGTCATTTCTATTTGTAGCTTGAACCTTGTCAACTATGTCGGGCTGTCGATAGAGGATCAGGTTTTATAGGCTTTGAGCCTTTATTAGTGAATTCATTTGATTTTAGGCTTTGAAGGCCTAATATGAATGTATTAAAACAAATATTCTGGTCGTCACGACCATATATTTGCTTAATGGTTCAAACCCTGTCGATTCCTATTGATCCGTATAGAAGGATCGGGTTCGAATTTGAATTCACTTATCAACCCGCGCAGCATCCCTAGACGTCACATGTGTACCAATAACACGCTCGCCGGGGCCCATGCGGGTCGAGAATATATTTCCCCCTTTAGTGTACCTATGTGTATACAATTTATAGTGCACGTGCAAGGGGGTATTTTTGGAATATTTATAAACGCCTTCTGTCTGCTTGTACGGATGTTGCAGATCCGGTGGCGTGGCGTAGCAGCTTCTAAATAGAGTTGTTCGTTGATTCGTACAGGTAGACTGTCGTGCACTATTTGTTGATTTTTGTAAGCGGATCATAGTGCACTAACTAATCTCCTGCCTTTACATTTGCAGTGTAGTTATTTAGTATTTTCCCTAAGGAAAATAGATGGGGTATACGACGGATCTCCCATAATGACTTGTAGGATCTTGCATTCGATACAATCATTTTTTGTAATTTGTTTGCAAACAGTATATTGGGTGTAGAACAGATCTCCTACAATAGTTCGTAGGAGTTTGCATTCGTTGTAGTTGTTTGGCTCACGTAGTACATCCGTCATTGTTACGAGTGGACAGGTAGATGTATTCCTTCACAGACTGAAATTGACTTCAGGATACTGCATTTACTGAAGTCTTTTTGCATCTACCCAAAGTGGCATTTGACACATACATTTGTCTTCGTAGAGAGCTGATATGTGTTGCAGATCTTTCATTTAATCTTTGGTCATTGCTTGGATACTACATCATTTGAATGATCTGAGGTATCTAAACTTTGTTATTCTTTATTTGTGTAACCTTTAAGAATTTGTTCCTCATTCGCCTTATATTTCTTGCTCATATGCTCACTTTCATTTGGATGATCATGGTAAATGCTATAGGTCAATCATCATTTGATTTGTGATGTGAATGATGTCATCGACATTGTTATTGGTCGTCAATTAATATTCCAACCAATATGATAACTTCTTGTCATTTCTTTTAAATCTTATGGATTGGTTGCAAGCATATTGTTATATCCTCCAATTGATCTTTCTCTTTATGGATAAATCACATTCATTGTATCCTTTATATGTCATGAATTCCATCTATTTGTTGACATTCATGCATATTTCAATGAATATATTTGGGTATATCACATCATTATCTTCATAACATATCAAGTCTTTCTACTCGAAGAAGAGAATATCATATCTGCCTATGTATCGCTCTTCAATATTCATTGGTACCCCTTCAATTTGGTCCCCATTTGTAAGAAGCTTGTTGTGTTTATTGTGTGATTATTCTTCTTAAAAGAGATGGATACATCCACTTGCCTGATTGATCCATAAGTGAGTTGTTCACTTAGCATTCACTTATTCATTATTTGATGATTCAAATTTATTTTATGATCGGATTGAGCATGATTTAGTTCATTTAATACTTAGTTTGAGTCCACAAATATTGTCCAAGCCCGGTGTAGCTTCAACATGAATCTTTTATTCATTTGAGTTTGAGTCCAAATGGTTCAAGCTCCCTTGTATCACTTTCAAGTTCAAGCTTCTTGTATGTTTTGAGTTCGAGCTCAAATGTAGTTCTTCAAGTCCCTGATTGAGTTCAAAGTGTCAAGCTCAAGTCTAAGTTAAGACTCCTGTAGCCCTTTGCAAACTCAAGTTCAAATCTTCATTTCATTTAGGTTTGAATTCAATCAAGTCTTTGTAGTCTTGTTAAGTTCGAATGAAAGTCCAAGTTTAGGTCAACTTGAGTCCGACTCAAGTCTTGCACAAATTCTTGTTTGAGTTTTGCTTAAGCCATGACTTATTTATCCAAGTTTGATTTTAGTTCAAATGATGTCCAAATGAGATTCAATATTTTTTTAAAGTCCTTGGATTTTCAATCCAAATTTCGGCAGCCTCCCGGCGTCTCCCCCGTTTAGGGGAAAAACCAAGAGGCAACCATTCCCCTCGACGCTACGTGAGCGCTTCAGGTAGGTGTCAAAAATGACACCGCGGTCGCATATGTATTTTTTTTTATCCCCGCCTGCTACGTGAGCATTTAAGGGTTTTTTTGTTTGTTTATTATAAGAAGGAAACAGGCGTTAGAGAAAAACACAGATTTCCCCCCTCTGCACCACATGGGCGTTCGGGGGTACTTATGAAAAATAAAGAACACTTTTTTTATCCCCTTCGCCGCAAGCGTCGCACCGGTTTCCCACCCTAAACGCTTCTTGAACGCCTCGGGGGTTTGCTGGCTCGTTGCAAGCTTTGAAGAGGGATTCTTAAATCGTCACGAGCATCGCACCGGTTTCCCACCCTAAACACTACGTGAGCGCCTCGGGGGTTTGCCGGCCCGTTGCAAGCATCGATAAAAGAACCATTTTCATTTTTATTATAGATTAATTATAATTAAAATAATTAATTATTATTAATGATAATTAATTATCATTAATAATAATTAATGAAGATTAATTATAACTAACAACAAATATATTACAATTAATTATAATTATCTTATAATAAATAATTATAATTAAAATTAATTAATTATAATTAGAATAATTAGTTATAATTAACGATAATTAATTATAGTTAATTAATAAAAATAATTAACTATGATTAACTATAATTAATATAAACTAATTATAAAAATCATAATTAATTTCTAATTAATTATAATTATTTTATAAGTTAATTATAATTAAAAATAATTAATAATAATAATATCATAATAATAAAAGGATATATATATATATATATATATATATATATATATATATATATATATATATATATATATATATATATATCAAATATTCCTATACCTAAAGGGGGTCGGGTAGAGGAGAGTGAGCTGAGTTGAGTTGAGTGGCTGAGTTGGAGTGGGTAGGATTTTAGTGGGCTAAGTGGAGTGAGTTGAGTGAGTCGGGACTGAGTCAGGCTGAGTCAGGGTGAGTTGAGTGAGTCGGCTGAGTTGGAGTGAGTAGGGTTTATTTAAGTGGAGATAGGGCACGGGTAAGAGGAGAGATCGGGTATGAGCAGGAAAGGGTCTTTCGGGTTTAGGAGAGAAGACCGAATGGAGGAGCTCGGCCAAATGGGATCGGGCGGCTACAGGTAGGCACGATGGATCTCTCTCTCTCTCTCTCTCTCTCTCTCTCGGGTTGGAGTCGGCACAGGCAGAGACGGGAGGAGCAAGGGGAACGGGAGTCTGATCGGAGAGGGAAGCAGTGACGGGAGCTTGCTGTGTGCGTGGGAGAGCAGGAGGTCGTGGAGAGTTGGGGAGAGTTCGGAAGTGGAGCGAGGCAGAGGTTCGACGTGAGAAGGAGCTTCGTGTGTGCAGCGAATGGAAGGGCCTTTGAGTCGGTATTTAACGACGCGATTTGGGTACGATCGAGGCGAGATCACCGATTTTGAGCAGGATTTCACGGAGAAGAGACGCACGCGGCGCCGAACTCAGCAGGATTCGCGGCTGGTTTTGTGGATCCAACGGGTAAGATGTATTCACGTTAGATTTTGGCTTCCTCTTTCTTTTTTGTTCTTCTGTGTATAAGATGCAGGTCAACAAAGTGAAAGCTGAATAACTAAGATACATGACAAATGAGCTAACAAGGGTGAGACAGACAATAGAAACAGGAAAATGTGACACCTGTAAGTCAACTTCAAAAGAGAACTTGAATGGTTAGAGGGAAATTCACAATGGAATCCATGAAGTTTCCTTCCAAAAGGGTAAGATGATTTGAAGTTGCATAAGATACTACAACAACAACAAGTCTTTATTATGATAGAATAATGAAATTTATTTAAACTTCAACTTCTTAAAAAGTTATTCACCATTCAATTCTTCCATGAGCTGAGCTAGAGTAATTGTACGTTAGGAAAATAACTAAACAAGCCTTTTATCGGAGGCAGCCTGACCCAGAATGTTTGAAAGGAAAAATGAGTATTAATAGCAAAAACTGATGAGGGCATCGGATTCCGACACGTGTACCATCGCCGGAGGCGTCGATCGACGGCCATGATTCAGAGTCTTTATTTTTGATGTCTTATTATATTCATGTTATTTATATTTTGTCTTTTCCGTTTGTACCCCTATGAGGGAAGTAGTGTTTGTTTTGCCCCATGGGCATTGTAGTCTTTTATTTCCCGTATGATGTGGAGCCTATATAAAGGCTAGATCTTGTACTATTTTGAGAATGGATGAATGAAATGAAATTGCTCTTTTATGTTCTCTTTGTGAGTGCAAATGAAGATCTCTTGGTGAGTTCTTCTTCGAGATCTCTTAGTGAGTTCTCTAGGTAATTGTAATCCTAACAATTTCCCTCTACAATTTTCCTCGTTCCTTTTTTCCTTCAAGAAATCCCACACAAGCTGCTCCTAGTTCTTGCCGCCGGCCTCCCCCAAGGTTTCCCCACCTCCGGGCAAACCCACCACCACCGGCCGCCCCTCGCCGAGGGCTCTTCTTCACCGGCCGAACCCCTCCTCCCTTTGCCGGATTCTCATGCAAAAATCTGAGATTCAATTTTGAATTGTTTCCTAATTGGGAATTCCAAATTAGGAAATTATTCATCATGACCCAATTTCAAATTAATTAAATTTGGAATTTCAAATATCTCGCCACGTCATCAAAACCAGTTTGGAAACTTATTTCCTCTCCCCCACAATTCCCTCTCCCTCTTGAGCATGCCGCCGGCCCCCCTCTTCCCCCAATCAAGCCCCCTTAATTGCTCCAATTAACTCCCTTAACTCCAATTTGAAATTCAAATTAGAGAGCATTAATTTTCCCTCCCATTGGAATTAAAACTGAATAATTTCAGTTTAATCCCCTTCTCCCTCTTCTCTCTCCCACCGCCGGCCTCCTCTCTCCACCCCCAATTAATTCCCCATTAAGAAAATTAATTCCCCTCCATTGGGGATTCAAATTTTCTCTCCTAACTTCCCTAAACTGAAATCAATTTCAGATTTCTAAAGTTAAACCCTCTTTTCTTCCCCCCTACCGCCGGCCTTCTCCTCCCTCCACAACTCGCCGGCCACTCCTCTCCCCTTTTGGAGATCTCTTGGCGACAACCATTCCTTCTCTCCTCAAATCATGCATGGAGGTTCCGGAATGGAATTTCGGTTTTGAATACGACGACCACGGACGCGTAGACATCCTCCGATCTCCCTATTTTGACGTCGGATTCGACTTCGACGATACTGTCGAGGATTATTTGGCTCGGATCGTACCTACCCTCATAGAGACCGTCGACGACCATTTTTCAGAGTATACTTGGATTGTTGAAGGACGACGCACCGCAACACCTCCACGACCCGCGCCCTCCTTTCCACCTCTACGGATCTACGGCATCGTCCTCCTCGGAGTGGTCTCTTCACTAGCGTGGCTCTTCTTCTCCCAACAAGCTTAGAGAAAGGTAAATGAGAGCGGCCTCAAGGTGAGCCATCGCTTTGTTAACCTTGGGATTCTCGTTGATCTAGTCATTTGCATTGCTTTATTGGAGTCGTTATTTTATTGATCTTGTAAACTTAGTCGAATTATCTTGCCTAAGCGTGGTTAACTTCCAAGATCTCCTTTGATTTGTCAAATTCGCAAAGCTAGAGAATGTACGTTCATTATTTTACATAACTTCTATTAATTTCATAAGATTTGATTCCTGGATTCACATCATTTTGGTATCAAAGCATGGCTAGCATGCTTTGCTCATGTTAGATGCATCCTAGGAAGTCTATGTTAGCTTACCACTAGTCATTTACATGCATAACATCGTCTAGTACATTGGATTTTACAGTTTTCCTTGCTGTCCAATAATTTTCTGCATCATATTTTATTGTTAACATGCATGCCTAAGTCACCTATGTGGTAGTTTGGTCACTTACCACCCACCGCTTCACCTAAGTCACTTGCTACACTCAAAGTTATTGCTGTCCAGAATTAATTCCTGCACAAATTAGTGACTGTTAGGTGCCCTTGACTGCTGTCTAGTTGCTGTCCACGCACCACAACCCACCCTTTTTCACTTAGACCACTTCCCCTTTGTGAGGTTGATGTCCCCAACGTTCCAGCAGCTGTTTTAGAGACTTTAAGAGCTACTTTCTGTAACATTTAGCTGCTGTCCTCTGTTTTCTGCCGCTGTTAGACGTCCGGTAGTGAGCCCATAGTCGCTGTTTAAGTGCTGCCTTGACCCGGAAACTTCACCAACTCGCTTAGGTGACTTCCCAATCGTATTCGCGTGCTGTCCCACACGTTTCAGCTGCTGTAACTTCAATTCCAGCAAACGTTTCAGTGGGATTAGTGGCTGTCAGTGACTTAGGAAGCCATCCTAGTGATCCCTAGCACCCGACCATGGACCCAACTCATATGCAAGCAACCCTTGACCTCATTTTGGGCCAATTGGGTACCGTTACTCAGCAAATTCGCAACACCCAAACCGATTTAGCCGACTTTAGGCGCCACACGAGCGACCGACTAGATAACATCGAGCGTAACGGGAATCCTGCAATTTATACTCCGTCAAGACCTCACTCACCTTATGGCGAAGACAACCGACCCGATCATGAACCCCATCGAGATCCCGGACGTTTTCACGACCACTACCCACGCAACCCTAGGCCCCCTCAGGAGCCCATAGGGGATGACAACACTTGGAGAGACAATGACGCTCAATTACTGAAGAACATCAGGATTGACGCCCCGACCTACGACGGAACCCTTGACCCTCAGGTTTTCCTAGATTGGCTGAAGTCGATGGATAGTTATTTCAAATGGTACAACATCTCTGAGGCAAGGAAAGTAAGGTTCGCCGAGATGAAGCTCATTGGTCGAGCCAACCTGTATTGGACTAACTTAGAAAACATGCGCGAAGCTCGCGGTGAACACCCTATCAGCGATTGGAGAACCATGAAGCAAGAGCTTAGGAGAAAATACCTCCCACCTTCCTACTATCCCAAACTCCTAGATAAATGGAATAGACTGACTCAAGGAAGCAAACCTGTTAGAGACTACATCTCTGCCTTCGATGACTTCTTGATTCGCTGCAACGGCGAGGAGTCTGCCACCCCAACCCAAATCTTATCCATGTTTAGAGCTGGCCTTAGGGAAGACCTGCGTACGGAACTCTTTGCTCGAGGTATAGACTCTCTAGAAGCAGCCTGTAGCCTAGTTCTCGACCTTGAAGATTCTAGAACCCACTCCCAAACTAGGCACTATGACTCCCGTTCGAATTCGTATAGAACCTCATCTGGACAACCCCAAACCCGACCCTCAGGATCGACTACCAACCGAACCCCTGCTAGTGCGGCCCCACCTCGTACGGACCTCAAAGGTAAAGCTCCCGAGCGTGACGCTTCCAAGCCCAATTCGGGAACCAAGTGCTATAGGTGTCAAGGATACGGACACATTGCGTCGCAATGTTCTAGCCCGTACAAAATCACCATAATCGAAGAGGTGGACGAAGAGGAAGAAGAACCTGAGACTGATTTGGTTCACCAAGTGGATGAGGAAGAAGACTCTTTTACCGAAGAAGAACCTGTGACCTTACAAGTTGTTAGGTGCGCTTTGGCCCATCCTAAGTTAAGCGACGATTGGCGTAGAACCTCTATTTTTCATACCTTCATTAAGATCGGAGAAAAGAGCTGCAAGGTTATCGTAGATAGCGGTAGTTGTATCAACGCAGTCTCCTCAGCCATGGTCTCCAAGCTCAATCTGAAGGTGACCCCGCACCCAAATCCGTATAAGGTTTCTTGGATCAACTCGACTACTATAGAAATTAAGGATCGAAGCCTTATTCCAATAGAATTTGTGGGATATCAAGACAAGATTTGGTGCGATGTTCTAACCATGGATGTGGGTCAAATTATCCTTGGGCGCCCTTGGTTATTTGACAACGACGTCCATATTTATGGGAGGACGAACACCTGTGTGTTCGAGCATAATGGAAAGAAGATCAAGTTAATGCCCTCTCAACCAAAACCTCCCAAAACTGAAGCTAAACCTATCCCAACTAAGCAAAGTAAAGGCCTCCACTTACTGACTGCAAAGGAAGTAGAAACTGAGATCACTCAAGGAGCCCCCATGTATGCCTTAGTGGCTAGAGAAGTAGAGGAAGATCAGAAAGAAACAATCCCCGACGCCGTTAGGCCCCTTCTTGAAAACTTTGCGGATGTTTTCCCAGACGATTTGCCTAACCAACTGCCACCCCTGCGAGACATACAGCACGCGATAGACTTAGTACCTGGGGCATCTCTACCCAACCTTCCCCACTATCGTATGAACCCGACTGAACACTCCGAGCTTAAGAAACAAGTCGATGAACTCCTACAACGAGGATTCATCAAGGAGAGCCTCAGCCCCTGCGCTGTTCCCGCTCCTCTAACTCCCAAAAAGGACGGCTCGTGGCGAATGTGTGTTGATAGCCGCGCTATCAACAAGATTACCGTCAAGTATAGATTTCCCATTCCTCGACTAGATGACATGCTGGACATGATGACCGGGGCCACTCTTTTTTCCAAGATTGACCTTAAGAGTGGGTATCATCAGATTAGGATCCGTCCCGGGGATGAATGAAAAACGGCTTTCAAAACTAAAGATGGACTTTATGAATGGACTGTTATGCCGTTTGGACTTAGCAACGCCCCTAGTACCTTTATGAGAGTTATGACTCAAGTTCTTAGGCCCTTTTTAGGGAAGTTCGTAGTAGTTTACTTCGATGACATATTAATCTATAGCACTTCGGAAGATCAACATCTCAATCATATAACTCAGGTCTGTGAAGTTTTGAGGAAAGAACAGCTATTCGCCAACCCTGCAAAGTGCAAATTCCTCACCGATAGTGTGACCTTTCTTGGATTTATTATTTCAACTCAAGGGATATCTGCCGATCCCGAGAAAGTGCGAGCAATAAATGAGTGGCCAGAACCTAAGAATATTTGGGATGTTAGGAGTTTTCATGGATTGGCCACCTTCTATCGAAGGTTTATTCGAAATTTCAGCACCATCGTAGCCCCCATAACTGATTGTCTTAAGAAAGGGGAATTTCATTGGACGACTGCCGCTACTAAAGCGTTTGAGGATATTAAGAAAAGAATGGTAGAAGCTCCTGTCATGCGTCTCCCCGATTTTTCTAAAGTATTCGAAGTAACCTGTGACGCTTCCGGGATCGGAATAGGTGGAGTCTTATCACAAGAAGGTCATCCGGTAGCTTACTTCAGCGAAAAACTCAATAAAATTCGACAGAGATACTCTACCTATGATAAGGAGTTTTATGCCATCATTCAGTCCCTTAGATACTGGAGACACTATTTGCTACCCCAGGAGTTTGTAATCTTTTCAGATCATGAGGCTTTGAGATACATCAACTCCCAAAAGAAGTTAAATGCCCGTCATGGTCGTTGGGTCGAGTTCTTACAGGAGTATTCGTATACTATCAGACATAAAGCCGGAACTGAGAATAAGGCGGCCGATGCTTTAAGCCGTAGGATAATGGTCACAAGACAAATGAGAACAGAAGTTGTCGGATTCGAACGCATAAAGGATGACTACCCCGAGTGTGCTGATTTTAAGGAAATATACGCGTTACTTGTGGCGGGGGACAAACCTTCCGTAGATGATTTCTTGTTAGAAGATGGTTATTTATTCAAGTCTCTGAAGTTGTGTATTCCCAACACCTCTCTCCGTGAATTTCTTGTGTGGGAACTACACGCAGGAGGTTTAGCTGGACATTTTGGACAAGCTAAGACTATCGCAGCCGTTGAATGTAGATTTTTCTGGCCCAGCCTTAAGCGCGATGTCATTAGGCTAGTCAAGCGTTGCCATACCTGCCAATTAGCTAAGCAGAGAAAACAAAACACTGGCCTCTACATGCCACTCCCTGTCCCCAACTGCCCTTGGCAAGACGTTAGTATGGATTTTGTCCTAGGTTTACCAAAAACCTTTAAGAAGCACGATTCCATCTGTGTCGTAGTAGATCGTTTCTCTAAAATGGCCCATTTTCTCCCTTGTGCCAAAACTTTTGATGCCTCTAGGATTGCCAAGCTTTACTTTAATGAGATTGTCCGACTCCATGGACTCCCTAAGACAATTGTGTCGGATCGAGATGTAAAATTTACAAGCTATTTCTGGAAGACTTTATGGATTAAGATGGGCACCAAGCTGAAGTTCTCCACCGCCTTTCACCCCCAAACGGACGGACAAACGGAAGTAGTTAATAGGAGCCTTGGGAACCTTCTAAGGACTTTAGTGGGAGACAACATTAGGGATTGGGATTCCAAACTACCCATTGCCGAATTTGCCTACAATAATTCTGTCAATCGAACCACCGGTATGAGTCCTGCTGAGATTGTTTATGGGTACCAACCTAGGCAGCCAATCGACTTACTTCCCATGAGTCCTAGGCTTAGGGTGTCAGAGTCTGCATCTGCATTTGCATCGCATATCCAGGAATTGCATCAAGAAATTAATAAAAGAATCGTGCAAAGTAATGAGAAGTACAAACTTAATGCTGACCTTAAGAGACGCTTCAAGGAGTTCGAAGTTGGAGACTATGTCATGGTTCGGATTCGTCCGGAACGGTTCCCTCCAGGGGCCGTTAAGAAACTTCATGCTAAGAGCGCAGGTCCCTTTAAAATAACTTCAAAAATAAACAGTAATGCCTATGTCTTGGACCTTCCCGAAGGTTTCAACATGAATCCCACGTTTAACATAGAGGATCTAGTAGCCTTTGATGGACCTGATTTTAACCCTGAAAATCCACTACATTTTGAGCCTTGTGAGTCCATACCTTGTGAGATCCCCAGCCTGCCCCCACTTCCCAAAATTCCCCCATTACCTAATGCGGAGAAGATTGAAACCATACTCAGTGATGAGATCATTTCCACCAGGAACGGCGGTCGCCAAAGATACTTAGTGCGTTGGAGAGGAAAGCCGGAGACGGAGGACACATGGCTAGATCGTGAGGAGATACAGAGGCTGGATCCCGACATCTTGGAGCTGTACGAGAGTTCTCAGGACCCTCGCTCGACAGGGTCGAGCTCTTTCCCACCCGGGGAGAGTGATGAGGGCATCGGATTCCGACACGTGTACCATCGCCGGAGGCGTCGATCGACGGCCATGATTCAGAGTCTTTATTTTTGATGTCTTATTATATTCATGTTATTTATATTTTGTCTTTTCCGTTTGTACCCCTATGAGGGAAGTAGTGTTTGTTTTGCCCCATGGGCATTGTAGTCTTTTATTTCCCGTATGATGTGGAGCCTATATAAAGGCTAGATCTTGTACTATTTTGAGAATGGATGAATGAAATGAAATTGCTCTTTTATGTTCTCTTTGTGAGTGCAAATGAAGATCTCTTGGTGAGTTCTTCTTCGAGATCTCTTAGTGAGTTCTCTAGGTAATTGTAATCCTAACAATTTCCCTCTACAATTTTCCTCGTTCCTTTTTTCCTTCAAGAAATCCCACACAAGCTGCTCCTAGTTCTTGCCGCCGGCCTCCCCCAAGGTTTCCCCACCTCCGGGCAAACCCACCACCACCGGCCGCCCCTCGCCGAGGGCTCTTCTTCACCGGC
This sequence comes from Dendrobium huoshanense, assembly GCA_016618105.1. Classification (NCBI taxonomy): domain Eukaryota; kingdom Viridiplantae; phylum Streptophyta; class Magnoliopsida; order Asparagales; family Orchidaceae; genus Dendrobium; species Dendrobium huoshanense. Next base: position 34,918,971 of record CM028348.1, on the reverse strand, counting down.
CGAACCCCTCCTCCCTTTGCCGGATTCTCATGCAAAAATCTGAGATTCAATTTTGAATTGTTTCCTAATTGGGAATTCCAAATTAGGAAATTATTCATCATGACCCAATTTCAAATTAATTAAATTTGGAATTTCAAATATCTCGCCACGTCATCAAAACCAGTTTGGAAACTTATTTCCTCTCCCCCACAATTCCCTCTCCCTCTTGAGCATGCCGCCGGCCCCCCTCTTCCCCCAATCAAGCCCCCTTAATTGCTCCAATTAACTCCCTTAACTCCAATTTGAAATTCAAATTAGAGAGCATTAATTTTCCCTCCCATTGGAATTAAAACTGAATAATTTCAGTTTAATCCCCTTCTCCATCTTCTCTCTCCCACCGCCGGCCTCCTCTCTCCACCCCCAATTAATTCCCCATTAAGAAAATTAATTCCCCTCCATTGGGGATTCAAATTTTCTCTCCTAACTTCCCTAAACTGAAATCAATTTCAGATTTCTAAAGTTAAACCCTCTTTTCTTCCCCCCTACCGCCGGCCTTCTCCTCCCTCCACAACTCGCCGGCCACTCCTCTCCCCTTTTGGAGATCTCTTGGCGACAACCATTCCTTCTCTCCTCAAATCATGCATGGAGGTTCCGGAATGGAATTTCGGTTTTGAATACGACGACCACGGACGCGTAGACATCCTCCGATCTCCCTATTTTGACGTCGGATTCGACTTCGACGATACCGTCGAAGATTATTTGGCTCGGATCGTACCTACCCTCATAGAGACCGTCGACGACCATTTTTCAGAGTATACTTGGATTGTTGAAGGACGACGCACCGCAACACCTCCACGACCCGCGCCCTCCTTTCCACCTCTACGGATCTACGGCATCGTCCTCCTCGGAGTGGTCTCTTCACTAGCGTGGCTCTTCTTATCCCAACAAGCTTAGAGAAAGGTAAATGAGAGCGGCCTCAAGGTGAGCCATCGCTTTGTTAACCTTGGGATTCTCGTTGATCTAGTCATTTGCATTGCTTTATTGGAGTCGTTATTTTATTGATCTTGTAAACTTAGTCGAATTATCTTGCCTAAGCGTGGTTAACTTCCAAGATCTCCTTTGATTTGTCAAATTCGCAAAGCTAGAGAATGTACGTTCATTATTTTACATAACTTCTATTAATTTCATAAGATTTGATTCCTGGATTCACATCAAAAACTAAACCGGGGAAAAACATAAATTGAAAGCCAAGTATAATGTAACTCACAGTTACAGGTTCCTCCGCTGCAAGCATGCCAGCTCCATTTACTAGCATTTCACCATATTCCCCAATGCACCATAGTGCGACCCGTACTAAACCAACCTACAAAAGAATTAAAGAAGCAGAATAAAACAATGGAAACCAAGTTCGACATTGAGCATGATCATTAAAATATCCCACCTGTAAAGAAGAAGTTTGAAAAGCCTTATATAGCGACCTCACAGTATATCCTTGAAGATCAGCAGCATTGCTTATAACAACTATAAGCGAATGCCAAACTTCATCTTTTACATGATTCCCAGCCTTGCATCACACAAATTATGATTAACTATAAAGTTCAATCAAATGCTACTCCAAAAATAAAAAGAGCTCAAAGGAACCATTCTATCATGAGCTTATGTGACGAAGACCTCAAGTGCATCAATTGAAGATTTATGAAAAATATAATTTTCTTGGGTTTGGTTTAAAACATTTTGCATTTTGAAGGGCATTTAAACATGAAATATAAAACATCTAAAGCTAAAAAAAAAAAGTTACTAAACAGCATGGATGACCGCAGAATCACAAAAGGCCTGAAAGGCCAATCTTATATCTTATGAAGTGCTCTACCACTTTACTATGCCACATGTTAACAAAGAGCCAACGGGAAGCCAACAAAGTATCCAACGCCAGTGCTTAAAACTAGTAAGAAAGGAATTTACTTGCAACATAAATGAGATGGAAGCTGCAAGTACGTCAAAAAAAGAAGGTCCGCAAAAAAGAGTTTACCCCTTCACATGCATAGCTAATTTGCAATTTTAATTTCAAACCCAGTGGAACATTTAAATTTGCTGCGTGCCAGACACAACAGACAACAATATATTGAATTTGAATCCTTGGTGCACATGCAATTTTTAAGATCGTACTTGAAGAAGCCTAATAAAGAATTTTCAGTTGTTCTAATCTCTGAATTCACCTTGAGTTGTTTACAGAGATGAAGAGCCTTATAACAGAAGACAATCTGTCCAAACACAAATTGAAGTAAACTATGTTCATGCAGGTATCCACATATGCACAACTGAAATATAGGTTAATACAAAAAATAATAAACAATATGATGAAACACACACCCAGCCATAGAAGAGAAGTATTAAGATGATTATAATTCAATGGTCCATAGTAAAAGTTCCACGTCCAACTCCTTGTCGCCAAAAAAAAAAACAATACTGAGTGACAAAATGTATGCACTTTTGACCAAAAACATGCAAATAATAACACCAAAAACTGATTACAAGAAATTTAGCTGTAAAGCAAATGGATTAAGAATTATAGCTTTCTTTACATCATTAAGAGAATAGAAACCTTCATGCAACTGTAGCAATCAGTACCTCGGATAAGATCTTCAGCATCTGATCAATATACCATAACTTTTCAGATGAAAATCTGTCAAGTGCAGAAATAAATTAAATTTTGGTCATACATGTAATTAAATATGTATAACTCAGATACTATTAATGCAATCTTAAGTTAGGTCTCCATCAACAAGGTAACTATTTTATAACTTGATAGAGGTTGCCTAATAAAAATGCAAATATCTTTTATCGATAACAAATTGAAGCTGCCATGAGCAACTTATAGGAGCAGAATCATACATCTACGTCAATAGGTTCATTAATGGTGGGTTGGTGTGGAAGTCTGAAAAATCAACGCCCACTTTAACCATGCTTTCAAGTACTTTTTTTATCCTTACATCATTTTTATAGGACAGAATGCCTGTAATTTAAATATGAGCCTCTTGCTGCTCAGAGAATATCTATTAAATGGCTAAGAATGACCGTAGAATAAAAAGAAAAGTAATTTTCATTGAAAAACTGTTAAAAACTTGACTTTACATATGCCTCATAATTTTCTTCTAAATCAAATTTACCTAAGTTGCAGCCTATGTTGCACCGATACACCTATATATGAAGGCGTGCTGTATCCGATACACCGATACACGGATACGCCTCCGATACTCCACCGATACGTGTCGGATACGCCAAAGACGTATCCAATTAAAATACTATTTAATTTCAAACGGACACGCGTATCCGATACACGTGTCCGTTGAAAAACAAAAAGAAATCCGAAAAAAAAAGATGTGTCGTATTTACTTCCGCGGCTGCAAGCAAAGTTCTCTCATTTCCGAGATGGATTTGAGTCTCTTATGAGAATATTAGAAATTACTATTCTTTCACTTGATGAGCCTGAATTAAAAGCTATGATATTTATTGAAGATGATATAGAAGTTCAAAGACAAACCACTGAAGAAGCTAATCATATAATTCCTTCTATTGAATAGTTGAAACTTTATGTGCTAGACAATTTATGTTTATGCTTTTGTTGTTGTACTAGACATTTAATGATTACTTATATTTTGATAATATAAGCTACAAGGCTACAAATGATGTTGTTGTCATTTTTTTGTAATTTCAAATATTATGCTTTGATTGTTTTTTTAATTTTTATGTATGATTTATAAATTATGATGTCGTGTCCGCGCCGTACCCGTATCCTGTATTTTTAAGAATTGACGTGTCCCGTACCAGTATCGTGTCGTATCCGTGTTGCCGTATCCGTATCGGTGCAACATAGGTTGCAGCTTTGGCTTTTTACTGTTGTGAGCTACTAATGAACCTTGGTATAAAAAACAGCAACAAATTCCAAGAGATTCAGCACAAAAATAGATTTTTATTGATAGAAAATCAAATACAAACAAAGCAAGATACAATGGACATTTTTCGAGAGGACTTTCTCTCCCAAACCCTAGACGCTGCTAGGATCTCTCACACAAGAGAACTACAGCAGTCAAAACAAATTTCTGCCTACAAATCTAGCATAAATCCTACTATTTGTAGCAAACAATAAAACAACAAATTCCAAAATAGCCCTCCCCCAATTTCCCCTCAAATCAGCCCCCAAATTAGCTCTCTATCTAATTAGAAAATAACTCCTCCAATTGAACCCCCAAATCAGCACCAAAATTTGTCCTTTTAATTCGTAAATTTATCCTTCAAATCAGCCCATAAATCATCCCTTTTTAATTAGAAAACATCTCCTAATTAATCTCTTTCTTAATTCCTCTTCTCATAAATGTAATGATAGGTTTAATGGGCCCCACAATGGGGGGTGAATTGCCCTCTCCCATGTCAATACTCCCCTCCCCAAAATGCACCTTGTCCTCAAGATGAAAGATAGGGAACTGTCACCTGATTGCCTCGTATGGCTCCCACATGGCATCATGCTCTGACAAATCTTTCCACTTGATTAGCACCTCTTGTGCCCCTATCTCCCCTTTGCGCACACCCGCTACTTCCAGGGGTTCCAAAATGACCTCCATGAACTCTGTCAAAGTCGGGGGTAGAGATGATGGTGTATGCTCTCCTATTGCCTTCCTCAGTTGTGAGACATGAAAGACTACGAGCAAAGCTGATGAAGGTGGTAGCCTCAGTCAATAAGCTATTGCTCAAATACACTACATGACCTCATAAGGCCCAAAGTACCGCAGGGATAATTTCTCATTCCTCCTAGCTAGTATTTTTGTCTGTAGAGCCTCAATTTTAAGTAAACCATATCTCCTGGCTAGAAGTTTACTTCCCTTCTGTTCTCATCATCCTTATTTTTCAAGATTTGTTGGGCTCTGAACAAATGTCCCTTTAGCTCAGATAATACATTGTCCCTCTCCTCTAAGTATTGCTCGATGCACAAAACGGGTGTAGCGCTCTGCCTATAATGAATCAGATGGGGTGGATCTCTCCCATAAAGAATCCTGAAAGAAGTGGTCTTTGCTGCTGAATGGTACGAGGTGTTGTACCAATATTCTGCCCACGCAATCCACCTTGCACAACTCTTCGACATGTCTGATACAAAGCATCTCAAATAGGTCTCTATGCTTATGTTGACCACTTCTGTCTGACCATCTATCTGTGGATGGCATATCGTGCTTCTCTTTAGGACAGTCCCCTGCAAACGAAATAACTCCTTCCAAAAGAGGCTAAGGAATACCTTATTCCTATCTGACACAATAGATTCTAGAAATTCATGCAAGTGTACCACCTCTCGTATAAAAAAATAGCTACAGAGACTGCAGTGTAAGGGTGTTTTAGAGGAATGAAGTGTGCATAGTTGCTCAGACGATCCACTTCTACTAGTTGTTGGAGAATTTTTGTGTCCTCAAACGGATTGCATATTTTATAATCGGGCACGGCATAAGAATACGATATTCTGTTGGAGAATTTTTGCATATTTTATAATCGGGCACGGCATAAGAATACGATATATTGCCCCGGAGGGTAAAAATATCATCTCCTTATGGGCTCAATAATAAAATTTACAATTATTTAACAGAGATTCCCCCACTCAATATTTGGTTGAGTGGGGTTTATTTATTTCTGGGGTACAGACATCCCATAGGGGCAAGCCCCTATGGTTAATTACATCCCAAGTTTGATTTGGGAAAACTTTTGATTAAACTAGTGGTTTTCTTTTATTTTGAAGTCATTTAAATGTTGGCTAAAGTTTGATTTTTGTTGTTTTGAAATCCATGAAAGTCTTAGCAAAAGGTTTTGACCCTTAGGAATTTCAAGGAAGAGGTTGATCAACTTAGATATAGATTTTGGAATGAGAGCCAAAAGGAGATGAAGTAGGAGCACTTGATTCTGAGGGAAACTCAGAGGTGCTCGGACTATCCTATGTTGGGCTTTACATTTTTGAATCTAAATTTGGTTTAAGTTGATATTTTATTAGAAGATTGGGGCTTACATCCCAACAACACTTGTTGGAGGAACTGCCCGAAAGATGAGGGCTTATAGGGTGATTTGGAATCAACCCTTGCCTCAGACCTTAAGACTAAGGTGAGGACTACCGATAGGTAGTGCCTCGAACCTAGATCTAACGAGTGCAAAGAGGGACTTACAAACTACACCTCACAAGAGGCATAGCCCGCCCGACCTCTGGATTTATTGTCCCGCCTGGAAGGGACTACCAGCTAAACTCCTCCTAATCGCTTTTAAAACCATGTTGTTTAGTCTCAATGCAAATGTAGAGTGGTGGGTTGTTTTTATTTAGAAGGTAGGTCTTACAACTTGGCTTTGAGGCCAAGATGCCTAAATATGTATGGTATGCAAATGCTGACTCACAAAGAAAAAGACTTTTTTGTTATCTAGTCCTTAAGTGAGGGCTTTCTATATGCAACACATTTGGCCATGCATGATTGTTTTAAATTTGGAAGACTTGGCTCCTTGAAGGGAGCCATGCAAATTTTCTTTTTGTTAGAAAATTGTGGAGCCTAATTTCATTTTAGTTTGCTTACATTTTAAATGTGTAGAAAACTTAGTTTTGTCCTAAGAGCCTACCGTATCAAAAGTCCAAGCCACGCCCACAAAAACAAAGGAAGAAACCTAGGAAAGACATGCATTTCTATTGCACACCCAGGTAAACAATCAAACATGCTTTTATTTATAAGTAAAATGCAGAAATGTAAATAAAGTCTAGTTTATTACAACCAAATTTGGCAGCTGAGTTGCCTGCCATTATACAACCCAGTCAAATTAATTACAGACTCTACTTGTGGGGTCTTGAAGCTTTATCTTTCCAACTGAACCTCAGGCCTCACCTTCCACAGGTACATCCATTTGGTTCACCTCTTTTTGATCCAGACCCCCACAAGTTTGATTACACATCCTAATTCTATCAAATACATATTTGAAAAGAAAAAAAAGACTCAAACCTGCAAAATAGAGTCAGAAGCAGTTCATATAATAAAGCATTACATTCAGAATTTTGTTTAGCACTTAGAGTGCCAAACAATCTACTTCTACCCTATTGGCCACATCTTTGGGGGGTTTTAAGCAGTACCTGTCATGCAAGCAATTTATAATTTGTAAGCGCCCCCCTTTTAGATATGGCCACCTGCACAGAAAAGCATTTATATCTCTATACTAACCACTTAAGGGCAAGTGCCCACACGCAGACAATTCAAGGGCAATCAATCCACAACATCAAACACATGCGCAGAAAAGAAAAATCCTAATCCTAGCATGCCTAAGGGGCTGTGCACCTAAGTGTGTGAGGCTTGTGTAGCATGTCACACTAAGGGTGTTTGGTTTTATTTTTGGAAGGAAAATGTTTAATCTTTATCCAAGGGTGGTTCACTTTAAGTTGTTTGTGACTTAAAGATTTTATTTGAATTTTAAGTGTTTCATATTTAGGAGGGTTATGAAGAACCCATAAAGTAACCACATGCTTGCTTTTGGGCAAGCCTGTTACTTATGAATCCTAAGATACAATAATGTAGGCATCCCACCTTTTGGGGGTAGATGATTGATTATTGTATCAAAAGGAACCTAAGTAATTTTTAGGTGTTTTAGAGTTCTCTTAGTGTTTGGATAAGAGAAGTGTCTATCTAATAGGGTAAGATAGACTTGCCTAAGGGGCTTCACTTAGGACTTGGTGAAATCCATCCAATAGAGTAGGATAAACTTCACATATTGGATAATTCCTAAAGGACATCTATAGATTTAGCATTTTAAATGTCATAGGAGAGATCACTCAATTTTGGGTTGAGTGGAAGAGATTACTTAGATTTTGGGTCTAAGGAAGGTGTCCAACATGTAACTTTTGGGCTACATGTTGGAGAAATCTCCTTAGCTTTTGGAGCTAAGAGGAGAAAGATAGAGATCCAACATTTAGTTTTTTGGGCTAAATGTAGGGGAACTCTCTCTAGCTTTTGGAGCTAAAGAGAAGAGAGATCTCCAACAACTATGGAGTTGAAGGAGAGAAAACCTATAGCTTTAGGGCTAAGGTATTACATTTTCTAAGGCCTTTTGGAACCTATAAAAGTGAATGGAGATTAATAGCTTTGAGGCTACAAATCAAAAAGATGTCTCATTGAATCATTGTATTCAAGGGGTTGGGTTTCATTTGCTTAATTTGGATTAAGCAAATAAAGTTGAATCACTTATTGAGTTTGGTTCAATAAATGAGAAAAATTTGTAACTTTGGGGTTACGAATCAAGAGAGACTATCATTGAACTCTTATGTTCAATGATGGGTATTTAGTTTGCTAAGTTTGGGTTAAGCAAACATAAAAAGGATGATGTGTAGATTTGGCCCACACACCAAGGATTCTTTGAACTTTTGGGTGTCCAAAGAGAGGAACTCATTCACCTGATTTGGGGTTAGGAGAATGAAAGAAAGCTAGGATTTGATTCCTTTGCTTGATATGAAATTATTTGTTGAGTTTGGTTCAACAAACAAATGATTTTGGATTGAACTACTTGTTGATTTTGATTCAACAAATAAGTGATTTGGGTGAGACTTTCATACAACTTTTGAGTTGTAGAAAGGAGAAGAGAAGATGCAACTTTGGGTTGCAAGCTTCTAAAACCTCTTTAAAACACTTGGAGTTCAAAGAGGGGAATTCATTCTCCCAACTTGGGTTTGAGATCATGAAGATGGATTTGGAAGCTCTCCTACAATCTTGACTTGTAGGAAAGAGAAAGGGAAATGCAACTTAGAGGTTGCAAATCAATGAATGTTCTTTGAACATTTGTTGTCCAAAGAGGGGAATTCACTCCTCTAATTTGGATTGGAGGAATGAAGGAGAAGGGATGCAACTTGGAAGCTACAACCCCATGAACATTCTTTGAACATTTGGTGTTCAAAGAGGTGCACATTCTCATAATTTGGAGTCTTTAGAGAATGGGATAGTTTCCTACAACTTTTTGAGTTGTAGGAAAGGAGATATGAAATACAACTTATGAATTGTAAGTTGGAGGTTAGGGAGGACCACTTACTTGATTTAGGCTAAGTAAATGGTGAAGTCTCTTTGAGCATTTGGTACTCAAAGGAAGATTATCATTTGCTCAACTTTGGGCTAAGCAAATGAGGAAGACTAGGATTAGAGTCCTAAATTTAAAGGATTATTCATTGGTTTGTGTTCCAAGGAATAGATTACTTGAGAAGCTTCCTACAACTCTTGAGTTGTAGAAAGAAATGGAACTTCTCTACAAATTTGGTTTGTAGAGAAGAAAGGGAGAAATGCAACTTGGAGGTCGCAAAGTGTAAGATCTTCCTTGAACATTTGACGTTCAAAGAAGGGGATTCATACTTCCAATTTGAGTTTGGGAGCATGAAGACAGAGTTAAACACTCTCCTACAATCTTGACTTGTAGGAAAGAGGGAGGAAGACGCAACTTATGGGTTGCAAGTCCAAGAACGTTCTTTGAACATTTGGTGTTCAGAGAGACGTACACATTCTCCTAACTTTAGAGTTCTAGGGGAATGAGATGATTTTCCTACAACTTTTTGGTTGTAGAAAAGAGAAGCAACAAGCAAATTTTGAAATGCATGTTGAAAGGAATTCCTTGGACATTGAGTGTCCAAGGAGGAGCATTCATTTGCTTAATTAGTGGCTAAGCAAATGAGGAAGACTAGGATTTGAATCCTAAATTCAAAGGATTATTCGTTGGTTTATGTTCCAACAAATAAATGATTTAGGGAATTTCCTACAACTTTGGGGTTGAAGGAGGAAAATGTAACTTGAGAGTTACAAAATTTCAATGATGTTCTTTGAATATTTGGTATTCAAAGAGGTAGGATCATTCACTTAGTTGAAGTCAAGTGAATGGAGTTAGAAGCTCATTTGTTGATTTTGTGACTCAACAAATGAAAGAAATAGCTTAGGATTTGGTCCTAAGCTCCAAATAATTCATGTAATGACATGTTTGGAGACTTGAAAGGTCCCAAATAATCATGTATGAAAGAGGGGGATTGTTGATTTTGTCTCAACAAATAAAGGTTTGGGCTTAGGATTTGGTCCTAAAGCCTTAGAGATTCATGTGATAGAACACTTGGAGCCTTAGGGGGGGCTCCAACATATCGCACATGAAGGGGATCCTTGTTGGTTTATGTTCCAACAAGAGAGGTGAAAGATCTTGGAAGTTGGTTCCAAGTTGCCAATGATTCATGCAATCTAAAACTTGGAGCTTTGAGAATGCTCCAAGCATTATGCATGAAAGAAGATTCTCCATTCCTCCATGAATGTCTTGGATCCATGGGAAGAGGAGATGCACATACTTGAAAGGAGTTTCCCTATGTTTTTTTAGAGTGTTTTGGACCCAATTAGAAGAGGGAAGAGTGATTTCCTAAGACTTTGGAGAGATCTCTAAACCAATTTTGACATGATTTAGAAATCCTTGGATAGGGGAGATCTATCCCTATGATTTCTAAGAGATTTAAGATTAATTTGGGGTATGGTCTAAGAAGAACCTAGAATGCATGCATGTGGCGATGATTCTTCAAATTAGGGAATTTGATAATAGAGCGAATGTCCACTTGTTATTTTCTTTACAAGCTTTGCAACACACCCAAAGTAAGATTGATCAATCCTACTTGCTCTAGAATTAGTAAAATGAACCTTTAAGAGTTCAAATAAAATTCTACAACAAGTTATCAAATGCATTTGGGCATAGAGAAAATTGCAAGTTGACAAATGCAAAACCCTAAATCCTATGTCAATTTTGTCATGACATTAGCATTGAGTAGGTACAACCTAGAATTTAACAAAACCTACGTCTCAACATGCATTTTGGGGATAGAAAAAGATCATCAAATCCTATGGTTCATTCGTAGGCGAAGGCATTAGGCACAAAATGAATGCTTTGACATGCATTTGAGGGGTTGTCGGATACAAATCCGACCACCCCTACGCGTATGGCATGCCTCTTTGGCTCTCACAAGAGAGCAAACAAACGGAAATCACCGGATTTCCGCTGTTTTACGGAGAGGGCAGCGCACATGGGTTTTGGGGAAGCAAGCAAATGAAGTTTCTAAGGACCTAAGATTCGGGAGCGTCAACCACAACAATTGGCCTTGGGAGACCCTAGGTTTCACTAAGTTTTAGTGGTATACCTCTCCCGGGTTTGTCCTAGCGCTCCAATCCAAGCCCCAAGCATTGTCCAAGCTTCCTTGAATGCTCCAAGCTGCTGTCCAAGACTTTCCCAAGGAAGAAGACCGCTGTCCAAGACTTTCCGGAGGTCGTCGTCGCTGTCCAAGCCGCTCCGGAAGATAGGTTTGCTGTCCAACTGCTCCGGACAGCAATTTGCAATGTTTGGAAGGCTCTCGGAAGTGATTACTTACTGTCCAAACCTCCAAACAGCAGGTTTTGATGTTTGAATGCTCCCGAGAGTGGATGTTTGCTGTCCAAACGTCCCAAACAGCGGTTCAAGCTGCTCCGGATGACAAATATGCTGTAGAAGGCACACCAAACTGCTGTCCAGAATATTCCAACTGCTGTCCTCGCTGTTTGGAGGTCGCCGGAGTTGATTTGGGAGGAAGGAGAAGTCTTCGCAGCAAGTGGACAGCCTCCAAGTCTTTCTCTTATCCTCCAACACTCTACATTTTGCTTGAGAAGAAGGAAAGAGTAGACTTATCCTCTTCCCCTTGAAGAAATGGAAGAAAGATGAAGAGAATCTTCCCTCTTTCAGTCTAAGGAGGAAGAAGACAGCAGTTGGTTGGTCCTCCCTTTTGGCTGGGACGCACGCAAGAGGCCTTGGTCGGCCTCTTCCTTCCGCTTGACGTGGGACGGACTGGACACGGCGCAAGCAAGGGGAGGCGAACTCCCTTCTCCGTTTTCCCTCTCCCGTGCTTTGTCTGGGACGGACGAACAAACAGAGAGCCGAGCGGCTCTCTCCATCTCCCTCTCTCGTTCTGGTCGGGGCGGAAAACACAAGGGAGCCGAATGGCTCCCCTCTCTCCCTTTCGTTTCTCTTAGGGGCGCACAAAGCACCGCCCAAAATGGGCCAATCCCCCCCTTCTCACACGTGGAATGAGAGGTTTTAGGGCAGATTTCTATGTGAAATCTGAGCCCTTGATTTGGGGATTTGATTTGAAAATCAAATTCAGCCCAAATTGAGGAATTAGGGCTAAAATTGAGTCCGGATTGGACTCGACCCGAACCGATTTGGGTCGATTTGGGTCCGATTGGGTTCAATCAATTTAAATTCATGAAATTGAACTCAAATCGATGCCGAATTGTGTCGAAATTGGCTCGACGACGCTCGACGGGGTTCGATTTGTATTGATTTGATTTAAATTAAATTAATTTGATTTAATTTAATTAAATTGAGGCTTAATTTAAAGTAATTTTGCCTCGACGATGATCAATTGAATTGATCGAGTGCGATCGAGCTTTGTCGGGCTCGATCGGGGTCGAGTCAATGCGAAAATATTCGTCAACAAAAGGACCCCCAATATGTGTGGTGAACGAAAAGAAGTACGCCACACATATTGGCGTTGACCAAATAATGATCAAACGAGATCTTCCAAATCAAATAGGGTATGATTTGAAAGAGGAAGAGAGATCTATGAAAGCCTAGGCTTGGATTTAGGCAAGATCTACAAGGGTAAGGAGATTTCTATATATCACCTTAAGCAAAGAGTTTTAGATTTCTCTTGGAAGAGAATTTTAGAAGTATTTTGGCAACTTCTAAAGAGGTCTTTAAAGACATTTGATATCTTTAGAGAGGATTTGATAGGAATAGAAGTATTTTGGCAACTTCTAAGAGGCTTCTAGAGATGTTTGGCATTTCTAGAAACGATTTGGATCAATTAGAAGCATTTTGACAACTTCTAAAAGTGATTCATAAAGATATTTGGTATCTTTAGAAAGAATTTGATTTGGTTAGAAGAAATTTGGTAACTTCTAAAGGAGCTTAGGGATATCTTTCTATCACCTAAAGGCTAGGGGTATTTAGCTACCACCCACAAGATTTTCAAGGATACTTTGGCTATCACTTGAAAAGAAATTAGAGACATTTGGTGTCTCTAAAGAGGTCTTAGGGATATCTTACTATCTCCTAAAGGCTAGGGGTATCTTGGCTACCACCTAAGGAGTTCTCAAAGATATTTTCACTATCATTCGAGAAGGTTTAGGAACTTTTGTTGTTTCCTAAAAGTCAAAAGGCATTTAGCACCTATTTGGAAAGCTTTAAGAGGTATTTTGGCAACCATCTAGAGGTAGAGCTTATCTTATTTTGGTAAGATAAAACTCTAAAGGCTAAGGCTAAGAGTATTTTGACTACTACTTAGACCTTGAAGGTATTTGGTGTAAGGTTATCTATTTTGGCTAGATAAATCTTACCATTTGGGAAGACTAAAGGGTGTTTTGGCAACCACTAAAAGTCTAGATTTGGGTAGATCTATGACATTCAATTTGGTTAGAACAAGATCTAAAGGAATGAGCTAGGAGAGACCTTAAAAGGTTTGAATTCTACCTAAACTCGGAAATTAATAAGAAGACTCCTATTTGGGGATGTCTACACTTAGCATTTGGCACTAAGATTTGCATTTGACTTTCATTTGGAGAAAGATAAATTTAAACTTTCCTTTGGGGGAAAGAGAAGGTTGCATTTCCTTCATTTGGAGAAGGAAAGAGATGAACTTTCCTTTGGAGAAAGATGAACTTAATTTTCTTTTTAGAGAAAAATTTGGATTTTCTTTCCTTTTAGGGAAATATGAATTTTCTTCCCTTTTTGGGGGAAAGATGAAAGATTTGAAATCTTAGACCAAGGTTTTGGTAATCCGGACCCAGTCCACAACCGGATCGGATGAACATTTCTGCTTGGAACTTTGCTTGAGTAGCACAAAACATTTTTCTTTTTCTTTCATTGTCGGGTTTGGGCCAACAAAGCTTCAAGAGATTCACTTAACGTTGCAGTGAAGAGAACTAACGGCCTCCTTAGGATAGGAGCGCCAAAACAAGTTGAGATAAGAGATAGCGTTTTATACTATCAAAAGCCTTTGGTGGTTATCATCCAAGTAGAATTTTGAGTCCTTCTTTGAAAGGGCTGCAATCTACCGGATAAATTGAATAAGCGTCTTAGATATGCTAACCTACCTTGAAAAGGTCTTAGTTGAGTAAGACTTCTAGGAGGTTTCACTTCTAATATCGCTTTGATCTTAGTAGGGATAACTTCAATTCCATGGTGTCGAACAACAAACCCAAGACAATTTCTGAAGTCACCCCAAAAGTACACTTCAAAGAATTCATCATGAGGTCGTACCGACAAAGCAATTCGAACACAACCCTTAAATCAAACAGGTGATCCTCTCTTTTTTTTGCTTTTGACCATGAGATCATCAATGTAACATTCAATTTTGTCATGAAAGAGCACATTGAATATTCTGGTCATTGCATGCTGGTAAGTCATACCAACATTCTTAAGGCCAAAAAGACATGACCTTAAAACAGTACATTCCAATGGGTGTTCTAAAAGTAGTATATTGCTCGTCCTCCGGGGCCATTTTGATTTAGTTGTACCCCGAGGACCCATTCACAAGGGAAAAGAGACCATGAGAAGAAACAATGTCAATCATGAGTTCAGGGATTGGCAACGGGAACTCATCTTTAGGACATGCTTTATTCAAATCTCTATAAGCAACGCATACGCGAATCTGTCTGTTCTTTTTTTAACAAGGACAATGCTAGCCAACCAAGAGGGGTATTTTTCCTCTCGAATAAAACCAGCCTCAGTTAATTTTGTTTTAATCACTTGTTGTTCAATTTTCAAACGCATCCTTCGAGGAGCTTGTTTGATTGGAACAATATTTGGTTGAATGACAAGTTTATGGACTGCTATACTTGGATTTAAACATGGCATTTCATCATAATTCCATGCAAAACAATCCTTAAACTCTGTCAGGAGTTGTACCATACCATTGGCATCAGTTTCATTTAACAAAGCACTTATAAAAGTGGGGCGTGGATTTTCTTCAGTACCCAAATTGATTTCTTTCAATTTATTGATTGTTAATTTGATTTCTTTCTTCAAACTCAAGGGGTGCATCCTTAGTTTGAAGGTGATCTGGGTCGTTGCTAGCCTCTAAACATAACCTCCCAACAGCGTTGTAGGTTCTTGTAAAGATCATATCAACTTCCAGATTGTTGGTAATAACAAAACAGCAATCCCCATCATCTATTGGTCTGACAGTTCCAAAGCCAACACCATATCTATTTTTTTTTAATTTGTATTTGAAATTCCATAGATTTTCAAGGTGTTAAGCTTCGCCCTTGGACCACATAGAAGGAGTTAAACCTCTTTTGATTAGGTTTCTAACACAAGTAGGAGTTCTATCATTTTATTTATGGAAAGTTGTCAAGTTTACACCCACTTTTGAACTTTAAGGAGAAGGGTATGCCATGAAAGACATACTACTTCCCTACCTTTTTTTATTTGAGTGTAATGCAAACATTCAACTCTTCCACTGTACTTTCAAACAATGAAGTTAATATTTTTTACACATTCATTCAATCTTTCATACTTAGTGAGATTAGACACCTCTTTGTTTGAGAGTTATCTTCATCACATAAGAGATTTTCTTTAATGTTCCAAATAGGCTTTTCAATGTCTACCCATTCTTGAAACTGCATCTTTGATTTGTTGAAGCTTCTTTTTTGCTTTGTTAAACTACCCATCAAATTTGGCTCAGCCTTTGAATCGGACCCTGAGCCTACATGGGTGATGGACCTTCTTGGAACAAATGGTGGAGATGTGGTACCCCTCATCTTCCACACTTCTTAACTTTTGTCATGAACTGTATTACGAACTCATTGTGTCATCCTACCACCTCGTTGTGTTGGAGGGGCAGAATTTCATTTAATCTTTTCCTCAAGTTCTTCTTCTTGAGGGTAGTCTCGAACACTTGATGGAGACTTTGTCTTTAGTGTACTGATTTCTGCTTGATCTTTAGTGGTATCACAGGTCTGAAAACACTGATAGCCTCTTTGGAACATAGCAAGAAACATCTTTATATTTCCCAACTTCATATACACTAAATGGTTTTAGAACTCCCTTCAAAAGTGAAAGAGTAATTAAGCCCAAGGCCCTTTGTCCCCCTCTTTTTGAGGCCACGCAACATCATTTTGTCAGAAGTTAATTTCTGCGTGTCAACATTGAGGTGGGTCAAAGTTCTTAGATTCATTATGTTGACCCATGCACCCGGGTCAACAAGCACTCTTTTCATCAGAAAATGTTATTCTATGTATTTGTTGAAGTGTAAAGCCTCCTCAAAGGAATCCTCTACAGGTTGAGTCAAACAAATTTCAGGATCAAGTAAAGCCTTGATCAAAGCTTTTCGCATTTCAGGAGAAAGTACGAATGCATCATATATGCTCAACCTCGCAGGGAGTTTCCTAAGGTGAGCTAGTACATTAAAAAAAAAAAAAAAAATCCACTTTTGGTGGTCCACCACCCACTTGCACTTGTGGAGCAAGCATTGGTGGAACCACGCCCTCATTTTGATTGAAAAGTTCTTTTCATTTCTTTTGTTTGATGCCACTGGATATGATACAACATGACCACTTCTGAGATTTATCCCTGTTATTTGTTCAGGCTCAGAAATTGAGATCACATCAACCAAAACTTCAGAATTTGATTCTTCTTTCAGTTGATTTATCTCCAAGTCAAGTGACTCAAGCTCAATGACAATCTCTGCTCCCTGCATTTTGTGCATGGGTAGATAATCACCAAAATTTGATTCACTTGATTCAGAGAATTGGAAAGATTCATTTGTAGTTTGTTCGTTATTAGATTTAGAACAGACAGATTGCACGTACGCAGAAGGATTGTTCATTTCATTAACACCCTTTGGAACATACATGGAATTAGAAAGAGAGATAGGCTTGGGGGATTTCCCCTTGCCATTTAGAAGGATAACCCATTTAATTTTGGAAGTTGATTCTTTCTTTTTCCCTTCACAATTGAAACTCTCTTTCATGAAGTTTCAAGGGTAAAGGACCCTTTCCACCCATTGAGTTATTTAAAGGAACATCAAAAGAGGCCTTTTTGTGGGCATTTGAGTTCTTTTTGGAAACTCCAATGGGATTTTGGGTAGTTTGTTTACAATCATTAGGAAAGATTTAGACAAAGATAATTGTCAACCATCTACAACTGTAAGCAAGTCACTAGTGTTGTTCTTTATGACCACACACTACTAAAGGCAAAGAAGTTGCACTTGTTGATTCTGCTTTCTTTGTACCGGTAGAAGACTCAACTGTTATGTTTAGGACCTTTTGGGGTCCCCAAAACTGAATAGTAAGAGTTATCAAGACAATGTCATCTTATCCAATCTCTTATCCATCATTTGCTTTAAATTGTTGTAGAGCACAAATTCAAGGATTTTGACTCCCTTCCTCCACTTCCAACAACTCATTTGCATGAGGGTCTTCTGAGTGAGAGGATCCTCCTATGTCATAGTGGATGACAAAGATATCCTCCTCATCCAAGAGTTCATCCTCATCAGGATTGAAATTCTCAAGCAACTTTTTGTAGTTTTCTTCCTCCTTTTCCCTCCTTTCATCCTCATCAATTCTCTTGAGGCTTTCTTTTAAGTACTCAATCATTTCTTCAGCAGTTTTACCTGCTGAGGGATTGACAGGAGAAGGATGGTATTCTTCATGTCTGTTAATTTCCATGGGTGCTTTCCCTTTGTCTTTGGAATCAACACGACTAGGAGGGGAATGTACCACAGATGGAGCCACCACCTTGGGTCTCCATTCTTCCTTCACCCCATATGAGGAGGCATGGGATTTTTGGTGTTCCAAATTTACCTCTTCTAAAGGTGGAGTTTGAATGTGACCCCCAGAGTGTGGCTCATCATAAAGAGTAGGAGGTTTGTTTTCTTTGAGAGACCTACTAAACCTAGTAGGTACATCAGATTTACTAGAAACTGACAAAGAAGACCAAGGGACCACTTGGCGATCAAGGTAATCAGCCTTTGGTCTGCCATAGATCTTAGGTGGAATTGCTGAACTGTCAACTAGAACTATCTGCTCACTGACTGCTCTTTTCTGGCGAGGTTTAAAATCATAACCATCCACCAATGCTGACACAGCTGGTTGTTGGACAAATTGTTGCATCTCTTTCTGTGATGGCTGAACAATCAATTTGCTATCCTTAGGATCTTTGTTCTCCCTAAGGATTGTATCAACCAGTTTGCAAATCACATTCTTCATAGCTTTAATCACCTTCTCTTTTGTTGAGCGGGTTTTGTCAGCTACTCTTTGGAAAACATTTTTGATGTCATTCTCCCACTGCTTTACCCTTTCCTCGGGTGTGCTTTTGGAAAATTTTGGTTAAAGGTCTTGGAGGTGATGCAATTATTTTCTCAACATCTTTTTCACTCCCAAACACAGAAAGAGGGTGAAATTCACTACCCTCAGCAAGAGGAGAGAGCTTCATCATCTCAACCTCTAACCCAACTTGCTCCTCCTTTTCCAACCTCTTTCTAAGTCTTTTGTTTTTATTTCTTCTTTGAGACTTGGTTAGAACATAGGTGGAACTAGTCCCTTCTTCATATTGACTGGACTGAAACAATTTCTCATGCTCCGAGTGCCTTTGGACAACTGTTAAAGACTGAACTGTCTCACACTGTCTCTCAACTGCCATCTCTTTAGGCAAAATTGGAGTTAAGGTTGTTTGTCTTTCGCTAGACTTTTTGAACCTTAGGGAAGGTCAACCTACCACATTCAGAAGGTTGAAAGGCTAAGGCTTTTGGAGAGACCTCGGCCACCCTCTTCCTACCGTTTTGAGGAGGTGACCTCTCCCTAACAGGTAAACTGACTTCAAGGACCCTCTCAGATGGGTGTTGACTTTCTAAGACTTCCACTTCATAAGGGGGTTAGGCCTTGGAAAAAAAAGACCTCCACACCCTCAAAACCTTGTCCAAATTTTATCAAATCTCCTGGAGCAAATTGAGATTGATCAAAAGACAACTGCAGGTGGTTACCAAATTTGAAAACCAACTTGCATTTCATCTCAGCTTTCTTGAATTCCCAAACTTAAGGCTTTTTCCTGAAAATCAGAATTTTTTTTTTTTTTTTTTTTGTATCAACTTTTTTTTGTTGTACTTCCTTGAATTCAATTATCATAACATCAACCAATCACTGCACTTTTTGCTGGGTTTTCTGACCACTGACTTGAATCACTGACCACCCACAACTGTGTCCCGGATTTAACGGATGAAGACTGAATTTGTTTGAGTTGGAATCCCACACCATTTGACATTATTTGGTTGTAGATTTCATACAACCACAACAATTATGGTGAAGAGAGGAGATTGTGAAATTGGGAGTTTGAGAATGAAATTTTTTTTTATTGATTTCGAAAATCAAAGTTCATCTTTCTCACTTTTGAAAGTGATTTGGAAAGTTCATCTTGATTTGCATTTGCTTGTATTGAACCATTCAACCCAACATTTGAAATTGGAGAGGTATACAATACAAATTTTGATTTTACAAATGCCATTTAGCCAATATTTAGGATGACTTATTGAAAACCACTAGTTTAGATGAAAAGAGACATCCTCCCCAGCGGAGTCGCCAGAAAATCTGTTGGAGAATTTTTGTGTCCTCAAACGGATTGCATATTTTATAATCGGGGCAGCGCTGGCTAAGAATACGATATATTGCCCCGGAGGGTAAATATCATCTCCTTATGGGCTCAATTTGATATTAAAATTTACAATTATTTAACAGAGATTCCCCCACTCAATGTTTGGTTGAGTGGGGTTTATTTATTTCTGGGGTACAGACATCCCATAGGGGCAAGCCCCTATGGTTAATTACATCCCAAGTTTGATTTGGAAAACTTTTGATTAAACTAGTGGTTTTCTTGCTTTATTTTGAAGTCATTTAAATGTTGGCTAAAGTTTGATTTTTTGTTGTTTTGAAATCCATGAAAGTCTTGCAAAAGGTTTTGACCCTTAGGAATTTCAAGAAGTGGATCAACTAAGATATAGATTTTGGAATGAGAGCCAAAGGAGATGAAGTAGGAGCACTTGATTCTGAGGGAAACTCAGAGGTGCTCGGACTATCCTATGTTGGGCTTTACATTTTTGAATCTAAATTTGGTTTAAGTTGATATTTTATTAGAAGATTGGGGCTTACATCCCAACAACACTTGTTGGAGGAACTGCCCGAAAGATGAGGGCTTATAGGGTGATTTGGAATCAACCCTTGCCTCGGACCCTAAGACTAAGGTGAGGACTACCGATAGGTAGTGCCTCGAACCTAGATCTAACGAGTGCAAAGAGGGACTTACAAGCTACACCTCACAAGAGGCATAGCCCGCCCGACCTCTGGATTTATTGTCCCGCCTGGAAGGGACTACCAGCTAAACTCCTCCTAATCGCTTTTAAAACCATGTTGTTTAGTCTCAATGCAAATGTAGAGTGGTAGGGTTGTTTTTATTTAGAAGATAGGTCTTACAACTTGGTTTTGAGGCCAAGATGCCTAAATATGTGTGGTATGCAAATACTGACTCATAAAGAAAAAGACTTTTTGTTATCTAATCCTTAAGTGAGGGCTTTCTATATGCAACACATTTGGCCATGCATGATTGTTTTAAATTTGGAAGACTTGGCTCCTTGAAGGGAGCCATGCAAATTTTCTTTTTGTTAGAAAATTGTGGAGCCTAATTTCATTTTAGTTTGCTTACATTTTAAATGGGTAGAAAACTTAGTTTTGTCCTAAGAGCCTACCGTATCAAAAGTCCAAGCCACGCCCACAAAAACAAAGAAGAAACCTAGGAAAGACATGCATTTCTATTGCACACCCAGGTAAACAATCAAACATGCTTTTATTTATAAGTAAATGCAGAAATGTAAATAAAGTCCATTTATTACAACCAATTTGGCAGCTGAGTTGCCTGCCATTATACAACCCAGTCAAATTAATTACAGACTCTACTTGTGGGGTCTTGAAGCTTTATCTTTCCAACTGAACCTCAGGCCTCACCTTCCACAGGTACATCCATTTGGTTCACCTCTTTTTGATCCAGACCCCCACAAGTTTGATTACACATCCTAATTCTATCAAATACATATTTGAAAAGAAAAAAAGACTCAAACCTGCAAAATAGAGTCAGAAGCAGTTCATATAATAAAGCATTACATTCAGAATTTTGTTTAGCACTTAGAGTGCCAAACAATCTACTTCTACCCTATTGGCCACATCTTTGGGGGGTTTTAAGCAGTACCTGTCATGCAAGCAATTTATAATTTATAAGCGCCCCCCTTTTAGATATGGCCACCTGCACAGAAAAGCATTTATATCTCTATACTAACCACTTAAGGGCAAGTGCCCACACGCAGACAATCAAGGGCAATCAATCCACAACATCAAACACATGCGCAGAAAAGAAAAATCCTAATCCTAGCATGCCTAAGGGGCTGTGCACCTAAGTGTGTGAGGCTTGTGTAGCATGTCACACTAAGGGTGTTTGTTTTATTTTGGAAGGAAGATGTTTAATCTTTATCCAAGGGTGGTTCACTTTAAGTTGTTTGTGACTTAAAGATTTTATTTGAATTTTAAGTGTTTCATATTTAGGAGGGTTATGAAGAACCCATAAAGTAACCACATGCTTGCTTTTGGGCAAGCCTGTTACTTATGAATCCTAAGATACAATAATGTAGGCATCCCACCTTTTGGGGTAGATGATTGATTATTGTATCAAAAGGAACCTAAGTAATTTTTAGGTGTTTTAGAGTTCTCTTAGTGTTTGGATAAGAGAAGTGTCTATCTAATAGGGTAAGATAGACTTGCCTAAGGGGCTTCACTTAGGACTTGGTGAAATCCATCCAATAGAGTAGGATAAACTTCACATATTGGATAATTCCTAAAGGACATCTATAGGTTTAGCATTTTAAATGTCATAGGAGAGATCACTCAATTTTGGTTGAGTGGAAGAGATTACTTAGATTTTGGGTCTAAGGAAGGTGTCCAACATGTAACTTTTGGGCTACATGTTGGAGAAATCTCCTTAGCTTTTGGAGCTAAGAGGAGAAAGATAGAGATCCAACATTTAGTTTTTGGGCTAAATGTAGGGGAACTCTCTCTAGCTTTTGGAGCTAAAGAGAAGGGGAGAGATCTCCAACAACTATGGAGTTGAAGGAGAGAAAACCTATAGCTTTAGGGCTAAGGTATTACATTTTCTAAGGCCTTTGGAACCTATAAAAGTGAATGGAGATTAGTAGCTTTGAGGCTACAAATCAAAAAGATGTCTCCTTGAATCATTGTATTCAAGGAGTTGGGTTTCATTTGCTTAATTTGGATTAAGCAAATAAAGTTGAATCACTTATTGAGTTTGGTTCAATAAATGAGAAAAATTTGTAACTTTGGGGTTACAATCAAGAGAGACTATCATTGAACTCTTATGTTCAATGATGGTATTTAGTTTGCTAAGTTTGGGTTAAGCAAACATAAAAAGGATGATGTGTAGATTTGGCCTACACACCAAGGATTCTTTGAACTTTTGGGTGTCCAAAGAGAGGAACTCATTCACCTGATTTGGGTTAGGAGAATGAAAGAAAGCTAGGATTTGATTCCTTTGCTTGATATGAAATTATTTGTTGAGTTTGGTTCAACAAACAAATGATTTTGGATTGAACTACTTGTTGATTTTGATTCAACAAATAAGTGATTTGGGTGAGACTTTCATACAACTTTTGAGTTGTAGAAAGGAGAAGAGAAGATGCAACTTTGGGTTGCAAGCTTCTAAAACCTCTTTAAAACACTTGGAGTTCAAAGAGGGGAATTCATTCTCCCAACTTGGGTTTGAGATCATGAAGATGGATTTGGAAGCTCTCCTACAATCTTGACTTGTAGGAAAGAGAAAGGGAAATGCAACTTAGAGGTTGCAAATCAATGAATGTTCTTTGAACATTTGTTGTCCAAAGAGGGGAATTCACTCCTCTAATTTGGATTGGAGGAATGAAGGAGAAGGGATGCAACTTGGAAGCTACAACCCCATGAACATTCTTTGAACATTTGGTGTTCAAAGAGGTGCACATTCTCATAATTTGGAGTCTTTAGAGAATGGGATAGTTTCCTACAACTTTTTGAGTTGTAGGAAAGGAGATATGAAATACAACTTATGAATTGTAAGTTGGAGGTTAGGGAGGACCACTTACTTGATTTAGGCTAAATAAATGGTGAAGTCTCTTTGAGCATTTGGTACTCAAAGGAAGATTATCATTTGCTCAACTTTGGGCTAAGCAAATGAGGAAGACTAGGATTAGAGTCCTAAATTTAAAGGATTATTCATTGGTTTGTGTTCCAAGGAATAGATTACTTGATAAGCTTCCTACAACTTTGAGTTGTAGAAGAAATGGAACTTCTCTACAAATTTGGGTTGTAGAGAAGAAAGGGAGAAATGCACTTGAGTCGCAAGTGTAAGATCTTCCTTGAACATTTGACGTTCAAAGAAGGGATTCATACTTCCAATTTGAGTTTGGAGCATGAAGACAGAGTTAAACACTCTCCTACAATCTGACTTGTAGGAAAGAGGGAGGAAGACGCAACTTATGGTTGCAAGTCCAAGACGTTCTTTGAACATTTGGTGTTCAGAGAGACGTACACATTCTCCTAACTTTAGAGTTCTAGGGGAATGAGATGATTTTCCTACAACTTTTTGGTTGTAGAAAAGAAAGCAACAAGCAAATTTTGAAATGCATGTTGAAAGGAATTCCTTGGACATTGAGTGTCCAAGGAGGAGCATTCATTTGCTTAATTAGTGCTAAGCAATGAGGAAGACTAGATTTGAATCCTAAATTCAAAGGATTATTCGTTGGTTTATGTTCCAACAAATAATGATTTAGGAATTTCCTACAACTTTGGGGTTGAAGGAGGAAAATGTAACTTGAGAGTTACAAATTTCAATGATGTTCTTTGAATATTTGTATTCAAAGAGGTAGGATCATTCACTTAGTTGAAGTCAAGTGAATGGAGTTAGAAGCTCATTTGTTGATTTTGTGACTCAACAAATGAAGAAATAGCTTAGGATTTGTCCTAAGCTCCAAATAATTCATGTAATGACATGTTTGAGACTTGAAAGGTCCCAAATAATCATGTATGAAAGAGGGGGATTGTTGATTTTGTCTCAACAAATAAAGGTTTGGGCTTAGGATTTGGTCCTAAAGCCTTAGAGATTCATGTGATAGAACACTTGGAGCCTTAGGGGGGCTCCAACATATCGCACATGAAGGGGATCCTTGTTGGTTTATGTTCCAACAAGAGAGGTGAAAGATCTTGGAAGTTGGTTCCAAGTTGCCAATGATTCATGCAATCTAAAACTTGGAGCTTTGAGAATGCTCCAAGCATTATGCATGAAAGAAGATTCTCCATTCCTCCATGAATGTCTTGGATCCATGGGAAGAGGAGATGCACATACTTGAAAGGAGTTTCCCTATGTTTTTTTAGAGTGTTTTGGACCCAATTAGAAGAGGAAGAGTGATTTCCTAAGACTTTGGAGAGATCTCTAAACCAATTTTGACATGATTTAGAAATCCTTGGATAGGGAGATCTATCCCTATGATTTCTAAGAGATTTAAGATTAATTTGGGGTATGGTCTAAGAAGAACCTAGAATGCATGCATGTGGCGATGATTCTTCAAATTAGGGAATTTGATAATAGAGCGAATGTCCACTTGTTATTTTCTTTACAAGCTTTGCAACACACCCAAAGTAAGATTGATCAATCCTACTTGCTCTAGAATTAGTAAAATGAACCTTTAAGAGTTCAAATAAAATTCTACAACAAGTTATCAAATGCATTTGGGCATAGAGAAAATTGCAAGTTGACAAATGCAAAACCCTAAATCCTATGTCAATTTTGTCATGACATTAGCATTGAGTAGGTACAACCTAGAATTTAACAAAACCTACGTCTCAACATGCATTTTGGGATAGAAAAAGGTCATCAAATCCTATGGTTCATTCGTAGGCGAAGGCATTAGGCACAAAATGAATGCTTTGACATGCATTTGAGGGTTGTCGGATACAAATCCGACCACCCCTACGCGTATGGCATGCCTCTTTGGCTCTCACAAGAGAGCAAACAAACGGAAATCACCGGATTTCCGCTGTTTTACGAGAGGGCAGCGCACATGGGTTTTGGGGAAGCAAGCAAATGAAGTTTCTAAGGACCTAAGATTCGGGAGCGTCAACCACAACAATTGGCCTTGGGAGACCCTAGGTTTCACTAAGTTTTAGTGGTATACCTCTCCCGGTTTGTCCTAGCGCTCCAATCCAAGCCCCAAGCATTGTCCAAGCTTCCTTGAATGCTCCAAGCTGCTGTCCAAGACTTTCCCAGGAAGAAGACCGCTGTCCAAGACTTTCCGGAGGTCGTCGTCGCTGTCCAAGCCGCTCCGGAAGATAGTTTGCTGTCCAACTGCTCCGGACAGCAATTTGCAATGTTTGGAAGGCTCTCGGAAGTGATTACTTACTGTCCAAACCTCCAAACAGCAGGTTTTGATGTTTGAATGCTCCCGAGAGTGGATGTTTGCTGTCCAACGTCCCAAACAGCGGTTCAAGCTGCTCCGGATGACAAATATGCTGTAGAAGGCACACCACTGCTGTCCAGAATATTCCAACTGCTGTCCTCGCTGTTTGGAGGTCGCCGGAGTTGATTTGGAGGAAGGAGAAGTCTTCGCAGCAAGTGGACAGCCTCCAAGTCTTTCTCTTATCCTCCAACACTCTACATTTTGCTTGAGAAGAAGAAAGAGTAGACTTATCCTCTTCCCTTGAAGAAATGGAAGAAAGATGAAGAGAATCTTCCCTCTTTCAGTCTAAGGAGGAAGAAGACAGCAGTTGGTTGGTCCTCCCCTTTTGGCTGGGACGCACGCAAGAGGCCTTGGTCGGCCTCTTCCTTCCGCTTGACGTGGGACGGACTGGACACGGCGCAAGCAAGGGGAGGCGAACTCCCTTCTCCGTTTTCCCTCTCCCGTGCTTTGTCTGGGACGGACGAACAAACAGAGAGCCGAGCGGCTCTCTCCATCTCCCTTCTCGTTCTGGTCGGGGCGGAAAACACAAGGGAGCCGAATGGCTCCCCTCTCTCCCTTTCGTTTCTCTTAGGGGGGCGCACAAAGCACCGCCCAAAATGGGCCAATCCCCCCCTTCTCACACGTGGAATGAGAGGTTTTAGGGCAGATTTCTATGTGAAATCTGAGCCCTTGATTTGGGGATTTGATTTGAAAATCAAATTCAGCCCAAATTGAGGAATTAGGGCTAAAATTGAGTCCGGATTGGACTCGACCCGAACCGATTTGGGTCGATTTGGGTCCGATTGGGTTCAATCAATTTAAATTCATGAAATTGAACTCAAATCGATGCCGAATTGTGTCGAAATTGGCTCGACGACGCTCGACGGGGTTCGATTTGTATTGATTTGATTTAAATTAAATTAATTTGATTTAATTTAATTAAATTGAGGCTTAATTTAAAGTAATTTTGCCTCGACGATGATCAATTGAATTGATCGAGTGCGATCGAGCTTTGTCGGGCTCGATCGGGGTCGAGTCGATGCGAAAATATTCGTCAACACTAGTATCACAGAAAAATCTCTCTGAAAGCAGCAACCCCTAAATAAAATCCATCGTCACTTCCTCCCACACCCTCAGGCAGGGCTAGAGGAGGTAGTTACCTTGCTGGTGTCATGGCTAAGTACTTGTGTCTTTGACATACATCACATCTGGCTACCCAATCCTCTACATCATGACGCATCCCCAACCAGTATAATTTTGCTGACAATCGACTATAGGTTTTTTAAGCTCCTAAATGTCCTCCAATTGCACTGTTGTGAAACTCTTGTAACAACGTGGGAATGTAACTCGATCCTCTAGGTAAAACGAATCTCCCTTGATGTAGCAGCTGGACTCCTCTCAAAGTGTAACCAGGATGACAATCCGGGTTCTGCAGCAAATCAGATCTGATCTTCCTCAGTCCTTCATCATATTCACTCTCTTATTTCAAAGCTTCCCAATCTAGGATCATGGGTACTAACAAAGATGCTAATTGAGGCTATTCGCCTTTCCGGGATAAGGCGGATGCTGTCTTATTTTCTAATCCTGGTTGATGTTGTATCTCAAAGTCATATCCAAGGAACTTGAATAACCACCGTTGATGCTCCTCTGTGACCATCCATTGTTCCAACAAATACTTCAGACTCCTCTGATCTGTCCTGACAAGGAAATGTCTCCCCAACAAATAGGATCTCCATTTTTTGAATAGCCAAGACAATAGCCATCAGCTCCCTCTCGTACACAGACTTGAGTCTTACCAAGGATGTAAGCATCTGACTGAAATAAGCAATAGGTCACTAATCTACGCAAAACTTCCTACTTCCGTCGTTCTTTCTTACTAATAGCATGAGGCTGGAAAAAGGACTCACACTAAGTCTGGTAATTCCTGCCTCAAGCATCTCTCTGATGAGCTTCTCGGTCTCATCCTTCTGAATATGTGGGTACCGGTATGGTCTAACACTGATAGGCGACGCTCCCTCCTTCAAGGTAATGGCGTGCTCGTGCTCCTAGGGTGGCGATAACCCGTTAGGGCTGCTGATAGACCTCGGAAAATTGTTGCAGAAGCTGTTGTACACAATCAGGGACCTTTATCGACTCTGAGTCTCGTAATTCCTCAAAGCTATACAGCTCAACTAAGTAGACTAGCCCTACTCCGTGTATCGCCTTGACCATAATTTTGAGTGAAATCATGGTTTTGCACAGACTGGCATCTCCCGACAGTACCACCTTTTCCCCTCTACCTAAATCTCCATAGTCAGATATTTCCAATCCACATTCGTTTTTCTGATTGTTCGTAACCACTTCATCCCTAAGATCACATCAGTGCTCCCAAATCAATGGGAAGAAAATCCTCCACTATCTATATACCCTGGAGTTTTAGCACCAACTTCATGCATATCCCCCTACTCCTCTTTACCTTTCCTGTTCTCATCATGACTCCAAAGCTCCCTATATCCACCAACTTTAATCCTAACTGATCCACGATTCGGTTGAAGATGAAGTTATGAGTGGCACTATCCAACAAGACCACCATTGGTTGCTCCCTGATCTGTCCCCTCACCTTCATGATGTGATTTGGAGTAAATCTCACCACAGAATTTAGGAACACTTCTGCCACATCAAGGTGTAGATGCTCTCTTTCTTCTTATGCTTCCTCTACCTGGTCCTCACTGTCAGTCTCTTCCTCCTCACAAACCAGAAGTACCTGGAGTGTGTGATACTTGCACCAATGGCCCGATGCATACTTCTCATCACAACGAAAACATAAATCTTTCACTTTCTTGTCCTGCACCTCTGCCTAAGTGTGGTGCCTGAAATTGGCCCCAGGGCGAACTCCCCCACTCTTCTCCTTTGGTGCCTCCCGCTGAAATGATACCATCTGGGTCCTTAGCACCCATGAAGTTGAAGTACTTTTGTAAAAGCCCCCCGAAACCCCACTCTTACCGCTTCTCTACATCTACCTTCGATCCTCTACAATCTATGTTATCTCCAATAAAGTTGAGGTACTTTTTTATGCATTTGCATAATGCACTTTCACATTTTTTGATGCAGTTGCACAATACATATGCATGCTTCCAATATGTTGGCACATTTTTTATGCACTCATGTGATCATTTATATGCATTTCAGTGTATTTGTATTGCATGCTCGCATTCTTTTAATTTGTATTAAATTTCTAGATTTTAAAATATTTGTATTTTTCGACAAAATTGCATGCTTCTCATGATGGTAGTATGCTTTTCAAGGCTATAACACGCTTCTTGGAGCTGTTGTATGCTTCTAGTGGTTGTTGAGTACTTCTAGAGGTGGCGTGATTCAGTTTGGAAATATACATTTTTAACATGTGCGGGATTTAAAAGATTCAAATTTTGATTATTTTTACTTGAGTATTTGCTATTGGAAAGTGCGCAAAACTATATTTTAAAGCCTAGAGTACTTCTAGCCGGTTGTAACTTATAAGTGTGTTGCAAATCCGGTGGCATTTGTTGAAGGCGAGTAGTGTCCTTTATATATCATTCACTTTACAATATTCTTATTTTTTTATACATTATGGAACTTGTGAGTTTAGTTAGTGCTAGAAAGTTATATTATTTCTCATAGGCAGTTATCATGTTCGCTAAAAGTGTTATGGTTCCCTGCCCATAGACAAGTTGATGTGTTCATCACAAGTCCTTTGTAAGTCTTTTAAATTTTCACAAACTTTTATTTAGTAAGATTTTTATTTTAGAAATTTTGGTCTGATTCTCTATGAGTGTATTTAGTCTGAATTTTAGCAATCGTGTTAAGAAAAATATGTATGGCATGTGACACCGTGCCAGGCGTCTTCAATCCCATCGCACTATAAAAAATATGTAACGAGCGTTCAGGTACCTGCTTGAAATAATTTAAATTTATTGATATTTACTTTTTATCATTTTTTAAATGTATTGAGTCCCTTGTTCACTGAAAAAATTTGACAACATCCTTATATCTTTCCCACATATCGGGAGATGTTAAACTTGCCCACCATGCTAAAACAAGCATGCAAGATTGGTGTCAGGGGGCATTGCAGTCAATGTCTTCAATCCAATCACACTAAAAAAGTGTGTATCAATGTTTAAAATTGCGTATTCGAGTATTGAGGCGTTTTTCATTAGTGAGGCGAGGCGTAAGCCTCAAGGCGTTTTGAGGCGTAAGCCTCAAAATCAAAAGATTGCGTAAACATAAAATGATAAATTTTTTATATACAAATGAGTGAATAATATAAATCATAAAAAAGCATAAGATATGAAGTGAAATCAAAATATCTCAATAATAAGACAACATGAAATATAGTTCAACTCAAAATTCTATCTTTCCCAAATCCCAGTATTATTTTCATTAACATATAATTCAAATTTTCAAAAATAAATAGCAATGACATATCACATAATAACTCATAAGTCATCAACATTGTCATCACTAAGGGGGTTCTTCATTTGAATCATCATTATGATGACCTGCTCTCTGCCCTTCCTCCTCTCCTATAGAGTCCAATGTCGGGCATTTACTTCAAGATTTATGTAAGTTTTAATATATATAGTGTGAGGCGTAAGCCTCATGCCAATGAGGCGAGGCGGGCCTCAACCAAGTTGAGGCGCAAGCCTCATAAAAAAAATTTGAGGCGTAAGCATCGAGGCAATTTTTACTGGAATTGCGCAAAGGCGGGCCTCAAGGCGAGCCTTATATTGCGCAATTTTAAACCATGGTGTGTATGGGTCTTCAAGTACCTAGTTGCAATCATTGAATTTTTTAGCATTTTTTTATTTTATTTCAAGTTCACTATTTTAGTGTCAAATTCGACAACCTCCCTGCATCCTCCTTGTTTAGGGCGCATCATAGGGAGTGAAATACCTACCCTCCAAGCTAAGAAAAATATGTATGATGAGAATCAGGTGACACCGCAATCGATATCTTCAATCTCACCGCACCATAAAAAGCACATATGGGCCTTTGTGTGCTTGTTTGAAAGCTCACAAATGTTTCTGTCATGCTACGAAAAATGCATACATGATACATGTACTTAAAATTTTCCCCGTTACACTACAAAAAGCGTGCAGAGAGTTTACCAGTCGTGTCGCAGGCAAAGCGTACAAGCTTTCCCCCATCAAACTATGAAAAGCACGTAGGGGGTCCACTTGTAGCATGGAGTGTTACCAACAGAATTTTAGAGTTTTTTTTTAGTTTCAAGGGTTATACCTTTACACGTGCAAGGCAACGACGATGACGTCAAGTTGAGAGGCGAGGGCGAAACACAATTAGCTATAGGAGATCGAGTATATAGAGAAAGTGTTAAGGACATTGGGGGTGTATAAGTCATGTGGTGTTAGAGCAAAGCAAAGAGCACAAGAAAACCTTGGGGGAGATGGTGCTATAACATGAGTGAAGGAGAAACTGAGATTGGTCATTGGCTTTGTGTATGCATTATGGGCTAGGGATTCAATCAAACGAGAGGTGGAGCATCATAGAGAGCAAAACTATTAGGAGATGAGAAGGAAAAAAAAGATCAAGGCATGACTAGGAATGTTATGGGCTCATGCAAAAAAGAGGGAAATGGCTTATATGATCGTGGATAGGACATCTAACTAAAGCATAAATAGCGATGTGGCTTGCATTGCATCCACTTTTTTTTTTTCATTAATCGTCCCCAAATCAATATGGTGTGCGAATATGGCATGGCACATTTATTGCACCCCTTCTAGCACAATATTAACTTTAAACTAGAATCTAAATGTCAAATGTACTTAGCTTTACCTTAGATAATATAACCTCAAGTCCAATATGTGTGTGGCTTCATTTATCACCCAGGTTTGTTAAACCAACACATATTTATGCCAATTTGACTATTACACCTTCTTGAATTGACTAGGGAGCTTGTCCCTTGGGCTTGTGAAATGAAGTATCAGTTCAGCTCTTAGTCATACACAGCCAACAGGGAGATGGTTCGGCCTTAGGCTTACTGAACAAGAATTTCATATACAAATTCGGCCTTTTAGGCTTTAGCTTCAGATTCGTATGCTAGCACAACTACTAGAGTTTGTTGAGCCAACAAATAGCTCGAGTCATATTGGTGCTAAAGCCTAGCTAAGAAAGATGAATAGGACCGAGGGCAAATGGTGTTGCGGGGTACTACAAAAAAGAAATGCAAGAGACGAAAATTGATCATAGGAATCTATATTCATTATGGGTAGGAGTGTCAATATTTGACACGAACCGAAAATCCACCTCGAAAATTTCGGATTATGGTCAATCCATTTTTTTAAACGGGTCGGGTTCAGGTTCAACAAACCGACCAGTTTTAAAAATCGGGTAGGGTTCGGGTTGACCCGGAAACCCGAGAATGACCCGAAATAGGTTGTGTTGCAAGCATTACCCGCGTCACTTGCCCTGCTGCCCGCATCACTTGCTCGCGTTCCCGCGTGCCCGCGTCGCCTACCTGAGTCACCTGCTAGTATTGCATCGAGTTTCCTGCCCGTGTCGCCTGCCTAGTCTACCTGAGTTGCTTGCCCGAGTCGTCTGCCGCGTGATGCCTGTTGATGCGTGCCCGGGATGCTGCTGCTGCCTGGCCACTACCGCGCCACAAGAGAATAAGCGCGCGAACGGAAGAACAGCAGTAGTCTTACGGGTCAGGTCAAGTTCGGGTCTGAAAAAAACTAACTCGTTTGCAAAAACGGGTCGGGTTCGGATTAACCCGAATAGTCCTGTGTCAGTTTCAGGTTCAACCCGAACCCGACCCGTGACCCAATTTTGACACCCCTAATTATGGGCGAGGGATTGGAGCAAACAAAAAACTGGAGCAGCATCATGAGAGCAAGTGGAGGTTTTGGGAGACATAATATTAGAAAAAGATTGGAGCACTGCTAGAGATTTAACGATTGCGTGCAAAGGAGAGGGATATGGCTCGTGCGATTGTGAATAGGATGTGGGCTGAAGCATGAATAATATATGGCTTGTATGGCATCCATTGTTTTTAGCAATAAACTGTACAAACCATAATAGATAAACAAAAAAGACATTTCAAAATTGATTAAACTTTTGAATAGGACATTTTACATTATTGTATTGTTGACCTAGAAAATTATTGACTACTTCTATCATCTTTCATTTTCACGCCTTTGAATACCTTTAGCATGAGATTTTATTTTCTTACTGTTTACAGTACAATAATTAAACTCATTCGCATTCTTTGTCATACTTTAATGTTAATGAACAACATTTAAATCTACTAAAAGGTAGTCCTCAAATTCTACATAACATGTTAAAGTTTTAAGGACATCAAGAAAAAAAAATGGCAAACAGTTAGTGCAGCAATTAAAACTCGGATGCATAAATAGCTTTCCAGCAATGATGTACGATAACAATAAATAACAAAAAAACTCAAATCTAGCAGCATCAGGATCTAAGTTCAAGTTTTTACTTTCAACAAAGAGAACTTCTGCTTACCTTTCAACAATAGAGCAAATTTTTTCAGTGAGATCCCCTTTGAATTCTTCATCGCTAACTTCTAAGTAGTCAATTAGCTCTTTAGTCAAAGGCTTCACATTGGTATCATTGACTAGAAGACATACAAGCTCAAGAGCTCTTTTCCTAATTGAAGCATCAGAATCCTAGAGAAGTTGTACATAGAAACTTTAACCTCAGTTTGAAATAGCAGAACCTTTGCATCAGCATATATGCAAGCTTTTAAAATAACTCATCCATGCAATAGAAGGATATTAAAGCCAAATTATCAAGCGTTATAACAGCATAATTACACGATTGCAAAGAACTACACAAATATTAATGCATTTCTACATACTCCTTACACAAGCCTAAGTTTTCTAATTACTTATCCAATATATTCTGAGTATAACGCATTTATTTAGTATTACTAATATCCCTTATAGAAGACCATGCTCAAAAGCAGGAAACTTTCTGCAACTCATTTGAATAAGTTTAAGGCTCTATTGGTATTGATGGAAAGTTGTGGAAATGAAATGAAAAACAAGCAATGTATGGGTTGATTAAATATGAAAAAAATAAACTTGAGATTTTTTTTCAACTCCATTTTCATTTCCATTCAATCAAATTTTTAGTATCCACACAGAGCCAAAGAATATCAGAAGAAACATCAGTTTTAAAAGGCGGAGCATTAATATTAAGAGAACTACTCACTAACTAAGCCAGGTCAAATAGAATTGTACGACATTAAATAGATATTTAGTGTTAAAAAAATTAACCAACTACAGGAATCGAGAATATATCGGCAAAACTAGCAGCATGTTGGATGCAAATTTTATTCCCACTTAAAAGTGATTATTTTTCAAAAGAACAAGAGCTAGAGAAAGAAAAACAATCAAGAGCTAAATAATCTTATACCTTAACACACTCTAAAATTGTTGTTCTGTGTCTTTGCATTGCTTGAGAATCAACCACAACAGATTTCATCAGCATGTTGAGTGCAACATATCTATGAAAGAAATAAGAGAGCCCAATTTGAATCGTGAAAGAATATCAGATCAAGATTTGAAACAAAATAAACATTCCGTATGTATTCTAACAAAAATGGAAAAAACTGCCCATTTTATATGTCAATGAAAGCTACTAAATTCATTAATCTATATATCAACATAGGTTTTGATTGGATACAATGTGCTGTTTGGTAATAACAGCTGCTCTCACAATTGAGCAAGCTGCGCATGCGTTTTCACATGGCTTTTAATTCATAGAAGAGGTTCATGTGTCACCCACATATCAAAATTATGAATCCTTTTTCTCCATTGTGTCATGTTAAAAATCAAATTCTCATCTAAATCAAATAAAGAAAGATCATTTCTAATATTTTCTAACCAAGTCTTTTTAGATCTACCTCTACATTTTTAAACATAAGTCAAATCTAATACCTCAACTTTCCTAACCGGATCATCGGTAGGCCTCTGTTTAATGTGACCAAACCATCTAAGGCGACTCTCTCTAATCTTATCTTCCACTGGAGCTACTCAAACCTTTTCACGTATATGCTCATTTAAAGCATGAGGAATACTTATATTTTTTTCTTGGACAATCTTGCAGTGGTGGACCATCGGTTTGCTAGTTCTATGCACTTATCTTATTTAACCTACAATTCGATGCATGTGAGGAACCCGCTCTGACGGTTGTCTGAGGATAGCGTTGTTTTTCTTTCTTTATTTCTTTAAAAATCCCTTAGAGTTTTCTTGTTGGATTTTGAACGTTTTAGTTGATTGCTACTTTTAATAGAATTTGGTTTCATTTTTATCCATTATTCTCTTTGTGTCGGTTTTCTTGCTTGTGTGTCTACATCAACACCATGACAAGACTTAAACCAAACTCGATTAATATATAGCTTGCAAACATCCAAACAAACTTAGGAGAAACAAAAGCCAAATCGAACAAAACAAAATCAAAACATAAAAATGCTATCCTCAGTAAAACCATCTAGCGGTCTCCTCACATGCAACGAAAGTAGGAAATTTAAGAAAATTGTGCTTATGCTTGCAAACCAAAGGTCCACCATTGCAAAAGAGTCCAACGTCCTTTCCAAACTCCTCTGGCAAATGTCTCCAAATTTCAGCCAACATACACTTCCAAAGCTCAAGAAGGATACAAGTGGAGTGGAACTTGCGTAGAGAAGAAGGGGTTAGAAGTCAAGACAAAATAGAGAGGAGGAAATGGGGGATGGAACAAGCTCTCAAGCTTTTCCAAGAAGAAACCCTCAGGTTTTTGTAGATATTTTTTCTCAGATTTTCAACAACCTTTTCCATGCCAAAACATCTCCATTTTATAGGCAAAAGAAGGTAGACAAATAGCCATAACACCTCCAACCATATCCAATAAGAATTGGGGAAATGAAAGGCCAAAAGTCACAATTAGAAGGCCAAAAGACAGCAAAAACTGCAGCAGAAATTTTGCACCGAAAAACAGAGAAAACTCACGAAATTCCCCCCCAAACAGCCACGGGAAACCAGCCAGCAAAGGACCCGAAAAGCCAGCACAGGAGGCAAAGCATCAGGTCATGGGAAACCAGCCAGCAAGGGGCTTGAAAAGCCAGCACAGGAGACAAAGGGGCAGATCACGGGAAACCAACCAGCAAGAGAAAACCGAGAAGACAAAGAAAGAAGAAAAGGCACAAGTCCACTCCATTGAGCTCCTCAATAATGAGCTTGAAACAAAAGCATGCCTTTTTTATTTAATGAGCTAGGAAGTGCATTTAATCTCTAATCATTGAGCTAAACTTCAGCTCAAACATTTATGAGCTAGCACCAATGATGGGGGCAAGAAATATAGGGAGCCTATACCCCTCGCCCGCACGGGAGATAAAACAAGGAAACAACGACGAAGAAGAAGGGGAAGAAAAAACTCTTAATATAAAACTAAAAAGAAGAAATTATAAAACACAAAATTACAACGACTTACAAACTTTGACTCATAAACCAAAGACACCCTAAAGTTGCTGCACTTGGAAGAAAGATACAGGTGGAGTGGCACTTGCGGAGAGATGAAGAGATTAGAAGCCAAGAAGAAGGGTGGAAAGAGCCCACAGGATTTCCGGAGGGGATGAGAAAGAAGAAGGACAAAGCTCGCAAGCTTATATAAGCAAACCCGCAGGTTATAGCTTTTCCAAAAATCACATTTCATTCAACTCTTTTAAAACAATACAATACCCCCCATATATATAGGTATGAAAGGGAAATACAAAGAGACTCCTAATAAATTCCCATAGGAATTCTAAAAGACTTAGCATTAAACCCAAATGCTTTTCATAAAAAAAAAAAAAAAAAAAAATAGCCCAAGCCAAGGAACCGAAGAGGCAACCATGGGAGCCAAGGAGACCGCCCGGAACCAAGGCGCCACAGCCACGGGAAAGAGCCCAGGCGCGGAAAACCAGTAGCCAGCCGGAAATCTAAGAGGCAAGGCACGAAAAACAGCAGCCCAAGGGAGGAAGCCAAGGAGCCACCGCATGGGAAAAGACATTTCTTGGAATTCCAAAAGCCGATTTGGAATTCCAAGAGACCTACATAATTAAAAACATAAAAAGCATAAAATGTACATTTAATATAAGATAAATATGAACTAAAATCATAGCTAATAATGAGCTAACCCTTAGTTCAATAAATGAACTAAAGACCAGCTCATAAATGAGCTAAAATTTCAGCTCAATTTTGATTGAGCTTGTAAACTCGAGGGAGGCCAAAATTGATTTATTTTGGACATGGGTTGACCCCCTTTTCTCTACATCAACCAAGTAGAATCCAGCATTTTTTGAGCTCAACACCAAGCAACCAAGGCCCACCCGAGAGCAACCACCACACCAAACTGAAATCAGCAAGCAGCCCAAGGACGAAGTGGACCCAAAAGCAAGCAAATCCAAGGCTTGCCATGCCTAGCACATTCCTACCATAATTGGAAGCCCAACCATCATAGGATAGCTTAAAAAAACTAAAAACACAACTATATATTGTTCAAATTACATTAAAACAAAATAGACTAAAACATGTATGCATCAAATGTGAACTTTAAAATTAAATATTGGATTTAAATATTTAATTCTTGCAGCATTCTCGAACCTCGAATTTAGGAGTTCAAAGCAACAGAATAAGCACACGCAGGTGATTAGTTTAAAAATAAAATTTTATATGAATGAGCTTTTAACCCTACACAAAATTATCAAATACTTGTGTTTACATATTTTGTATGTTTGTCAGAGCACATACAGGAAAATTAAATTTTTTTTAATTAACGTTCACACTTTTTTATGTGTCATGTGATGCACATGCACACATTTTTTATGCATTTGCATAGCGTGCTTGCATTCTTTTTAATGTAGTGCACATCGTTGGATTGTTGCATGATTCTCAAGATAGTGACTAGCTTCTTAAGTCGGTGGCACTCTTCTTAATGTTGTCGCTAGCTTTCCAAGATTGTTGCAAGCTTCTAGAGGAGTTGACACGCCTCTCGATGCACCACATTAAGTTTAGGGAATTATATTTTAAAGCATGAGGAAGATTTTAAAAATATTTAAAATTTAAACATTTGCGCAATATGTATAAATGTGAGCAATGTTTCACTTTGGAGTCTAAAAATAAGTATGTTTGTATGAGTGTTACGGATTCGGTGGCATTAAAAAGCGCATTAGACTTCGTTCATTTTAGATATGAGAGACATTTAGTTCATTAAGTTCATGTTGCCTCCTTCAAGTTATCATTTAGCATAGTTTGTAAGGGATGTGTGTTCAATCAACACTAGGGCTCGTGTTCTTGCTTGTTGGACAATTATCCTATCCACTACGAGTTCCTCTATTCTCACCCGTAGGCGAGCTGATTAGTTCGATACGAGCCACTTGTCTTTGTCTCTAGAAGAGTGGTTGTATGCACTATAAGTTTTTTGCTCCTACTCACAGGCAAATGGTAGTGTGTTTTTATAGGTTTCATGTATTTGCCTGCAGACAGGCTGTTGTGTGCATTGAGAAGCCCTCATTCATGCTTATAGGTAGTATATGTGTTCTTTGCAAGTTGTTGTTATTTCCTGTAGGCAGGCTGTATTCATTACAAGTCTTCAGTCTTTGTTTGTAGGCGGGCTATTGTGTGCATTCTAGGTTTAATGATCTTTGCCCGTAATCAAATTCATATGTTCATTAGAAGTCCTTTGTTAACGCCAGTAGGCGAGCTATCATTTAAATTACAAGTCCCCTGCTATTGCCTTTTGAGTTTCATAAATTCAATTAAAATTTTAAATCAAATGTTCATTTAAGTCCAAGTCCCTATAAATTCATTTAAGTCTTTGCTTTCATTGCATTTTTTTAGTTGTGCAGATTACTTTAAAAGTTATAAGTCCAATCATTATTTAGACGAAATTTCGACTAGTTCTCGACAGATCCCCTGTTTGAGAGAAATTTTGGGGAGTCTAAACCTGCCCATCATGCCAAAAAAACATGCATGATCAGTGTTGGATGACACCTTGGCCAATATATTCAATTCCATCACACTATGAAAAACATAAATGGTTTTTCGAGGTACTTACAGAAAAGTTCGCAAATTTTTTGCAGGCATGAAAGTGCATACGAGTACTTAGGAGTATTCTCTCCACGCTATGAAAAGCGCGTACAAGGCCTACCCACTTCACCACAAGCGTCATGTACAAGCTTCCTCCAGCCGTGCGACGAAAAGCACATATAGGTGGTCTGCTCGTTACACCGCAAGCGCCAACAACATGATTTTGATATTTTAAGTTTAGGGAGCATTATACCTTAGCAAGCGAGGAAACAATGACGGTTTCGAGAGCCCAAAAGCGACGAAGGATCAAATCACACAATTTCTTTCTTTCTTTTTTTTTTTTTGGAATTCCTTTTCTCTTTCTTCTTACTACTAATAAGAGTAATAATAATACAAATAATAGAGGGAGAGATTGAGGCTCTTTGTTAGAGAGGTGTAGGTGGGGTGGTAGAGAGAAAGTAAGACAAATGTGAGAGAAATTTTTTTTTTTACTTGGTGTTTTTGTAAGAGTAGAGAAAAAGTTTCCCTCTTGTTAGAGAGAGAATGGAAGGGAGAGTAATAGTTAGTTGCTCTCTATTTGAAGGGAAGTTGCTAAAGGTGGATTTGGATGGGTTTGGTTTGAAGTGAATGGATTGGGCGGCTTGTGACCGGTTGGGATGAAGGGTAAGAGGAGTTCGGTTAGAGATGAGGTGTTGTAAAGAGAAGAATGGATTGGGCCTCTTTGCATGAAACAGATTCGGAGGGAGTTCATGTGGATGGGAGTCGAGAGCGTGAGGGAAGTGGCGTGAGCTGTTTGTAAGTGGGTCAAGCTGCCATTTGGTTTAGGGGAGGAATTTTTGTGGCCAGTTGGGATGGAGGGAAGAAGATTGGGCAAGTATCCGACGGCCTTAAGAGCTGTAGAAGGTGGAGATGGGGTGGGCTTGGAGCAGGTTTCGACCCATAATTTGGTTGGGTTGTAGTCGGGTATGGTTGGGAGAGAGAGGCACTTGGAATAAGGGTGAGAGCTAGAGAGGAAAGGTCATGGGCTTGCTACGTTATAGAGGTTGTTGGGGTAGGAGAGGACAACAACTAAGTTGAGCAAGAGGATTTCGGGTGTGAAGGTTGTGCTCGTGTGAAGTAGTGAAGGGGAGCTGGGAAATGATTTTCAGAGGTTATCTTAGGAAAGTATTTTAGGTTTATTATTATTTTTTTAAATCAAGTGGGAGGCAGAGATAGGATTGGGAAGCTGAAACTGGATTTTTTTTTGTAATATTTAAATTATATATAAACATAAATTAAAAAACAATTTATCATAATAACATTAATTAGTTTATAATAAAAGAAAAATGTGATTTACTCGCATAAATTCTCATTTTCCATGCTTCTCGAAATGTGTCGTTGTCGACTCGCGCACAATCAATTTCCCCTTTTGACTTGCAAAAAGACCATAGAGTTATGCATAATCAGCTCCCTTTGGGTAAATTTGACACTCTGAGTTCGTCGATGTAATCTATTTTGTAATCAAGCGATACTAGGCATAGAGTTGCTTCGATGCTCGTTTTGCACGACCTCGCATCCATAAATCATCGTTCTCTTCGCATTCATTCGAACTCAATTTTGGAATATATACGGAGATCAAGAACACACACTGATGAGGACATCGAAGATCAACGGCTACGATCGTGCCTATTTATTTTATATTTTATGTATTTGATTTGTTATTGTACTTTTCCCTTTCTACCCTCACTTGAGGGCTTTGTCTTATGTTTGCCCTAGGGGCAATTGTGTCTTTTATTTTCCTTAATGTATTTGGCTATTTAAGCCTTCTCCCTCCTCTTGGAGAGGGGATGATGAATATTGAAATGAAATCTTATTTTTCTTTGCTTGATCTTTAAGTGAGTTCATGGGAGGAGAGACCCAAGGTGTGGGCAATCGCAATACCCGTCAACCTTTGGAAGAGTCCAAGGTTCGCGGTTTTACGATCTCTTTGTGAGTCCGTTAGCTTACTTTTACCTTATTTTGTATTTTGTTGTCATCTCCTTTCTCCCCCACTCACTCCACCCCTTCCAACTTCCCCACCACCGGTGGCTCAACCTCCTCCACCCAATTCATCTTCTAGCTCCACCACCTAAATCCCACCCACCTACCTAGCCTCAACCCGCCATCTAGCCGCCCCCCTTCCCCTTTGCCGCCGGCCACCATCATAATTTCCCCTCATTATGATGATTTCAATCACCATAATGACTTCCTAATTAGCTCAAGCATGAGAGGGAAAATTTGAATTCATTTGAAATTCAAATTCAAATTTCAAATTCTTTCCATATAGGGAATCCTAAATTAGGAAAGTATCATTCATGAACTCAATTTCAAAATAAATCAAATTGGATTTATTAGTCCCTTTTCTCAATTTGAAATTTGAAATTCAAATTTCAAACAAAAAAAAACTTTCCTTATTTGCAAATCTAAATTAGGAAAGTGCATAACTCCAAGCTTATTTGAATTTCAAATTAGATTTGAGTTGTCATTCTCTTTCCTAAATGACATAAATTGATTTGGAAGTTACAAATCCCCTCCCCAAATCCCTCCCTCTCTCTTGAAACCGCCGGCCCCATTAATGGGTACTAGCCATTAAATGCCAATGAAACCTAAGCCTTAATTGGATTTGAATTCAAATTTTCAAATTCAATTCCCTCCAAATTCACTTAAATCTGAATTAATTTCAGATTTATTAATTTTCCCTCCTCTCCTTTTCATCTAACCTAATCCCCTCTCAATCAAGCACTTGTTGTCTTGCACTTTTGGAGATTACAATTTGCTGTCAAGAAGATTTCCAGCACCCTACAGCTGCTGTCCATGGAGTTTTTGCAAAGATCAGGGGCTGTCCTGCTGTCCGGATACTCCTGTTTGCTGTCCTGAAAGTTCATGGCTGCTGTCCTGAAAATTTCGGCTAGACGAGCTGCTGTCCTGCTCTCCTAGAACCTCCGGTTCGCTGTCCTGAAGCCCCACAGCTGCTGCCCAAAGGTTCCAACAAGTTCCTAATGCTATGTCGCCATCCGGAAGGCCTCTATTTGCTGTCCGGATTTTTTGGAAACTGCGGGGTGGCTGTCCAGAACTTTCCAACGTGCCAAGATTGCTGTCCAGAGGATCCTAAACCTCTCTGATGTTTTCTTTCCAACCGAACTGCTGTCCCCTTTCATTTCAACCTTCCAACGACTTACCCGGAGCTCGCATCTCTCTTGTCTTTGGGTAAACTCTTCACCCGACTCTTTTATCTTCGATGTTGCTTCTCAACTCTGGTCTTAATAGATACGATAACATTAATGCTTCCCCGCTAAAGCCTAGTAATTAGAAGAGTTGAGTGAGGGATCTCTTGTAGTGACTAATCTTATTGTTGGCATAGGGATTTATTGTTGAAACCATCCATGTATGCAACGTTAGATTAAATTGACTGTTTTCTTATTTTAACTTTTATGCACGTGATTCGTCCTAAGCTCGTATTACCGCTCTTAGTGTTTTATTGCGTCATTAAATCCAACATTAAGATATAATTCTTTGTTCCAGGAATATTACGTGTGCGAATTCCTTAAAGCAATTCATCCATGCATGTATGTTTCACATCACCCACAAAAATTCATGTCTACAAGAACTAGAGAGTAATTCTAGTTATAGGAATAATGGAAGACACGTGCAAGAAACCGTTAGGCACAAAACTAGACCATAATACAAACCCACAGACAAAGAAAGTCACACGCTATAAGCCATATTGTTGCTATATACCTAAGTCAAACCTTGACAAACCTATTTCCATTTTGAATGAATTCTAAGGAATAATAAATAACATGGATTTTCCATTTAATCTATTTTACAAGGTCTCAGTTGAGTGCAAGGATCTTATTTATCATTGTTGCGCAAGTCACCATCTTGACTATTGTTTGTTGGCATGTGAGTATGACAGGAGGACGGAAAGGAAATGACAAACCAAGATTAATTTTTCTCATCCATTCTTTTTCATTCCGATCTCATGAAACTAAAAGAGTGAAGTAATCACGTTTTACCAATATAGGGATATCTACTAAAAGATGTCAGAAGGACTCTATAGGTAATGTGCAACCTTTTTAATGTAAATGTAGCAATGCATGAGGTGTTGTTGTGGGCTCCGAAAATTCAGCCCCGGCCTCCCCGCCGCTTTTCTTATTCGGCGAGGGAGTTTTAACGAACTAAGTTCCGAAGTAAATTTTGGAAGGCATATGGGTTTGTAGATAAGACACTACCCAGAGATTTCGCCCTCATTTGCGAGGACTTTATGATTTGAGTTCTGGTTTCCTATAGGCGCAAGCCCCTATAGTTAATTACCCCTCCCGATCACGAGAGAGAACTTTCGATTAAGGCTAGTCGTCAATCAGATACGTAGAATATACGTGTTATCTGGCATATAGTAGCAGCAATGGTTTGGATTTGGAATGGTTGGAGAATTTGGGAATTTGGAGGATTGATATTTAAAACTTGAAATTGCACCATCTCACACTTAAAGCGGATGGTGGGGGAATGGATGATAGACCCGATCAAGATCCCATGATTCCGTCATCCCGGGCCATCGTGGTCCCTGGTCTACTTAGTCAGAGGACGTAGTCGACCCAACCTGACAGAAGGATCCTTGTCGGCAGCCATGGGTTGCTTCGTC
Source organism: Dendrobium huoshanense (assembly GCA_016618105.1). NCBI lineage: Eukaryota > Viridiplantae > Streptophyta > Magnoliopsida > Asparagales > Orchidaceae > Dendrobium > Dendrobium huoshanense. Next base: position 34,875,689 of record CM028348.1, on the reverse strand, counting down.
CAAGGGTACCTTGTAGACCTGGGGTGGGTATTTGCCTAAGGGGACAAATTTGAATCCACCTTAGCTAACAGAGGGCTTTGTACCCTATCGATCATATCATATTGATTCATATCTCAAGGATTTGATACCAATAAGAAGCGTATCGGAGCTGGCCATAACCGGTATTTCGTGGTGCCATTTGGCGACAAAACCATTCGGTTCAGAGGGCCCCGGGTCATAACCGTTTACCTGCAGTGTCATTTGGCGGCAAATTGCCGGTTAGAGGACACGTACCACGTCCTTACTGGCAGTAGACTGTTTTGAGAATGGATCCTAGTGATATTTTCGACTATGCATTTGGCTCTTTGTGAGCTAGAGTTTATTTGAATTTGTCCACCCCGACAGACTGTTGCGGAGGGTGGATGGAATTTGCTTTAAGTGTTCAATGGTTAGATTTCCGTCTTTAAATATTTTTGGAATTTTCTGGATTCTGGATGATTTTTGGAATTTTTGGGATTTTTTGGAGTTTGGATATTGAAGTGGCATTTTGAGTATTTGGAATGGACTTTTGGGAGATATTTGAAAATATTTGGGAAACCCCTCCGGTTGAGATAAACATTCAACACGGCCATCATCGGGGTGTTTGGGGGTCATTTATTTTTATGGATTGAACCTTGTCAACTCTGTCGGGCTGTCGACAGAGGATCGGGTTTCGTAGGCTTTATGCCCTTGATAGTGAATTCTCATTGTTATAGGCATTAAAGGCCTAATATGAATGTATTAAGACAAATATAATGGTCGCCACAACCGTATATTTGTTTGTTGGTTCGAACTCTGCCGACTTCTATTGAACCGTATAGAATGATCAGTTTCGAACTTGAATTCACTTGTCAACCCGCGCAACATCCCTAGAAGTCACGTGTGTACCAATAACACGCTCGTCGGGGCCCATGCGGGTTTGGGGGCATTTTATAATTAAACCCTGTCGACTCCTTTTTACCTGCTAAGGAAGATCGGGTTTAAAATTTGATAACCCGCGCAACATCCCTAGACGTCACGTGTGTACCAATACCACGCTCGTCGGGGCCCATGTGGGTTGAGAATATATTTCCCCCTTTACTGTACCTATGTGTATACAATTTATAGTGCACGTGCAGGAGGTATCTAAAAATAATTTGTAGATGCCTTCTGTCCGCTTGCATAGAAGTTGCGGATCCGGTGGTGTGGCGTAGCAGCTTCTGAGTTTAATTGTTCGCTGCTTCGTACAAGTAGACTGTCGTGCACTATTTGTTGATTTTGTAGGCGGATCATAGTGCACTAACTAATCTCCTGCTTTGCATTGATTTCTTTGTATGTCGATTGAAAGAATCTCCTATATTTGCTTGCATGCTGACTGATATCGATTGTGGAAGGATTATGTGTCACTTTGAACTTGATGTTTGTGCATTCATCTAAAATTCCTTCCTTCTTCGTGGTAGAATCATTTGTTTTTTCTTGTTCTTCGTCAACCTTCGTTTGTGGGTTAGCTGATTATTGAGTGTTGGAAAATTACTACACTCATCATATGATGGTTATCATTGTCCACAACTAAGTCATCGTATTCTTTACAATCAGTGTTGATTGTTAATGATGGATGAGCCTTGTTAAACATCATACATCTTCCACTGCCATGTGAAGATGGTTCAAATGTTGTGTAGCAAGCTTGCTTAATAACATGCTCATCCTAATCAATGTGACGACATATTGATATTTCAATGAAATCTCATGTCTTGATTGCAACCATATTATTGTACTTTCCAATCAACTTTTTCTTATGGATAGATTGCATTCATTGTGTGTCTTCCATTTCAATTACTGTATTCATCTTGCAAACATAGATGATTTGAGTCCGGTTCATGGATGATTTAAAGGTCTTATAGTATCATTGGCGATCAACATTACAACAATATTTGAAGAGAACTCATATTTCATATGGTAGATTCACATATTGATGTTGATGTGTTGCTCATTTGATATTTCATTGAAACCTTGCTATTAATTGTAGACACATCGTTGTACCTCATATTTCATTATGAGCATGTCATTGTATTCTTCATTTGCTCCATGTTAATGATTGCTTGCAAGTTCGTTGTTGTTGTCCACAAAGACACTCTATATTTGAAGCTTGTAATCAAATTATGCATGAATCACAATTTATTCATTTGTTATTGATTGATCCTTCCAAGTAGATTATGCTTGGAGCTTTGTTGAAAAACCAATCCCTTGCTTGCTCATTTAGGTGATCTAAAATTAATAGTCATCATTTGTGTTCATATTATGGCTGCAAATCATTTTATCTCAAAGTTTGATTCTCTGCAATATATGCAAGTTTAAGCAACACTTAATGTTGTATGGCTCAAGTTCAATATCAAAGGTCTCTATATTTGTTTCTTTTAAATTTAATTCCAAATGTCACTTGGTCCAAATCAAGTTCAATTCATCGTCCTCCATCGTACGAGTTCCCTGTGGTTCGAGTTCAAGTTCACTTTTGTTCGTTCATATTGTTCGAGTCATGTTCTATGTCCTCTACAGTCCGAGTATTGTTCAAAATCATATTCCTTTCTTTTTGTTTTATTTGAGTTCATATTTATTTACATCAATTGAATCAAGTCCACAAGTCCAATTTGCTCCAAGTCCTTGACTGTATTTCAGACAAAATTTCGGCAGCCTACCCGCCACGTCACTAAAGACGTGCACGGTTGGTGATGGTGAGACACCGCGGCGGTTGTTTTTTTTTTGTTTTCTTCCACCACGCGCAATAAAGGCGTGCATGGGGTTTTATAAAAAAGTATTTTTGATAAGCAATTTTGCTTTCCCCCCGCCCGGGGGTACTTATAAGTGACCCTGCTTCGCCGTACGTGCCGCACCGGGATCCCATCCCACCACGCGCACTAAAGGCGTGCTTGGGGCGATTTTCCGGTTCGCCGCAAACATTGAAGTAAGGTTTTAAGTTTTGAAAAGTTCATACCTCCGCGGGGTTGTCGTGGTTGACACGTGGATCGAGGGGTCACTCGCCTACCTCGTCGTAGGTGTCGCACCGGGTTCCCTCCTACCACGGCCAATAAAGGCGTGCTTAGGTGGTTTGTCGGTCCGACACAGACATCGAGGAAAGAGAGTGGAGGGATTATATATACATATTTTATTATAATTAGTTATTAATAATCATAATTAATTAGAATAAATCTTTATTAGATTTAATTAATTATAATTAATATATATTTAATTAATAATTAATTATATTAAAATAATTAAACATAATTAAATTCAATTAATTATGATTAATTAATGATTAATAATAATTAATTATCATTTAAAAATAATTAATTATAATTACTATAATTAATTAAAAATTAATCTACAATTAATTAATTAGTAATTATAATTAACACTAATTAAACATAATTAGTCTTAGCTAACTAATTATGATTAATCAAATTTTAATTATGATTAATATAATTAAATTTAACTAATTATCACTAATTATGTAATTTAAACTAATTAATTATAATTAAAAATAAATAATAATAATAATAATAATAAAACCCACCCTCTCCCTTTCTCTCGGTTCGGGAGGTTTACGGGATTTGGCCGAGAAGCGCGCGTAAGGGAGAACGTTACCTTCACTACACGCGAGCTCCCGTTCTTGTCTCCGTTCAAAATGTCGTAACTTCCGATCGGAACAGGAAGGAGGGAGGCAGAGTCGGCTGGAGCAAGGAGGGATTGACTGTTGGAGGCGTTCGGACAGAGGAGCGGGTTCGGCCGGAGCTCGGGGAGATCCCGTCAAGGTCGATTCCCTCCTCTCTCTCTCTCAGTCGACGGGTATGGGAGGATCGGAAGAGGTGGAGTTCGGGTTTGGAAGAGACGCAGGCTGTGGTGGAGTTCGGTCGTGGGAGAGTTGAGATCGGAGGAGGGATATCGGAAGAACAGAGAGTGAACGGGAGAAGAGGAGTCGTGTGGAAGTTCGGTCGTGTGGAAGCAGTAGCCGAATGATCCCTTTGAGTCGGTATTTAACGACGCGAGAAGGAGCGAAATCGAGGCCGTCGTCGTAGGTTTTACGCAGGAATTCCGGGAAGTGACGCAAACGGCGCCGATTCAGCAGGATTCGTTGTGGGATTTCTGCAGTATTTGCGTAGGTATGGATTTGAGCGTGTATTTTCATTTCTTCCTGCTTCTTCTTTTTTTTTTTTTTTTTTGATTTTATGCTGAGGTCAACAATTGTGCTTAGGAATGGTAAGGAACTAACTATGATCTCTCCAACAATGTTACATTAAATATTGATGTGGGGGTGGGGGGGGGGGGGGGGGGGGGGGGGGGGGGGGGGGGGGGGGGGCGTTCATCCCCCTTGTAATTGCCTCTTCGGTTCCTCCCCCTGGCTCCTTCCCGTGGTTGGTTCTTCCCCCTTTTTGGCTGTCTGTTCCGTTCCCTTTAGCTGCCTGTTCTGGTTCCCCTGGCTGCCTGTCCCGGTTCCCCTGGCTGTCTATTCCTTCCCCCTTGGCTGCCTTTTTCGGTTTCCTGTGTGGCTCTTCGGGTGTTGTTTCCGGACTGATTGTTGACCTTATGTTTTCCCCTTTTTAATTGGTTTAAATGGAGGTAATTTGGGCTGTTTGGCTGCCCCTTTTCTCCTATATATATTAGATGTTTTGTATCAAAAAGAGGAGTTTACGAAGTTATTTTTGGAATAAAATCTGATGGTCTTCTTCTTGGAAAAGCTTGAGAGCTTGTTCCATTCTTCTCTTCTACTTGGGAAAGCTTGCGAGCTTGTCCTCTCCTTCATCTCGGCTTCTTACCTCTTTCTTCTCTCCCAAGTGACCACCCTTTTTTGTATCTTTCTTCTCAATGATTGGAAGCAAGTTTAGGACTTCTCTTATATAAGTTTATAAGTGTCATTTCAAGTTATCAAAGAAATGTCTTGTTTTCAAAAATTATGTTGTCTTTCTATTTAAAGTTGTATGTTATTGATGCCGGACAACTAAAATGAAATGTTTAGGAACTTCAATTAGGCTTTGCACAACTCTTCGATTAGAATAATTTTAGAATAATAGTTACGAGCAATTCTCAACGAAGATTCAAAATAAATAAAGAGGTACTTTGCTTAGGCATAATCACATGCTCGGAGTTTTGAAGCTTACTATTTTGCGTTGTGCGATTTTCTTAATTTGAAATCAAATTTCAAATTAAGTTCCCCAAATGATGTGAAACTATCATGTGATGATATGAGAATTGCACGTGAAATTAAATAAGATCTTGAACCAAGCTTGCGACTAAAACTTTTATGCGTAATCAATTGAAGTTCAAGAATTAAAATGTGAATGCTTAGATAACAACAAGAAATTACAGTACGAAATTTGAAAGCTTTCAAAATAACATCCAAAATATCAAGTATTGCAAATAGCTAAAATACCAAAACCCCAGATTTAAAATTTAGACCCTTCACCTTAGGATCCGTCACTCAATTTGAGGTGGAGTTTAGCGGAAGAGAATTGTGAGCAGGCTTAGCGACGCCACTAGTAGACAGGTGACCTTGAGAGGACTTGTCGCCGGGTTGGAAGTCGGGTTCGAAGGAGCGGCTGGACGGCCTTCGATGATCCACGTATAGACGGAGAAATGATCGTCTATGGAGTCCACGAGAGTTGGTAAGATCCGGCTCAAATACTCCTCCGGGGTGTCGTCGAAGTCGAATCCCACGTCAAAGAAGGGGGAACGTAGGATGTCGACTCTTCCGTTGCGGTCGTACTCAAACCCGAAATTCATTCGGGCTCATCCATGCATGGCGGTAGTGGAATCAAGTCGAAGAAACAAGGGGGGGGAGGGTTGGCAAGGTGGTAGCCGTGAACTAGGGAGAAGGCTGAGGGAGTGGTCACGGGTGGAGAGGGTTGGGCGGGTAATGCTTGAGGAAGAGAGAAACAAAATTAGACTTAATCCTGAGATTAGTCTCTGATTTCCAGAAATTGGCAATTTCCAAATTCAAGTTCAGAATTTGAAAATTGAAAATAGGAATTAGGAAAGAGGGTTAATGAGAGAATAAAAAAAAAATTAAGAGGAATTAATGGGAGATGTGGCCGGCCTTGTATAGAAGAGAGAGAGGGCTGAATTTTTAACAGGTGGGGACCACAAGACTAAAATTCAGGCGTTAATAAAACTCTGAAATTCTAATACAGTTTTAATAAGGAAATAGGTTTCCTAATTTAAAACAATCAATTGGATTTGCACTAGAATTTTGAATTCAAATGCAATATCTATTTATTGTGATTGCTTGAATTAAGGGAACCATTTTAGGAAGCATTAAAGACCAAGGCAAGTTTGAATTTCAGAAATCCAAAATATGAAAAAAGGCATTCAAAATCTTTCCAAACGTTGGAAGCCAAATTAGGAATGCTGTAGTGGGGAATTAATGGGAATTGAACGAGTGAAGGGAGGGAATTCCACGGCCAAACAATGAACCCGATGGCTTGGAGCTGGCAGCCTGTAGGAAAACATTCCAGAGGCTGGGAGGTGAGGAGGTCACGCCGGCTGGAGGCTTGGCAAAGGGAGCTAGCGGGTTGGCTAGTTCCTGGGGTCAGCTGCAGGCCTTGTTGGCGGGATCCTGACCGGCGGGTGGCAGGGATGTTGCCGGCGGGAGGCTTTGCAGGGGCGGCTTGGGTTGTCAAGCCGGCGGCACAAGGGGAAAGGAAGAAAACTGGAGAAAATCTGAGAATTTTTCTAGCTTTGACTTCCTTTACTTTGGATTCCTTCAAGCTCTTCTTCCACAATAATAACCCGGGGTTAAGCCTAGAACTCACAAAGAGATCTAGTCTCCTCCGGCGAACTCACTAAGAGATCTCCGGCGAACTCACTAAGAGATCTAGGGGGGTGGGAACTCACAAAGAGAACACAGAATAATATTTCATTTCATCAAAAACTAAGCAAAATACAATACATCTTGCCTCATATATGGAGGCTCCAAATAAAATAAAAAGAAAAGACAATCATGCCCTTGGGGCTACATAAGTCAGACAATGCCCTCAGGGGCAAACTCGGAAAACTAATAATAATAAAATGACATAAGTAATAAGCTCAAAAATAGAGGCTCTGGATCGCAGCCGTCGATCTGCGCCGTCGGCGATGGTACACGTGGCGAAACCTGATGTCCCCATCATTCTCCCCGGGTGGGAGAGAACTCGACCCCGTCGAGTGGGTGTCTCTAGAAGCCTCGTACCACTCCAGCAGGTCTGGGTCTAATCTCTGTAGCTCATCTCGGTCGATCCACACGTTCTCCGTCTCCGGCTTTCCTGCCCATTGAACTAAGTACCTCCGACGGCCACCGTCTCTAGTAGAAATGATTTCATCGCTAAGCACTGCCTCAATCCTTTCCGCAGTAGGTAAAGTGGGGAGTTTTGGGAGTGGGGGAAGGCTGGGGATCTCACCAGGTGGGTACTCACAAGGCTCATCAAATAATGGATTAGGTGGGTTAAACTCTGGACCCTCATAAGTTACAAGGTCTTCAACGTTAAAAGTGGGGCTAAAGTTAAAACCTTCGGGAAGGTCAAGCACATAAGCATTACTATTAATTTTAGAAATTATTTTGAAAGGGCCCGCGCTTCTCGCGTGTAACTTCTTAACGGTCCCTTGCGGGAACCGCTCCGAACGAATCCGAACCATCACATAATCACCCACATTAAATTCCTTGAACCTTCTCTTGAGGTCCGCATTAAGTTTGTAGTTGGCATTGCTCAATTCAATTTTTTATTAATTTCTCTGTGCAATTCATGTAAATGCGATGCAAATGCAGATGCTGACTCAGATGACCTAGCCTTAGGACCCATGGGAATAAGATCTATAGGTTGCTTTGGTTTGTAGCCATACACAATCTCGGCAGGACTCAGACCCGTAGTTCGGTTGACAGAATTATTATAGGCAAATTCGGCGATTGGTAACTTAGAATCCCAGTCTCTAAGGTTTTCCCCAACTAACGTTCTCAAGAGGTTTCCTAAACTTCTGTTTACAACTTCGGTTTGACCATCGGTCTGAGGGTGGAAGGCTGTAGAAAACTGTAGTTTCGTACCCATCTTATGCCAAAGTGTTTTCCAAAAATAACTTGTGAATTTGACATCCCTGTCGGAAACAATAGTCTTAGGTAAACCATGAAGTCTCACAATCTCGTCAAAGTATAGCTTAGCGACCCGGGAGGCGTCGAAAGTTTTGGAACAGGGTAGGAAGTGGGCCATCTTAGAAAACCTATCAACGACGACACAAACAGAATCGTGTTTTCTGAGGGTCTTGGGTAAACCTAATACAAAGTCCATGCTTACATCCTGCCAAGGGCAATTAGGAACAGGTAGTGGGGTGTAGAGGCCTGTGTTTTGTTTTCGTTGTTTGGCAAGTTGGCAGGTGTGACATCTCTTTATAAGCTTGCCAACGTCGCGTTTCAGGGTGGGCCAATAGAATCTATTCTCTAGCGCGGCAATAGTTTTGGATTGGCCAAAGTGGCCAGCTAGTCCGCCCGCATGCAGCTCCCATACTAGGAATTCTCGCAGAGAGGTATTCGGAATACAGAGTTTCTGGGCTTTGAACAAATAGCCATCCTCCAAAAGGAAATCATCTATTAAAGATCCACCACCCTTAGTCAGTAGGGTGTAAGTTTCTTTAAAATCGGGGCAGTCCAAATAGTCATCCTTTAGTCGCTCAAAACCAATTACTTCCGTCCTCATTTCCTGGGTAGTCATCATTCTTCGACTGAGGGCGTCAGCAGCCTTATTCTCAGTTCCTGCTTTGTGTCTAATCGTGTAAGTATACTCCTGCAGGAATTCAACCCAACGGCCATGGCGGGCATTGAGTTTCTTCTGTGAATTGATGTATCTTAAGGCTTCGTGATCTGAGAATATCACAAATTCTTGGGGCAGTAAATAGTGTCTCCAGTATCGGAGGGACTGAATGACCGCATAGAATTCCTTGTCATAGGTAGAATACCTCTGACGAATGTCGTTCAGCTTCTCACTAAAGAATGCTACAGGGTGTCCTTCTTGAGATAAAACTCCTCCTATCCCAATTCCTGATGCATCACATGTTACCTCAAAGACTTTAGAAAAATCAGGAAGACGCATAACAGGGGATTCAACCATTTTTTTCTTAATATCCTCGAAAGCCTTAGTGGCAGCTGTCGTCCAATGGAATTCGCCTTTCTTGAGGCAGTCGGTTATGGGTGCCACTATAGTACTAAAGTTTCTAATAAACCTTCTATAGAATGTGGCCAATCCGTGAAAACTCCGAACGTCTCTTATAGTTTTGGGCTCAGGCCACTCATTAATCGCTCTAATCTTTTCAGGGTCGGCTGAGATTCCTCGAGCTGAAATTATAAATCCCAGAAAGGTAACACTATCAGTGAGAAACACACACTTCCGAGGGTTTGCGTACAACTGTTCTTTCCTCAAAATCTCGCAAACTTGTTTCAAGTGTTCCAAATGTTGGTCTACCGATTTGCTATAGATCAAAATATCATCGAAATAGACAACCACGAATCTTCCGAGAAACGGTCGAAGGACTTGGGTCATAATCCGCATGAAGGTGCTAGGGGCGTTGCTAAGACCAAATGGCATAACCATCCACTCGTACAATCCGTCTTTGGTTTTAAAAGCCGTCTTCCATTCATCCCCAGGGCGGATTCGGATTTGATGATACCCGCTTTTAAGGTCAACCTTTGAGAACAACGTAGCTCCAGTCATCATGTCTAACATGTCGTCCAATCGGGGGATCGGAAAGCGATATTTCACAGTAATCTTGTTGATAGCGCGGCTATCAACACACATCCTCCAGGAGCCGTCCTTTTTAGGGGTTAAGAGGGCAGGTACAGCACACGGGCTAAGGCTCTCCTTAATGAATCCTCGCTGAAGGAGCTCATCGACTTGATTCTTCAGTTCCGAATGCTCAGTCGGGTTCATACGGTAGTGGGGGAGGTTGGGTAAGGATGCTCCCGGCACTAAGTCTATTGCGTGCTGTATGTCCCGAAGGGGTGGAAGTTGGTTAGGTAAGTCATCAGGGAACACATCAGCAAAGCTCTCTAGAATGGGTTTAACTTCCTCGGGGATATGTCCTCTTTGATCATCATCCACTTCTCTAGCTACTAGGGCATACATTGGTGCTCCTTGGACGATTTCATCTTCTACTTCCTTAGCAGTCAAGAGGTGTAGCCCTTTGCTTTGTTTGGCAGGAGTAGGCTTGGCTTCCGTCTTGGGGGGTTTAGGTTGGGAGGGCATTAACTTGATTTTCTTTCCATTGTGTTCGAACACGCAGGTGTTCGACCTCCCATAGATATGAACATCATTGTCAAATAACCAGGGGCGACCCAGGATAATTTGACCTACGTCCATGGCCAAAACATCACACCAAATCTTGTCTTGATATCCCACGAACTCTATGGGAATGAGACTACGGTCCTTAATTTCTATAGTAGTCGAATTTATCCAAGCAACCTTATATGGATTTGGGTGAGGGGTCATCTTGAGGTTGAGTTTGGAAATCATAGCAGAAGAAACTGCGTTGATGCAACTTCCACTGTCGACGATAACCTTGCAGTTCTTTTCTCCAATCTTAACAAAGGTATGAAAAATGGAAGTCCTACGCCAATCATCGCTTAACTTGGGTTGTGACAAAGCGCACCTAACAACCTGAAGGGTAACAGGTTCTTCTTCCGTAAAGGAGTCTTCGTCCTCATCAACATGATGAACTATGTCAGTCTCAGGTTCATCCTCATCCTCATCAGCCTCTTCTATAATGGTGACTTTATATGGGCTGGAGCATTGGGACGCAATGTGCCCATACCCATGACACCTATAACATTTGGTTCCAGAGCTCGCTTTGGGAGGATCACGGTCGGTGGGTTTACTCTTAGAGTCCGGACGAGGTTGGCCTGTGCTAGCAGTGGGTCGACTACCTATCGCGTTCGTGGGTCGGTTCTGGGACTGGCTGGTGGAAGTTCGATAGGGGTTTGATCGGGTATCAAACTGCCTAGTGTGGGAGTGGGTCTTGGACTCTTCTAGGTCAAGTACTAGGCTGCAGGCAGCCTCTAAAGTGTCTATTCCTCTAGCGAACAGTTCAGTCCTAAGATCTTCTCTAAAGACAGCCCTAAACCCTAAACCCTAAACCCTAAACCTGATTCAGGAAATAAATTTCCCCTTTTTGTTTTTTTTCCCTCCCCATATCACCGGCTTCCTAATTCCAGCTTAGCTTCACTTGGAATTTTTTTTTTAAAATTTCAGCCAACTCTCTTAGCCGATGTTGAATAAATTTATTGCTTAATTGATTCCCAAAGAAAGCTCCCCAAATTAAGAGTTTTTGAGTTGGAAATTTTTCACAGCTTTTTCTTCACCTTGAAAATTCTACAAGAGGAGTTGGTGCTTGTTCCTCCCTCTTTCAAGAAAGAAATCTGAATTCTCTCAGGTTTTGGGGAACAAAGCTGAAAGTGTTCTCAGGTTTTGGAGAAGAAATCCTCTCCGTAGCAAAGCTGGCGTTTTCTGTTCTACATCAGTTATATTTTTATGAAATAAAAAAAGTGTTTAGTATACGTTGTGGTCTTCAATTTGTTGTGGAGACTTAGTTTAGTTTTTATTTTGTTTCTTTTTTGTGACGAAGGGTCTCCCACTTGTTTTGGAAGCTTTTTGGTTGCATCAAATATGATTCAAGTTAGTCCTTTTAATAAAGCAATGATAACAAAATTGAGAAATCATTACAAACAACTATTTTGAAAACATCTGCTGATAAAGATTGACCTGATATTGTTGTCACGATTTGACAAGAACCTTCCCAAGATATTGATTGCAAGAACTCGAAGGCCACCAGTAGCCTCAATACCCATTATTGTTTCAACACACTCATAGAGAATAGCATTGCCAGCATTTTTGTTGGACTCAATTTTAGTAGCAACCTGACATAGCTCATGAAGTCAACAAATAGCACAATGAATAGAATTGTAGAGCACAATGAAAAAGTCATCGCTGCCAGTTTGGTTGATGATTACGATCTACTTGTTAAATGACATAACGCACACTATACTATATGCATGTAGCAATCAGCACCATAAAATTACAATAACATAAAATTAGATTTTTTTAGAGGAAAAAAAGATAACAAAACATTAGAAAATAATAGTTTGATAAATGGAAAAAGTCAGTCAGCATAGAAATCATCATCATCCTCCTTAACCCTGTTACAAATATTTCGGGAGCATTTTAGGAATCCTCATCTTCCATTCATTCCAATAGGTGGCTCCGGTGGTGTTTAACTCTAAAATCTAAATTAGGGTAAATCTTTATGTCCTGGCAATCCTTCCTCACTTCTAATGACAAGCAATATAGTTTTGGAATGTCAATTGCTGGGAATGATTCGGCATTAATAAATACTGAATTCTTTATCATTGCATGATTATTTACAATTGCCTGTTAAACAAATATTTAACCTTCAACCTTCCTCGACCAGGCTTCAGATTCCCAGTCAAATTTTTCTCGGTCGCATTTTAAGCCTATCAAGAAATTGCCTGTTATGTTGGAAAATTACGTTAAGTACTTGCTTGCAACTGAAATTGGAAGCATTAATACGAAGTCCTTGTCAGATAATCATAAGTTTAATCTATGATGGTCATAAAACCTATGTGCTTCATCAGGCATAAATGACAGTATCAGTAAAACCCACCAAGGATGAGAAACAAATAAATTTCAAGTAAAAAAAGCATCCAAAGCAAAAGTCAACTCACAATTAGTGAAGAATTAAGTGTATTGGTAGTGTCTAGGGAAATAATTATCCATGAGAATGGCCATTATTATCATGCATGATTTTCAATGCATCATTATCATCACTAAGAAAATATTCAATTGTACAAGTTGACACTAAATATAGATCTTAGACCTTACATTTGAAAACTGAATTGATAAGTCCAAGAACTTGCATCTGTCAAATCAATATGAACTTCCACAAACAAAACAAGCACATAACAAACCTTCATAGAAGTGAAAAAGAACATCAAATACTAAGAATTGACCTGAGCAAGAATGTCATTGATAAATTCACTTGCATCCACATCTCCTTGTCCCAACATTCTCATCAGCTTAAGCACTCGGATATGTAAAAATGGGTCTGTAATTCCAGAAATATCATACTCAGGTGCATATGAGCTGTTGGAAACATCTCTCAGTATACGGACTGATCCCTCTGTGCAGTTCTATGGTCAAGGTGGAAAATTAATCTAAATATAGTAAGTAAAATCAACCAAAAAACTAAGAAGCTAGATTTAACAGTGAAATGACAAAAATAAGTGCCTTAAACATAAATTCCCATAAAATATAGAAATAATAGTAATAGCTTTATAGCAAATGTCAAGTTATATGGCTAAATGTGGTGGAGCGAGAAATGACATTAGACTGTAGAATTTACACAAACAAAAATCAATGGTATCTTAGGAAATCCATAAAAATTCAGAATTTGTTACCAAGCAATAATGTTTATTTGATAAAATGGGCTCCTTAGTTAGGTGCAATTGTGAATAAAGACTGTTTCACAACTTTAATAGAAATTAGAGTAAAATACAGTATTCAGTATTCACAAGCTATAACAATAACACCAATGCAGACATGATTTTTATAAATTTCACCTAGTATAACAGCACTACTAGAATTCAAGAATTGCAGGTGCTTCATTGTGTCAAAAATTGCATGACATCATCACAAAACATAATGCTTATAATGCCATTGTGGCTCCATTAAGAAAACAAAAAACTGCTCATTACATAGCCATTGTTTATTTGTTATATAATGTTACAAACAAAATAATTACCACCCCTGCAGCTTTATTTAAAAAGAAAGAATAGAGAACAGATCATTTATGGCCTCAACTATACTTTCATGAGAACAGCAAATAAATGATCTGAACTATATTTTACAGTTTGCAAATACAATCTATAATAGCTATCGGTTAGGCAAGAATATGTATTGAAATAAATTATGAGGAAGCAACAGCAGTTTATATTGTTCTTTAAATGTCTACCCCGCATGAAATGGGAATTATAAATTTTCATACACAAATTGTTTCCTCTCTACCCTGGATTGCAAAAATCAAGATAATACATAAATTCTATCAAAAAGCATCAAAATTTTGAAAGATATACCAACAACAACAAGCATTTATCCCACTATGTGGGGCCACTTACACGACATGAATCATTTTTCTCCATTGTGTCCTATTAAGAGTCAAATTCTCATTTAAATATAATAAAGAAAAAGTTCATTTATAATACTTTCAAACCAAGTCTTTTTAATCCTACCTCTACCTTTCTTGGCATAGGTTGGATCTAATGCATCTACTCTCTTAACTAGGTTATCAGAAGGCCAACATTTTATGTGACCAAACCATCTAAGGCGACTTTCTCTAATATTATCAACCAATAGAGCAACTTCAACCTTTTCACGAATATACCTATTTCGCATTGTCTCTAAGTGTAAAGCCACTCATCCACCAGAGCATCCTCATCTTTGTAACACTTAATTTTATGTTTTTTTTTTAATGACCAACATTCTGTACCAAAAAGCATTGAAGATCTCACCACTACCTTATAAAATTTTCCTTTAAATTTGAGAGGTACTTTTCTATCACACAACAGGCCTGATGCACTCCTCCATTTCAACCATTCAACTTGAATTCTACTAATAATATTGAAAAAAAACTACCCCGAATATTTTTTATCTCAAGTTTACCCAAGCCAATTCAAGTTGGTTGAATTAATTCTAATTGAGCCAAATAGGTTTTCATTGGCTCATTTGCTTCAGCCCAAACAGCTAAAAACCAACCCAAGTTCCATTAAGCTCAAATCAGTTGAATAAATCCTTTCTATACCCAAAATTGAATCCTCTTAAATCTTATTGGTTCATTTGATTCAGCCATTTCCAAAAAAAGTTATACATTAGCCGCCTTAGCATTCCTAAAACCTCTACAAATTAGATGATAAGAGATTGAAAGACTTGAGATGTGAACGGAGAAACAGCAGGTTTTAGTGGTCGTGTGCCCTTTTCCTACATCCTCTACTACTGCCAACAATCGCAGGCTATCAAGGTAATGGAAATCGATCACTTATGTTTTCCTATAATGAACTAGGGGTCAATAGCCTTTCAAATTCTCATCTTCATTTTGAGTCAGTAGAATGTAGGACTCAAGTGTGGTTTTTCATTTTCATAAGAGAGGCATTTTTTCTCTCACATGGGATGCTTGCGAGCTGAGTAGGTCCAGGTCATTTCTTCCTCTCCAATTCTCTCATCCCATTCGGTCACCCTCCCATAGCGACTCTCCCTTTCTCACATCACTCTCTCCTTTGTCATCCTTGTCTACAACCTTGATTCAATCGAGCAGAGGAAGTTTTCTTTGAAGAAAAGATGGAGACTTTTAAAAATTTTAGAGCTCGAGCAGCAATCTTTTATGAGCTTCCTTCATTTATGACTATTAAAACCAGCCAATATCAACTCCTATGGCTGGTGGGATTGTCGGGTCCAAAGAAATTCAAGCATTAGAAAGTGTTCAACTATTTTCTCAGTTGCCTTCATCTCTATTAGAAGAAAGTATACGGTCAGTTTGCCACTAAACAATAGCTTCAATTAGGTATTTTATTTGAAAAGTTAAAAGCCTTGGTCTATCAGCCATTAGATTGTGTGTGCATGTGTGTGACAAGCCCAACCAAACCTATGTCCGATTAGATAACTTTTAAAGATGCTTCTTAGCCCAAAATCCTATTGCCTTCCTCTTTAGTCCATGGAGATCCATTTACCTCCACCGAATGATCTAATTCAAGGGCCGAAGAAACAAGATGATGGAGAAAGCATTGGATTGTCATATTCAGGTCTAATATCCTCTATGCATGAAATCCACAGTCATTCATCCAAACTAGACATCTTAGATTTTATCCTAGTCGAACGATATTATAGATCAAAGTGACCTTGAACATTTATCATGACCTTGCCTTTTCCCACTCAAAAAATGGTGGGGCCAAGATGACTGAATAATCCAATAATGGAATTTAAATAAAACCTAAAAATTCTTTAAATTCATAATTAATATAATAAAATTACAAATTTATGAAATAAAAAATATTAAGTTCCTATTAAAATCTAAATCATGACAGCATTAACCTAAAATTATAGGAACCCATTACCTACAACGGTTTTCAATTTTCCTAAGTTTTGTTTTAATTAATTTTAAAATTATAAAATCCATATGGGATATTTTATAGACCTCTAAAGCTCTATCTTTCAAATCTCATAGTGATTGGAGTTAATTAAACCCGCCTTAGTATTTTTCAAAAGCTAAACCAGAAAATGAAATAATTAATTATCTAAAATTTAAAAGCAAAATCCTAAATAATATATAAAAAACTCCTAAAATACAAAAATCAACTTCTATGTACTTTTAAAAATCAATATTTATGACAAAGTTATGTACTTTTAAAAATCAATATTTATGCCAAAGTTAACCTTATTTTATTTTCAAGCCATAGGTGACCTTTCCAATTTGACAAATCCAAAATGGTCAAAAAAATAGGATTCTCTTTTTTTAGGATTTTCTCTCTTCATGGATGTTATTCTAGATTTTCCCTTAACCTGCAAAACTTTGTCTTATGCATCTTAGAACATTTTTAGGAGCTAAAGCAACATCAGATAAATCTTAGGTTTGCGTTGATTTCGATTGAAACCAACTCAATCAAAA